>CM023456.1:129834746-130352397 GCA_013339765.2 Haemaphysalis longicornis
CCCTCCTGGTGTTACATCCAAAGCTAATTTGTTACGGCTTGTCTCATCAAGTATGGTCATTTGTCATAACACAGCTAGTCATACAGGAAAGTCCTTCACTGGGTCAGAAAACACTTTCTTTACAGTAGTAATAAACTAGGCGACTCAGTCATCCGTATTCTGACACCTTAATATTCTGTGTCACCGAGCTGACAAGCGTGATTGGTGCATAAGGTCATTTGTAGCCGCAACCGTTACTACAGCCTTGTTAGCTAACGTAAACCTCGTTCATGGCACCAAATTACTTGTGATTGCATGGCAACAAAAAAAAACAGCTGAAATGGAAACGCTATTCTCGCAAACTTACCAACGCTGCATTCCACACACACCTGCCTTAGTTAATTTACCGTGATTGTAGAAGTTTCCGTCACGTAAACCACAGTGCACTTTTTGGAGCTGCAAGCCCCGTGTCAAAATCGGGTCATATGAATCGAGTAATTTTTGTGTATGGTCTTACTATTGATTATGACAAATTTATTACCAACAAAAGAAGAGTATGTGCATTGTTCTTGTAAAAAATGATATCCTTTTTTATGCCCGGCAGACTTGTGTCATGCTACGGCAAACTCGTTCTCTTCCATAAGGGCATGAATTTGTGTTTTTAATTACGTGGCCTTAGCTGGCGACTGACGGGCCCCGATTGTATACAGACCCCTCATTACGATCCGAAAGGGAATAAAAACATTTCGGTTTCGAACCACGTCGCCGTCGTGGTCCACACTATATGCATTTAATCGTTCGATAGGCTCATAGCATCTTTTACGCATGTCACCGTTTCCTTAATAGGGTACGCCGTTAGATGTGAAGAGTCGACTCAAGCGAGCAAAAACCCCACCGAATCTACAGGGCACAGTTTTCGAAGGGGGTGGCCGTCTGATCTGCGGCTTTCGCCGACCAGAGCGCTAAGATGAGTCAGAGCCTTGAACAAAACAACACAAAGACTTATATTTGGACAGGCAAGCCATCAGGAGCGTTAACAAATGATATTACAAAGTAGAGCAGTTAACTAAAAAGAACACGAGCAGTTCGATGCATATGAGAGACAGAGTCCCACAATATTCACCGACCGGGCCCGACGATGCACCGCTGTCGGAGGCGATTCGGCTACCTGAGTAACCGTCACGTTGCTTTGAAACGACGCCGCGCGCGACAAACGATTTCATATCGAATGCCCTGTTACAAACCGGCCTACAAAAGAATGCGAATGCATACCCCAAAAGCCACAAACAAGTACAATAAAACGAGTGTGCGTTTTTTTTTCTTTGCAAGTCCCACAATATTCACCGACCGGGCCCGACGATGCACCGCTGTCGGAGGCGATTCGGCTACCTGAGTAACCGTCACGTTGCTTTGAAACGACGCCGCGCGCGACAAACGATTTCATATCGAATGCCCTGTTACAAACCGGCCTACAAAAGAATGCGAATGCATACCCCAAAAGCCACAAACAAGTACAATAAAACGAGTGTGCGCTTTTTTCTTTGCCCGTGCGTGTACGTGCTGTGTGCGGCACGGGTACTTCGCAGTTAACCCTATCCAAACGTTTGACAAACGCATCGACTGATGAAAGAGCACTTACCAGCGAGCTGTCCACAGCTGTCGCCGTATCCAAATGTTGTTAGCGGCCGTTCGTCGTGTGACAGGGGCACATAAAAATCTTTCCACCAAATTGCGCTACTAGTCCTTCTCAAATAAGAAAAAATGATGGCCCAAGGCGAGGCGCTTGAAGCTCCGGCCGCACCGAGTCACCGGCCGCGCTGCATTGATAAGCACGGAGGCTGTTTACATCCGGGCAGCAAGTCGTGCCGCCAGGGCAAGTTGAGTCGCTGCAGTCGGGTGCGTTGGCGCGCTGGCACGAGAATTTAAATTGTCTATATATGCGCAAGCAAGCGAAGCAGATGAACATTGCAATTGTTTGCACCGGCGAGAACTGTCTCTTTGTTAGCAGCAGAGTTTGACAACACCTACCGCCAAAATAGGCAGATTGAAACAACACGGCCGCGCTGTCTTCTTGTGATCGCGCTGGCTGAAGCATCTATACGGGTATACGTACGGTATCGGTTTTGTAGCTGCATGCAACTGTCACGTCCTGCTTTCTCGTTCTAATTAGCATTAGTCCACGGTTGAAGTGCTGACACACGGAAACAACACAAGACTAACATGGCGACCGCCCGCTTGAGATGATTACCCCAGATGGGGAGTTTATTGCGGACGTGGTTGTATACAAGGGACCGAACGCCATCTCACAAATGGTGTTATGTCGTTCTAAATCCTCCCTTTTGCTACACGGATGGGCAGCGGTACTACCATGGAGGTTCGTCCACTTGTTTAGACCATGCCTAGGGAGTACATTTTTTGCTATAAGTACTTTTCAGGGCACATTACTTGATTAAAACTCCATTTCCGGCTAGTTTGCGTTTACAGTGGACGAAAAGCGACGTCGCAAAGCGATGAGCCGGCCGTCGCTTTTCGTCGCGTTGCGACGGCGGAGCAGATCGCTCTCGGTCCGACTTCCCTCGTCGCGCGACGGCCCCGCAAAACCGGATAGCCAATCATGGCCACGGAGTAGGCTGACGTAGCCGGAAACGAAACATTTGTTTACATCCGGCAATGCAAACGGCGCCGGGCGGGCGAGCCCTGTTCTGTGGCGAGCCGCCACCGATGGGCTCGCTCGGACAGCGCGCCGGGTCGGGCCGGCAAGCAACTTCCCGTGCACTTCGGTTCTTTGGTCAGTGGCTTCAGCGTACGCGTGCACTAATCAACGAATAGCGTGGAACTCATCGGTGTGGAGAAACGTGTACGGATTGTAAAAGCAAGTAGTCATCCTAAATAGGTAGATAGCGAGACGGTAGGTTAACATGCAGCCTCTTGGTACTTCTATCGGCGACTGGTAAACACGCGTAGAGTTCGTAGAGACCGCGTATAGAACTTTGCGCTTGTGAAAAGAAGCGAAATTTGTGGGTCGTGATGCGGGTGTTGCGGCGTGAAAGCAAGCGTGTGCATTTCTTCGTGCAATAATATGTTGAAAAGAGCCTTCTTGAGTTTGTTGTTTTCTGCTCCTCCCGCAACCCGCAATGCTTTCGGCATTGTTCCAGGTTAGTAGCATGTGTTTTATTTTGATTTCTACCTGCTTTTGTCGCGCTCGTGTAACATAATTTTCTTTGACTGCGAATGGTTGACGCACCAAGGAGGTCGTACAAGTCGGGAAGCAGCTGCGCTGAACGCTGTCGCATCATCGCTCATCGCAAGTGTGAACACCGCCTCATCGCGCGACGAGGCGAATCGCCAGTGGGAATGTGCCTTACCCCTCCAACGGTTTCATCTCCATCGTCAAAAACGCCAAGGCGTCAAGAATACACTTATACAGTCCATGCTTCGCCCCTCACCACGGTTCACGTTAGTGGAGAGGGCCAGGGATTCCTTTATGTAATTGACTCAGCTGCTGTAAATTGCATGTACCAGATATTTGTTTGTGGTTAGCTATGTGCTTTTTGTTTTATTTTAACTGCAACCAGACCATATTTTTATACCATGTTGTATATCAGACCATGCTCTTTGGGCAGTTCCACTTGCTTCTCCTCCTAATTCATTCCAGCTATACGTTAACGTGTCCCAATTCAGCGTTTAAAATACATTTCAATCTGCCCTTATTTTTGCCTGAAATGCCCGATGTCATTAATTCTCGGCATAAAGCAAACATCGTGATACTCAAAGAGAAGTGATGAGAAGAGAATTTATTATAAAACCACATATCAGCACGCAGCGACTAGTGGTAACAGCGCTGCCCGAAAGAAAAACAAAATCCAATCAGTTTCCAAATACTCCGGGCAGTCGACACTTTCCACGACTAATGTCTATGGTGGTAAAACAAGCTACTCAGAAATCAATCCATAAAAAGTTCACATGCGTTCACAGAAAGAGTTCATAAACTCGTTGAAAGTCAATAAGGCACAATAGTGATGCTCAGGATGTTGTTCCTGGCCACTATGAAACGCGTGGACCAGCGTAACAGGAAGGCTTCTTCGTCTAGAACTGCCAACTCATTTTCCAAGTGACTCATGAGGATTGACCGCACACGCCACAACAATGGAAACATCGCCCGTTGCGGTCGGGCGCGAAGACACGCGGCACCGCGATTACAAAAGCCCCAGCACACATCAGGAAGTTCACCAATGTGTCATTTGAACGTGTGCTCATTCTAAGTGTAACACCAAACAACCTGCTTAGCAAAGTCCAAAACGTTACCGCTACACGACACTGAAACAAGGCATGTTCCAATGTTTCAGTGTGCCCGCAGTGCGGGCACCGTGAGGAACGCACGATGCCGAATCTCCCCAGACGGTCACACGTTGGAAGAACTTGCCATCCACGCAACCATCCGAAATCCCTAACATCAGAAGGAAGCTCCGTCGAAGTCAGCTGATGCCAACGGACACCGCGTGATCTTGCTGTCTGCTGATTATCTAATTGGTTTATTGCCAATTTTTCGCACAATTCGCTTGCTGTACTTTCTCTGAAATTTAGGCTTGGCAAGGTAGACTGGACGTTCCTCAGTGTACCCGGAACTCTACGAGCGGACCGAGTGCTGTGTGTGTGTGCGAGTGCCCGCGGACCTGGTCCACATCATGTGGGGCTGCGACGAACAGTGCGCGCGCGACGGAGGCGACCGCCTCCCGCCGGACATTCGCGAGTTGATCGGCTCCCCGGAGCACGGCAACCAGCTCAGGGCCGTCCAGCGGCTCGAGGCAGCTCTGGCGCTGCAACGGCGAAAGGAAAGCCAGCGCCCCTCGCCTCCCGGCCCCCGCGGGGGTCGAGCGGACGGCGACGGCGCGGGCGGTCCGAGTAACCCGCGCGGCCGGCCGGGCACGACGCCTCGGGCTCCGCCCGCTACCTAGCGCAGGTAGTTAGACGAGGTGCGGCGAAGCCCTGCGTGGCCTGACCCGCACCTTTCTCGCAGGACGAATCAATAAAGGTCATTTCTCTCTCTCTCTCTCAGTGTTTTGACTACATAGGCATAAAATGGCGGTGACTGCTCAGCAGAGGGACCGGCAATGTGTTCGTCATAAAACATTGAGCGGTAAGTTCCCAGAAAGTACTGCAGCAGCGCCCTCCCTGGGTACTCAGTTGAGTCCACAAGGTCGAACACTGCGCGTACGGCCAGCACGCTACACATGGTTTGCAAGCAAGGCAGACTGAAACCACCCATTGACTTGGGCAGTCTCAACAGCGCACGCGACACTGTTTCTGTCTTGCCCGCCCAAAAGAACGACCCGAACTTCGTGGCGAGCTGACGGGTGAAATGGCGCGGCGGTTTCGCTACGTGTGCTACATAAAAAAGCGCCGCCGATACGGACGACTTAATTATGTAGCTGCGCTCTGCGAGGGAAAGTCTGAACTTTGACGCAACCTCAAGACGCTGCTCCGCTGTCTCGAGGAGGCGCTTCCACGTACTACGCGCCACTTCACCCGAGGAATGGAAAACCACACCAAGTACTCGAACACCCGTAACCCATTCTACATCGCCCGCTCAGGCTAGATGCAAATGTGCCGAAGCGCACCGCCATACTTTTGCCCCTGTTCAGTCGAGCTCCAGACAGCTCACCATACTCATAAAATAGCCGCATAAATACTTGGTATCTGTCCTCGTCCCGAATGAACAGGGACACATCGTCCGCATACGCAGACACCTTGACTTGGCCTATGCCAGGCAACGGGAAGCCGCGGATGGCATTGTTTGCATCGATACGGCGGAGCAGCGGGTCTAGACAAATGACAAAGAGCAGAGGCGACAAGGGGCATCCCTGCCTTATCCCACGGGTGACGGAGAACGGACTACTTAATAGTGCGTTGACAAGGAGTCTAACCCTCACGTTCGAGTACAGCAGCTCAAGCAATGTTACAAAGTCGGCCGGAAAGCCGTATTGACGCAAAACGCCTGCCAGGTATCGATGTTCCACTCTGTCGAAGGCTTTCGCTTGATCTAGGGAGATGAAGCAGCCAGAGGTGCTAATCTTCATCGCATAGCTGAATAAATCACGCGTCAATGCCAGGGACGAGAAATTCGTGCGACCTGGCACGCTGCACGTTTGCGCTTGGCTGATAATGTCGGGTAAAACGGCACTGGTGCGTCTAGCCAAAATTGATGCTACGATCTTGTAGACCGTGTTGAGGAGTGTGATCGGTCGATACGCCTGGAGCTGCGTGGGATCCCCGCCTGGCCTCGCGATCGAGATAACGCGACCCTCACGAAACGATTCTGGGCTTACTCCATGGAGAAAAAAAGCCGTTCAACATGTCGAGGAGCGCACCCTGAATGGCCGGGAAAAACTTCTTGTAAACCCCAGCAGGAATCCCATCAGGCCCAGGCGCCGATGTACCATTCAATTTTTTAACACACTCGCCGAGCTCGTCAGCATCCACGGGAGCACACAGCGAATCAACAAGGTGATCTGGCACACACGGCAGCACCCCACAAAACGCACTAAGTTTGTCCTCAAAATCCTCTGCATCCCACGACGCGTTCTCGGTCGAGAAAAGGGTGGCAAAATGTCCCACGAAGACCTCGGCTATATCTTCAGCCCTCGTGCTAACCGACCCGTCAGCCAGTGTAACCTCTGGAACTGTCGCTAGCCCACCCTCGTCAAGGGAGCATGCCGGAGTACAGAGGGGTCCGAGACGGGCCTGCCCAAGGTCTGCGCACGGCTCGCCGCTTGCGATGATTGCCGTAAGAGGGACTCGTAGCGTACCTTTAGCAGGTTAACGTAGTCCCGCATTGCGAAGGTTAAGGTTCCCCCTCTCTGTACGATGCGAAGCCTCCACAACGTGTCGTTAAGCGCGGCCGTGATGCGCGCCTTGCGCGCACGACCCTCCTTTACTAAAAGCACGCGCCAGTGGTCCTTCAACTCATCCCAAGGCAGAGTACTGAACTCGCACAGAGCAGTCAACGAAGCATTAAGTGCTGCTGAACTGTCGCTGTCGGTCAGCAGACGCTCGTCCATTCGCCACATCTGGTGGCGTGGCGCACAGTTGCCAAGGTTAAGCGTCGCTAACACGGGCCGGTGATCGGACACTCGACGAGCCCCAGTTGAGAAGGAGAGGACGGCACAGCATTCCAAGTAACAGCTCAACTCGGGTGGGAAATAGAACTTATCTAGCCGATTGCCAGATTGTCCCCTTTCCCAAGTAGCTACAAACCTGTCGCCGTGGAGCTGCACCCACGCATCAGAAAGATGGAATTGACCGATCAGGTCCTTTAACTCCCGGGCACCGCTATAAGGTCGACCTTGCCCACGTCCCCGTACATCACGCTGAGGGTCGGTTACACAATTAAAATCACCCACCAAAAATGTTGGGTAAGGTTCGAGCAGGAATGCGTCGAGGGATGCAAAAAAAGAGGAAGAGTCAGAGTGCTGCGCGGGTGCGTACACTACAACAGCTCGGACGCGACGAGCAAGCAAGAAAAAATCAACTGCAAGCACGCGCCCTCCGATCCCATAGGTACAATGAGCCTTGCGACGCAAGCTCTCGCGGAGAAATACAACGCCTACGCCCGAAGCCATCCTGTCCGACAAGGTGAAAAAAGCTTGCACACAAAAGCGCTCGCGAAAAGAAAGAATGTCGCGTGGAGTACGAAAATTGCACTCCTGCGATGAATATTCTGCACTTGCATTAGTGCAATGATTATATAGAATAACTACACTAATCAAGATCATCGTTCTCGGCTTGGAGAGAGAGAGAGATATAGAATAAACATTATTTCGAGGAATATCAGTGATTATGCATCATGAAAGCGATGCTGGTGGTTAGATGGCGTTGATGGCTGTCAGCGTGAACTGATCAGCGACCTCGGCAGCCCCGGAGACCATGCGGGCCTGTAGGTCGGGGTCCGAGCTGCGCAGCGCGGCCTCTCACCGTTCCTGTGAGGGTATTTCTGGAAAGGGGTTTTTCGAGCAAGCCCAGCTGATGTGGATAATGTGGCATGACCACCACATAAGCAGCAGGCCGAAGTAGGGTTGGGTGGGGGCAGAGTTGGGTGGATGTGCGTCAGGATGGCGGGATTTGGAAAGGTGCCTGTCTGAAGAAGTCGCCGCGTGTGAGCTTTAGAATTGTTTAGAGTTTTGTCCGCGAGAGCATAGGTCAAGCGGGAGAGGCGGTAGTGCATAGTGATGTCGTGAAAAAAGACCAGTCGATCCCGCGCAGATCGCGCCCCGTGGTAAAGATAGAGAGAGAGAGAAAAGACTTTATTCAAAGCGTCCGGCATGGGGGGAGCAAATCCGGCCAGAGGCCGGGCCCTGCCCGGATCGGGAGTCCTCGAGCGTGTTCGTGGGCTGCTTCGTTCACTTCGAGTCCCGAACGCGTGGGCGTCCAGGTCAGAAGGACTGGTTGTTTTAGGGATCTGGCAGAGTTTCCTGTCAAACTTTTGAGTGTCGGCTCTGAGATGTGTGCCGTGGAAGAATTGTGAATTGCAGTTTTAGAATCAGAAATGATCGTGCTGGGAGTGCGGTCGAGTATTAGTGCCAGAGCTATGGCCACCTCTTTCGCCGTCTCTGGGCCGAATTGGCAGGTTCCTTGCGGTAGTTCATGGCTACAATCGTGTATGCGTCGTGGAATCTGTATTCCGTTGCGTCAACATACACAACTCGAGGATCGTTGCCGTGCATCTTGTGGAGTGCTTCCGCTCGCTTTAGTCTCCTAGTGACGTGGTGCTAAGGGTGCATATTGCGGGGCAACGGTTTGATTATTAGTTAGGAGTGTGTTGACGTGGCGATGATATGTAGTTGCGCTAAGTTTGTATGGTGACCGATACCCAGTTCTTTAAGGATGTGCCTCCCCGTGCTGCTTCAGGCCAGTCGCTCATACTAACTCACTATCTGACTTCTATTAGCTCTTGAGCTGTATTGTGGAGACCTATTCCGTCCAATCGGGCAGTGGAAGTGCCGGGAGTGAGTCGAAGCGCTAATTTATATGTTCTCCTAATTAAAGCGCCTATTTCATCGAGGTAGGCTTTAGTTAGAAGGAGATAAGGAAGGGAGTAAACTAGCCGGCTTATCACAAAGGCTTGGAGTGTGGCGAACTTTCTCGCTTTGGGTAAGACCCTTATGGCGGTTGGTGACCCTGCGGACAAGCCGTCTGGGCCGCGGCTCGGTTAATTAGGCTTATGAAGTTGTCACTTTTGCGGTTGCTTTGTATTCTTAGTCCTAAGATTTGGATTATCGAGACCTCTGGGATCGCTTTGCCGTTTATGTGGAGCCCGATGTTCGGTTTGAGCCGGCGACGGAAGTAAAAGCAGCTCGGATTCAGATGGAGAGCAGGAGAGTCCAGCTCTGCCAGCTTCCTCGGTGACGATGTCGGTGCCCATCTGCAGGATTTCCTCAATTTGGGCATCGCTACCTCTGTTGGACCACACAGTGATGTCATCACCGTATAGGTTATGTTGGATACCCGGAATTTTTTTCTAGTCTCTTCGGGATTTTTAGGATGACCAGATTAAACTGGAGTAGGGAATAACGGCTTCTTCAGGGAACCGAGAAAATGGGAGTTGCGAGGTCACCCACGTGTATGACAGCCGTCCTGTGTGAGAGAAAGTCTTTGATGCAGTTATAGGTGCATACTCCAGTATTGATCGACTGCCGGCCTTTGAGAATGGCCTCGTGGCCAACGTTGTCGAAGGGCTTGGTCAGATCTAGTGCTAGCACTGCCGATGAGTCTAACCTGTCAGGCGAACGTCGTATGACGTGATGGTGGAGTCTGACCATCACATTTTGTGTAGATAAACCGGCTCGGAAACTTATCATCGTATGGGGGAATTGCTCTGCGTCTATGACATGATTGGAAAGACGGCGCAACACTGAGCTACAGAATCTACGCTCTCGTTACTAGGCCATCGACGCTGTGACCTAACCCCCCAGTTCATGCTATGCGGCAAGTGTCGTGGATCATTTTCAAACCTCACTTCTCGTATTTGACCGCTTTTTACGCTGTAAACCGACCGTCTGATGGCAGACGTCATGCCCGACGCCCACCAAGCCTGACAACGGAGTTGCAATCTGCTGCCATGGCAACGGCGCGATCGCCACGGCCGCCGCCGCGTGCCGCCGATGCATTCCCAGCCGAAGCACGCGCTCTCCTCGCTGAAGAACCCGCTCATGCCATCAAAGGAGACATCTACGTGAGTGACTGGATTATCATTACGAGGAAAGGCAGGCCAAAGGTTCCCACAGCACCAATCGTAACACTGAAGACCGTCGTAATCAGAACGCCAAACACGCTCAAAATCACCCAGGTGAGACCATACGACTTGGCACCACAAGAGCAGCAGGCTTTGAACCTCCAAGTTCGGTACCACCAGAATGTTATCCTTCTCAAGACCCCCATAAACTCACTGCCCGAACGGTAGAAGCTATCACCACGTTGTCTATTCAAGAATGCCTTCACATTGTGAAATTCTATGTGACGGACCCCGTGGTTTCGTGTGGTGGCGTCATTCAGGAGATTGAGAAAGGACTTTCGGACGCCCAACTTTTACAAAGCCTTGAATCGTGGCACGCGACGATTCTGACTGCCCGCATCATGGGAGAGACTGAGTCTGTGTTAATAACGTTCGAGGGCACCCATGTACCCCAGAACGTTCTCTTTCGCCGGATCTTGTGTAGATGCAAACCTGGGAGACCCAATGCCCTGAAGTGCAATAGGTGCCGAATATGAAAATCGGGTGCTGAACTGCCCTCACCCTCTGGCATATCAACACTGCCCCGCCTGCTCAACTAAGCTCAATGCACAAGATGAACCGCATCGTTGCTCCGCCCATTGCTTTCACTGCCGAAGAAATCATCCGACATTTGACAACACCTGCCCCCCACAAAATCAGCAAGACCAAAAGAGCCACAAAGCAGCATACGAGCACAGGAAAAGTCTCCGGAACCAGCTGGGAACCTAACAACAACACAGAAAATCATCTAAGTCACGGCAGTTCACTCAAAAGCAAACATCGACTGCTTGGCAGATGTCATGTGGTAGCATCAACCAGAAGTATGTGCAGCTCCAACATCCTCCCAACCCTGCTGACTTCGTCCCACTACCCCCAGCCACACAGGAGGCCGCAAGACCTCCTCGACCGAATCCCTTGCATCTGGAAGTTCAGAAAGAAGTCAGTTCAACCCCGTCCACTTCTCACGCCGGCCACGCTTCTACGAATAAGTTAGTCGAGTCCTTCCGTTCCACCTCCTCCTCCATCCCTGTCTCTTGCACATCTCAAAACCACCACCAGTCGTCACATCTGACAATTATACGCGGAACATAAAAGATCGGAACGACCCGATGCTTCGGTATCTCGCCGAAGAAATTTTTCCCATCCGCCAAGCATTCGAGCTCATGCACACTCTCCTTCGTAATATTCTACAGCATTACGAACGCATGGAATTCCTCACCAATTCACTCAAACTCCCCGTCCACCTACATCCACCGAAGAAGCTGCGGCATCTTCTTCCATCTTTCCCGGGATGCGGGCTAACGTAGCTTAATCATGGCCTAGAACAATAACACTCACATTGTACAGTCGAACAGTAGAAACCATAACACCATAACCCTCTTAATCCAATGGCACTTGACTTTGCCTTCACAACCTCACGTCGTTCTCATACAGGAATCGCGTTCCCTTAAAGGCATTCCTGGCTACCGCACTGTACATGCGGCTTACGACAGCGATAGTGTCCCATTAGTGAGCACATAGATTCGCCGGGATCTTCGATTTGACGTCATCGATGTTCCCTCCAGACTTGAGGGATATCTCACTGCGTTTACTATGTACCCAGAACACTTTCGCCCGTTGTCTATCCTAAATTTTTATAATTCCCCTAAGAGTACGCACTTTTCAAACCACTTATTCAATTTAGTTCAAGGTTGTATCGCGACTGCGACTTCAATATAGGTGTGGACTTTAATGCACCGCACGTTATTTAAGGTTATCCATGCACCTTACATGGCCGCATACTCAACGACAGTTTAAACGGAGCCCAAATAACAGTTTATAACAACCCCAATTCAATTATTCGCAAGAGTCACAAACATCAACAGTGGACCATGCCAGCGCGAGATGTCACCTGGAATGTTACAGATGAAGACTACTAAGCGGTCATTACATTATTCAAATCCCTATCCCTACCTGTATCCATCGACTAAACGTTAAATTTCACTCACAAACTGGAGAATCTTCCGCGATAATCGCGACACCTCTCAAACGAAGGGCAATCTCAACAAGTGGACTAAAGCACTCAAACAGACCCAAAAAACAAGCCACGGAGGAATGTTTCGCTTCAGCCCCATCAGAGAACCCAGACCCTTATCAAGTCCGTATCTGAAAGAGGAGAAAACGACTCTTGCGCGCCCTTCGCACCCAACCAAATATACTCGGCTGGCCGAGCACATCTCTGTATTAACGGAACATGTCAAAGAGCACTGTGCTAGAGTTGCCGGTAATCGATGAAATGAAATTTTTAACGCCTTCAACGGCAGCGTGGATCAGAAAAGAACCTGGTACCTACTTAAAAAATTCCTTGGGCCTCACTCCTTCTGCTCCCACTCTTGAGAAGCAACACTCCCTGCTAGGATCGGACGTCCTTGCAACCCAGCTCCGCGACCTTTATAGTCTTCCTCCCCTACCTAGCCTTTATCCTCATTACACGGGCGCCTCCAATGCAGAACTCGATGAGCCGTTCACCCTCTGGGATATCGAGTGGGCCTAAATATTCTTGCCTCTACCGGCTGTGGACTAAAGATGTACGGTTACATCGCTGCATTTCTGTGTGACCACACGGCCAAGTTCCATCTCCCTGATTCGGTCTCCGATCCTTTTCCCGTCACGCATGGTACTCCACAGGATGTTATTCTCGCATTCACCTTTTTTATCCTCGGAATGGCGCCCCTGTCTCGCATTCTAGCATCGATCCCGAACCTCAAACATACATTCTACGCAGACGACTTACTCTTTCCCGCACATCTGGGTCTCGTGGGTCAGTGCAGGACACCTCCAGCAAGGTATCGATGCAGTCACTAGGTATCTTGACACAGTAGGCTTGTCTCCCGCACCTGGAAAATCCCAATTGCTGTTTATTGCGAAAACTCGCTATTAACCAACACAACCACCTCATCACTCTCACAATGGTGGGTCACCCCATCCCTCGCGTAATATTGTCACGTAGCCAAGGACGAAGCAGTTGTTTGGAAAAGAAACAAGTTTATTGGAGCGAACTTGTGCTCCCCTAACAACTGAAAAGAATACAGAGGCGGCGAAGCAGTGGTCAACAAAGTGACGTTGCGTGCGTCGGCGAGCGTCGCAGAATCGAATGCCCCGGCGTCCGCACTGCAGGCTTTTTTATCTTTTGGCGCGCGTGGTTCTCGAACGTCGATTCGCATCGAGAACATAGTAGATCCAAGAAGATTATTCTGGGCTGTTCACGGTAGAATCGGAATGCTCTCCCTATCACAACAGATAACACATGCGGCACAGAAGAAAGAATGGAACACGCGCTTTCCCTTGGCGCAGAGATAACACAGACCGGCGCAGCCGGCGATAAAGGCAAAACACAAATAAACAAACCCAATGTATCGTTCGCGGCATTACCCCCCCCTCTAAGAGTGCATCGACCCGATGGTAACATAAGCGACAGTTCGAACAAATGAAAATAAAGTTCGTCATCGTCCGTAGAAAGGTTTTAAGCGAACCACGTGGACGACTTCAGGCCGCGTGCGTTGTCGTGATGTGCCGGAGTCACCATTGGGGATCACTTCGTAGGAAAGTTGGCCAACACGTCGTAGAATCTGGTAGGGTCCGAAATACCGTCGCAGGAGCTTCTCACTGAGTCCGCGTCGTCGGATGGGAGTCCAAACCCACACACGATCCCCTGGTTGGTACTCGGCGTCTCGGCGTCGGAGGTTGTAGCGGCCCGCATCCCACCAGCTGCTGGTCCGTTATAGGAACTCGAGCGAGCTGGCGGGCCTCCTCCGCACGTTGAAGATATCCGTGGAACGTCGGCGTTGAGGTCGTCGTCTTCTACGTGCGGAAGCATGGCGTCGAGCATCGTAGTCGGCCTTCTACCGTAGACAAGCTCGAACGGCGTCAGCTGCGTCGTCCTCCTGGATAGCCGTGTTGTACGCAAACGTGACATACGGGAGCACTTCGTCCCAAGTCTTATGTTCAACGTCAACGTACATTGACAGCATATCTGCGATTGTCTTGTTCAGACGTTCTGTTAGTCCGTTCGTTTGGGGGTGGTACGCCGTCGTTCTTCAGTGATCCGTGTTGCTGTAGCGTAATACTCCTTACATCAGCTCCGCAGTAAATGCCGTTCCACGGTCTGTGATTCGGACTTCCGGGGCTCCATGTCGCAGCACAACTTGGCTTACAAAGAACTTCGCCACTTCTTGTGCAGTCCCCCTCGGAAGAGCGGCGGTCTCTGCGTAGCGCGTCATGTAGTCTGTCGCTACGACAATCCACTTGTTTCTGTGATCGTGACGTAGGGAACGGGCCTAAAAGGTCCATTCCAATCTGTATGAAATGGTCTCGATGGACGGCGATCGGTTGCAGAAGTCCGGCGGGTCTTGTCGGCGGCGTTTTCGTCGCTGGCAGTCACGGCAGCTCCGGACGTAGTGGGTGACGTCAGAGGTAAGGCCGGGCCAGTAGTACCCTCGCCTTGATTTTTCCAATAGTGCGGGCCTGTGCCCAGATGTCCGGAAGACGGGTCGTCGTGGCACGCTTCCAAAATTTCGTCACGAAGGTCCGCGGGGATGACGAGAAGGTAATTCGCTCTTGTTCCGGGGCTGAAATTCTTCTTCACAAGGACGGAGTTTCTCAGGCTGAATGCTGGTAAGCTGCGTTTGAAGGTCCTAGGAACGGCAACGTTGCATCCCTCGAGGTACTCGATTATGACGCGTAAGTCGGGGTGAGCACGCTGCTGGGCGGCTAGGTCGCTCTCCGTCACGATCCCGAAGAACGCGCTGTCTTCATCAGAGTCTTGTGGTGGTGGGTCGACGGGGGCGCGGGACAGGCAGTCGGCGTCGGAGTGTTTCCTGCCGGATTTATAAACGACTGTAACGTCGAACTCCTGCAGGCGCAAGCTCCACCGCCCAAGACGGCCAGAGGGGTCCTTCAAATTGGCGAGCCAACACAGCGCATGGTGGTCTGTTACAACCTTGAATGGCCTTCCATACACGTATGGGCGAAATTTTGAAATCGCCCATATAATAGCCAGGCACTCTTTCTCAGAGGCAGAATAGTTTTTCTCCTCCTTCGACAGACCACGGCTGGCATAGGCGATTACCCTTTCGCAGCCGCTTTGCTTTTGGACAAGGACGGCACCCAAGCCTATATCACTGGCGTCCGTGTGCATTTCCGTTTCGGCATTTTCGTCGAAATGAGCGAGCACGGGCGGGCTTTGCAGGCGTTTTTGCAGCTCGCCGAATGCTTTTTCTTGGTCGTTTTCCCAGCTGAAAGGGGTGCTATCTTTCGTCAAGCGCGTGAGTGGCTCTGCAATTCGTGCGAAGTTTGCGACGAAGCGCCGGTAGTATGCGCACAGCCCGAGAAATCTTTCGCACGCCCTTCTTGTCTTTCGGCCTTGGGAAGTTCGCAATGGCTGATGTTTTTTGCCGGGGTCAGGTAGGACTCCCGCGGCGTTGACGACGTGGCCCAAGAACTTGAGTTCCCCGTATGCGAAGCGGCACTTTTCAGGCTTCAGCGTCAACCCCGAAGTACGAATGGCCTCGAGTACAGACTCCAACCTTGCAAGGTGTTCGTCGAAAGTGCGGGCGAATACCACTACGGTCGTCGAGGTATACGAGGCAGGTGTGCCATTTAAGGCCAGCTAGCACAGTGTCCATGACTCTTTGAAAACGTCGCTGGTGCTGTGCACAGCCCAAACGGCATCACCTTGAACTCGTATAGGCCGTCTGGGGTTATAAATGCAGTCTTCTCTCGGTCTCTCTCGTCCACTTCAATTTGCCAGTAGCCGGTCTTCAGGTCCATCGATGAGAAGTACTTCGCGTGGCAGAGGTGGTCGAGGGGCGTCGTCGATTCGGGGGGAGGGGGTACACGTCCTTTTTTCGTGATTTTGTTCAGTCGCCGGTAGTCAACGCAAAACCTTAATGTGCCGTCTTTTTTCTTTACGAGTACGACGGGCGCAGCCCAGGGGCTTTCGATGGCTGTATAATGTCGTCGCTGAGCATGTCGTCGACTTGAGTCCGGATGGCTTCCCGTTCGTGTGAAGAGACGCGGTACGGTGACTGTCGGGTAGGTCGGGCTCCGTCTTCGATTATTATTCGGTGCTTCGCTAGAGGGGTCTGACGTAGTTTTGCGCTCGACGAAAAACATTCGCTATAGCGACAGCAGCAAAGCCAATAATTTTTTTTCGTTGTTCTTGCGTAGCGCCGGATTCACGTCGAATGGCTGCGGGAGCTTGAAGGTTTCTACGGGTGTGCGTTCAAAGTCGGCGACCGCGATCACATCACTTGCTTCTTGCGTTTCTTCGAGGAACGCAATTGCAGCTCCCCTTGTTTAAATGCTGGTACTCTTCGGTGAAATTAGTGACCAAAACGTGAGATTGGCGTGCTTAAAGTGCGCAATGCCTCTTGCGACGGAGACACCGCGGTCGAGAAGCAACCTTCGATCACTCTCTACGATAGCGTCGATGTCAGAAGCAGCATCCTCACAGTAGACGGCGATCATCAAGCTTGCGCGGGGTGGCAGGGGTGATGTGATCGTCGGCGATCCTGACAGCAGCACGGTGATCGGGGTTCGGCATGCGGCGTCGTGGAGTGATCGGAGGAAAATGTTATCGACTTGGTCTGCAGGTCAATTATTGGCGCCGTTGTCCGTCAAAAGTCCATTCCGAGAATCACGTCGCGGGAGCAGTTGGGCAAAAACGACGAAACACTGCAGGGTACGTCGTGCCATCTATGGTGACGCGCGATGTGCACGTTCCACTTGGCGTCACGATGTGGCCTCCTGCTGTGCGTATGTGCGGACCGTCCCATCTGGTCATAACTTTCTCCAGCTTAGACGCAAATGGTCCCGCTCATTACGGAGTATGTCGGCTCCCGTGTCTACGAGGGCGACTACATCAAAACCGTCGATGGACACCTTGACGTCGGATGCCGCCTTCCTCGAGTTCCGGGTGCGTCGGGGCGTCGCATCTCGCTTGTGCGTGTTGACGGTCGGGCACTGTGCGTCATCGTTGTCCATGTCTTTCTCAGCGGACGTCTCGGTCAGGTCGGGTAAGCGTCGCGGCGTATAGCTGTCGTCGTGTTCGGGGAGTCTCATCAGGGTTAGGTCGAGTCGTCGGGATGAGGGCATGACGTGAATCACTGTCTGCAGCGCGTCCCTTGCGTCGTTGGAGGGTTTCTAGTTCTTCGCCGTAGAGCAACTTCACCTCCAGAAGTTGCCGCCTTTAGTTTCCCCCCGCGTGGGCTGGGGGACCTTCCACGGGCGAAGTCAGCGTTGCTACGAGCGTTCGGCGAGTGGTATGGGTAGGGAGCGACGGCGAACGGTTGAAACCGCTGGGCCACGGCTGGTTTAAGATAGATACTCGTCGATCTCACGTGGTCGTTGGCCAGGGGGAGGGCGAGGTGCGTCGACGGAGAAACCACGCAGTCGAGCCTCCTGTATGGGCAGCGACGGTAAATGTGGTCGGCCTCTCCGCAGTGGTAGCACAGAGGACGGTTATCAGGAGTTCGCCATACGTCCGTCTTCCTCGGCGTCTGGTTTCGGGCTACCGGGGGTCGGGCGGGTGACAGTGGGGCGGCGGTACGGGCGGGGCCTCTTACGGCGTGTTGGAGTAGGGCGGGGTCGACGAACAGCCGCGGAGTAATGTCATAGCTTGTGGCTCTCGGGGTACCTCGGATGGCGTAGAAGTTCCCAACGCTTGTTGCACTTCTTCTCTAATCACGTCGGTGAGAAGCGACTTGGGGATGCGGCGGCGTTGGGAGAAGTTTCCGCAGCTCCTCTCTCACTATTGCGCGGATAGTCTCGCGTAGGCTGTCGGCCGGGATCCGCGTTGCTGCCAAAGTCGTTCTGATTGGCCGCGCCAAAAAAGTTGCGGTCATACTGCTTAGCAACGCATTTCGAGGGCTTTTTCAATGGTGCTGGCTTCGGTAACGAATTCGGCGACGGTTTTGGGCGGATTTCGGACAAGTCCAGCAAACAGTTCCTCCTTCACTCCGCGCAATTAAGAAGCGCAACTTCTTTTCTTCCGTCATTTCGGGGTCCGCGCGGCGAAATAGCTGCTTCATCTCCTCAACGAAGATCACGACAAAACCTTCGTTGGGGTGTTGCGTGCGTGTTTCCAACAAAAGGGCGGCTCTTTCTTTCCGCACGACGGTAGTGAAGGTCTTAGTGAACTCGCTTTTGAACTGAGCCCAGTTTGTCAAGGAGCTCTCGTGGTTCTCGAACCAAGTGCGAGCCGAATCTTCCAAGTAAAAGAAAACATGCCGGAACGTTTCTGCGTCGTCCCACCTGTTGAATTTCCGGACGCGCTCCAGTTTCTCCAACCATTCTTCTGGGTCTTCTGCGGGGGCTCCTCGGAATGATGGCGGTTCCCGTGGCTGCTGCAGAACGACAGGAGGATTGGCTTGGTTGAGCATGGTGCTGGTTGCGACGTTTTTCTTCTTCGTCTTCTCCGGTAGTAGACCGAACTCGGGTGGTAAATCTTGCACGCGGAGGCTGGCTCTTGTTGGACTGGCTTGGCGGCTTCCAGAGGTTGTAGTGGCATGAAGGGTGCGTACCCAGCACCTCCACCAGATGTCACGTAGCCAAGGACGAAGCAGTTGTTTGGAAAAAGAAACAAGTTTATTGGAGCGAAACTTGTGCTCCCCTACAACAACTGAAAAGAATACAGAGGCGGCGAAGCAGTGGTCAACAAAGTGACGTTTGCGTGCGTCGGCGAGCGTCGCAGAATCGAATGCCCCGGCGTCCGCACTGCAGGCTTTTTATCTTTTGGCGCGCGTGGTTCTCGAAACGTCGATTCGCATCGAGAACATAGTAGATCCAAGAAGATTATTCTGGGCTGTTCACGTTTAGATCGGAATGCTCTCCCTATCACAACAGATAACACATGCGGCACAGAAAGAAAGAATGGAAACACGCGCTTCCCTTGGCGCCGAGAGATAACACAGACCGGCGCAGCCGGCGATAAGGCAAAACACAAATAAACAAACCCAATGTATCGTTCGCGGCAATATCCTGCCAAAATCTTGGACTGCACATCCATGAGTCATCTAATCAGGCTAATGGGGCTACAACCGTTAAAGTTTGCCATCAGCTTACGCATCCAGTGCGCAACATTGTCACAAGCACGCGGGGCTACACCAGGGTCAAATAAGGGAGCTTCGTACATTTCTTAGCTCTCAGTAAAATTCTTTATACAAGTCCTTATCTCTATCTGTCTTGTCACCAAAGACATCAGATTGAGGTTGCACTTCATACACTGTATATGGCCACCCTCAACGTTGCCGTAAATACGTCCACACAGTGCCTATACTCTACGGGGCTGTTCCTGCCCCACGGAGATCTTGTGCAACATAAATACCGGCAAACGGCACGTCTTTCAAGCACAAAACAAGGACAAAACCTAATGACCTACCTATCATCCCCCCCCCCACCCTGCAGCGCTCCCAGACAACCTAACGATCTCTACCATTTCAAAAAAACGTTGCAGCTGGACCCAATCCATGCAGACGTTGTGCTCGGGTTGTCAATCATGTACATCCTACTGATTCTAGGATCGTCTACAGGGATGCAGCCCGGACGCATGTCGGAGCAGCCGCCTATTCCATCGCAAGTGGCAGTGAAGTAGAGTGACACACACACCCTTGGTCCTTTCACTAATCCCCCACCTACAGCGACTCTAGAGACCCTCCCAATAATCCCCAGTATTCAGGACCTATCCTTAGCGTTCCCTAATCCCTCAGGATACACCATATACACTGATTCAATGCTAGCTATCCGCGCCATTCACGTCGGTAGGATTCCTGAAGAACTACAGTGTCATCTACGCAAAGCCTTAGCAAAGCTACGTCCCCATACTGTCACGCTGAGTTGGAGCCCTGGTCCCGTTGGAATCCCAGGCAATGAGGTAGTGAATAGCCTCGCCCGCGAACTTCTGCACCGGGCGCCTGGGATTCCCTGGCCTTATTCACCGACGTGGGACACTGCTCCGCGCTACAAACAAGAAATAAATTTAAGCTTCACTGCACGAACATCAGAGAAACTCTTCGTACACTTCCTGCTCCAGACAAATCTCTAACCACCACGCAACTACGCATTCTGCGACGCATACACTTGAATACACTCCTTACACCTGCTCCTTCCTTTCTCTACCATCTCCGACGCTCCGCAGCATGCCCCAATTGTCCGGAACTATACGCTAATCTTGAACACTGCATTTCATTTCGCCGTTGAAGTTCAATCCCCCCATTTTCCACACCCTCCTCCTTCAACGTGGCGGACTTTGCTAGCCTCGGACCAGCTCACGAACCAGTTGGCATTGGTGAACCTGGCCTGGGACATTCTCGACGCTTAATGTTGCGTTTGAATAACGTTTTTTCCTTCTCCTCCTCGCCAATCAAGCATTCAGGTACCGACACAGGGTGTTACACAACTGTCGTTTCTTTGTGGCTTTTTGGGGGGATTTTCTTTTGTCTTACTTATGTAATGGCGATACGTTAAATAGTCGTGTTTGGGGTTTAGTTCGTTTTTAGTATTTCTGTTTTGAATTTCCTTTGGGAAATACAGTCAAACCAGTTTATAGCGAATTGCAATATGCACCGCGATTAGTTCGATATATCCAATTGTTCGATATAGCCGAACCCGCCTATAACGAACTTATCGTTACAAGTTCGCAATCCGCGGGAGCCCCTCCCCCTCAACTCCACCATCCCCGCATGCAAAAAACGAAAACAGCAAAGTAGCCGTTACCATACCCAAAGTAATCCATTTATTGCAAGTATTAAAGCACTTTCCGCCTGAACTGCCTACTTTGCAAAGAAAAAAGCGGCGATTTTTGTTTTCACTTTCGTTTTGGCGGCTTCAACTAGCATAGCATTCTCTACACGAAACATTATTTGCACCAGTTCGAGTCCGCGTCCTCAGAAATCGAAGAAGCATTGGCGGAGCACATTGACTGCCGAAAGCGCTTGATTATAAGCGTCGGACGGCTTTCACTCGCGACATCATCGGGAATGTGGGGGAGCTCTTCCCACAGTTCACCGATGCTGCTGTCTTGGTCCGGACTCGCTGACTGCGCGGGTTCCGTCGTGAGTCCCGCGCGTCGGAAACAGTTACGGAATGTGTAGGGCGTCATGTCACTCCGTGCGAGGCGCAATGTCCAAGTCGCAACTCTTGCTCCGTGGTCGCGGCCAATCCACATCTCAATCACCGCTCCGAGACCATGCATTTCGGCGGCCATTCTAGGCGCGCAGAGTTCGATATATCGAATGTGAACTTCGTTATTAGGAATATGTTTCCCATGTATTTCCGTAACTGGATTATTTTTGTTCGATATATAGCATAATTCGCTCTATCCGGGTTCGACTGTACCATACATTTATACTATTCTAACGATTAAATCTGTTAACTTTGACAATTATGCCTTTTTATGCAGACACGGGGCATTACAGGGGCGGTTATCCTGGGTATAGGTAAAAAATGCTGACGCATTGAAATCCCATGCCCAGTTATTTGCCAGTGATCATGCGGCTGGCGAATTTGACGAGAGGGGTGAGCGCATCCAAGACCTCCCTCCAATCGACGCTTAGGCTCACTCTGGCATATTCTCATGCAGACAGTCCTTACGCCTTTTAGCATCCGGCAGCTTAGCTATAAAGACGTAAAAAGGCCTTGAGATTTTATTCAGAAAAGCTGAATGCACCAAGACTATTGTACTTCTGGAGTTGAATTTCTCAAATTTTACGACATGAGGTGTTCCCTCGTCGGCGCGCCTTGTCAACAGCGTTTTTATTTGTCTCCTGCTTTTTCACAACTAACAGAAGCAGGGGCTCGTTTATTTTGTCTAGGCAGTTTAAAGGCAGTTTCGATGTCACTTAAGGATAACATGCGAATTTAGTGCCTTTGTTCAGGTTACCCCGCCCCCTCCTTATATACTAAGGTGTGGTAGCACAATCTCCTACATCACTTGTAATTGCAGCATAAATAGTATAGTGAATTCAATATACATTTAGCGAAACGCTGCGTACACGTGATGTCAGCCCGTTGTTTATCCGAGAGCATGAATCATATAGTAACATCACACCGCTTTCCATGAAGCTCTCCGACGCGAGGGTAAAGGGAAGGGTGCTGCCGAGAGCGCAATATCGTGAAACACGCGAGGCCTAAATCTTAGAGCGAGACCTTTCTTTGTGGTACCGATGGCCTCCTGTCAAAAACCTAATGCATTTTTCAATAGAACGGTTGGTCGACCGGAAAGCTCTGATGAGATTTCTTGACACAGGGCACGTACGCAGAACCGGGCCTATATTGTGTCAGAATGGTTACTTCAAAATCAGCAAAAAGGAACGGCTCTAGATAAGACGACACCGTATCGATCGTAAAGAAGTACGGTAGTATATTTTTATCTCTTAAACCACGTATCGGTGTACATTTAGATCGTTTGCTCAGTGCGCAAGAAATTGTCGCATGGGTTCGTTCTTATTTTGCGATTTGGACTTTTTCAGGTTTGACGATTGGTTTGACACTTTCAGCGAAGGCTGGATGAACTTTTAGCTTTTACGCTTCTCTCAACTTTCTTTAGGAAGGGATCATTTTTTCTTCGCGGGTATGCTTCACCGCAATACACATTAGGGGAGAACCAGCTTTTAAAGATAAGCTTCACACACGCCTACAAATGCATTACTGTAAAAACACTTTACGAAGACCACTTTAAAGGGACACTGAGTGCTTTGTAAACATTGCGGGATTACAACCTCAAATTGTAGTCTGGAGTTTCTAGACCATGTTTCGGCCACACTCGCTGCGTTTACGCTACTGTACTCGGTATAAAAATCAATTCCAGAATGCTGTCCTCCTCTCTGCATTCTCCTTGCCGATTTCCTATGACGTTTCGTATGACGTTAAAACAAGATGGCTTGGCTTGACTGCGCTGCTGCACGGCCGGCGGATCGTGACAATTCGTTCGCTCAGTTGAAACTAAGCCACAACACGTCCGTGCCTGGAAGAATGTGCCTTTAGTTTCTTAGTTTATAGGCTGCCTCAAGCTCTAAGTCCAAGTATTTCCCACACAAGCGCGCCTGCGACGCTTCGCTCAATGGTAGGCTAATATAAAAATCTAAGGCTAATTGAAGGAGGGAGAAGAGTCAGCCAAGTTAATATAGGCTCTAAGGAATTAATACCAACCGATACATTTATCGTACAGCGCGAGACCAAGGTACGGAAAGCACTTTTTGCGTTGGGTGAAGTATCACAGCGGCCAGCAGAACGACCACACATCTGTGAACGCTTTTCTGCCCACCGAATGCAGCTGCTAGAGACGAGACATTTGAGGAATTTTCGGGACGCTTACTGTACGAGCACTATTCAATAGTGATATAAGCTGCTTGGAATGCTGAAAGTACATAAAAATGTAAACAGGCTCGGGATTATACACTTTAAATTTATGACTTTCACAGCGATGGCTTTCCAACAAAATGGGTCCTAATGTACAGCCATGTGTCTTTTCCCTGTACACTGAATATTTATTATTGCAATAGGCCTGTTCTTGATTTAAAAAATGGCTCATTGCCGAGGGGTCTGAAGCAGTAAGAATGTTGTTTTCAAATTCGAAAGTTCGAATCCCAGATAACCTGTGGTTTTACTTTTTTGTGAAGTTTATTTATTTGTTTTGGGGCAATGTTTTCTATGCTGAATTCGCCATTCTTGCGCTGTTACGTTCATTCCTCCACGAGCGAGTTCGCAGAGCGCGTGCAGACTGAAAGTGGCGCGCTGGTGAGTTCTCGTTGGCGTGGGGTTGCCATAAGCACCGACAGCTTGCGGGCACAGTCCCCAATTAGCCGAATCTTGGCCTGGTGCGAAAACGCCTCTTACAATACAGGCACGAGCCAGTCAAGCTCCAAAGGTAGGGAAAACGCGCATCGCAGTTGAGCGTCTCTCGTGACGCGGAGGGCGTTCATCCACTGCGTACGCCTCGGCTAGTGATTGTTACGATTCCAAGACATGCTGGTAGGCTTATCTGACGCATTTTAAAGCCGAAAACATGGCAGAAGGGTCGTATGCCGACTGCTGAAATAACGAGAATGCCCAGCCAACGATAACGTCGGATGCCAAGCATGCTGTTTCACAGAATCGAAACCGAAACTGGTTTGAATTCAAATCTCGGGCATCGTCTAATCACAGGAGAACTCGTACGGACGTCACTGCTTTTCTTGGTGCGGCCGCCGCAGACCGCGCAAGGTAGTTTTTCTTATTTCGCTCTTCATAAAATAACTACTGCCTTGTAGACCGGATGAACGATGAAAAGTGTGTTGATTTCAGCCAGTCTACGCAGTGCAAGCAAAAACAGGAGCTTGGCAAATTCACTTCACTGTCCCTCTAAGTAGTATTATATCAAAGCATGAAGGCCCCATTTATCATGGGCAGTTAGATGGGCAGATCAGATCAAGAAGTTTGCGGCGATATATTGGTCGCAGTTAGCACAGGACCGGGATAATTGAAGAATAATGGGAGAGGCATTTGCCCTGCAGTGGGCGTAGATAGGCTGGTGATGATGATCTCTAAGGAATGCCTTTAAAGTCACCTTGACTATTATAGAAAACGCATTTCAGTCGCATTGTGTCACGCGTTTTGTTGCTGTCCTTATTACTCTTACAGCGAAGCTGTATATGGATACCCCCCTCCCTCCCCCCTCCGAAGGTTTTTATTTTGGGGGAATTGCTTTACAAGGAACCGCTTCTATGCTCCTCCTCACCACCAGCGACGACTCTTTCACAAGTTTGGCAATCGGCTGATAACGGCACTTGTGCCGTAATCAGCAGTTGCATTCTTAACTCGCTACGCCACGGCCGCGTGTCGTTCCCTTGGAAGAACGAGAGCGAAAACTGGAGCAGCACTGGCGCGCACAGAAGCAAGAATGTTTGCGAAAAGAACGGACAGCCGCTGCTGCAGAAAGTGCTTCTGCTTCCGTTTCGGTTTAAAGTACCACCTCGTCGAGTAGCTGTGAATCTTTTCCAGATGAAAAGCACCTTGCCCACTTAAAACGCTGTCGGGAGCGCACAATTCTTGCTCCACTTGCAGGGCTTATGGAGCTAAAACATGCACGATGTCTTTCACGTCTATGTAAGCACGCGCACATCACCGGTTTCCAGTTTATGCGCGCATGGGGTGGGCATGGGGGCGGGGTAAAGGAGGGAGGATTGTGGGCGTTCACGCACCGCTAGGTGTCATGCCCCACCGATCGCATTCCCGTCGTGCTGATGGGAGATTTTTTTAAAAAAAACGTGTACGTCGCACGTCCGAATGCGAAGTGTCTGGTGTCCGTGGTCGAACGATTTGAGTTGGTGTATAACACAGACAGTTAGGTGAATACGACGCGGGAGGGAAACGGACAGCCCCATGTTTGTTCGCTAGTATGAATCTCGAGTCCTCCCGAGTTTGATTCGGCTACTTGGCTAGTAAGTATAATCAATCGCAAATTGCAAACAAGCGTGTTTTGTGTCGTGCGCACCTTGGACTGAACCCAGCTTTTCTGGTCATCCTATTTCACTGAGTGAAAGAACACTAATTTTTTTATAGCTTCCGAAGGTGCCAAACATCTACTTTATGGCGATAGCATGTGTCAACTTGACCGAACACGAATTTATTTCGCGGATATAAGGGACCACGCATTCTCGGTTGTGTTCTCGCCGAAGGATGCTTGCGCACGAATAAACACGAAACCCCTAATTCTAGGAAAATGTAGCTGCACCACAAAGCCACCACGACACGGAGATCCATTTGCCTGCTAATATGAAAATCTGGTCTTACTAGCTCCTATAAGAGAACGCTAACTGACTGGGAAACCCCCGAAATATCAAATTACAACGTTTAGCAAATCGTAATTTTTCGTGTCCGTAGTTAGCAAAACCAAGAAAATCCCTAGCGCTCGTGTGTGTGCGTGCCTCGCGACGACCGCCCAGCGTCCCCTGCGCACGTTCGTCAAGCCAAGCATACCCACTTACAGAGATCAGCCAAGATTGCGGCGACCAACCGGCAATTAAAAAACCAAGAAAATGCCTAGCGCTCATGTTTCGTGCCTCGCGGCGAGCTCCCAGCGTAGTCGGCTCATGCTTCCAAGCCAAGCATACCCACTAAGAGATTGCCCAAGAGTGGCCAAAAAAATTAGCAGTGACTTAGCTCGGCTATGCCAGGATATAAGTAGCGTGAGCCAAGGCTCAGCTGGTTATTCTTAGGTTTCCTGGTTGTCTAAGATTAGCTGAGTATCATGCTTACTGATGCTAAAGCAATTTCCAATCCATTCTAATTTATTCCAAATCCAATCCGATCCGATTCGATCCGTTCCAGTCCGTTCGAGGCAGCAGCGGCTCCGGTGCGCCAGCTGTGCGCCTTGAGACGTCACTGTTCCTCCCGCATGCGCAGCACGGCTCTCCAGGAGCCACGCGAAACTGCTCAACCTCGGCTAGTGTAGCTCACGCTACAAAACTACTCCAGCATTCACCGAAATCGTTGCAGCACTTGCTTGGAATGAGAAATACTCCAGCGTTCACTGTACTCGTGGTAACACTTGCTTGGAACGAGAAAGACTCGTCATAGCCTGTGCCCCTCAAAGGTGGTCTTCACTGATTATTACTTCCAAAGAAATGAAAGAACGTCACACTTATAGCAACGATGATGTAGTTAAAGGGGTCCTGAAATACCTCCCGCCGATGCATGGATATACACACAACCAAATAAAGCAATGTATTAGCAATCTCCTCCCGCAAGAATTTTGTTAAAGCGATGAGTATTAGCGGAGAAATCGTAAATCAAAAACCGCGCATTATCGTCACGCCGCCTTTCCTCCTCCTTTCAACTTAGTCTCCGCTGTTGACAGCGCGAAAGCCTTCCCTCCCGTGATGCTGCGCTCCTCGGCGGTGACGTACTTCCGCTATTGCGCTGCTCATACTGCCGTCTGCTACGGGCAAGCTTTGTTGACACCTTGAATCCCACACTCCAATCGAGGCTGGAAAGCGAACGAAAAACCTGGCCGCATGTGTGCGGCGGCCTGGCCTTGCCCTTTCGCGGTGTACGTTGCTGCAGTATCGGCGGCACGCGACTTCTTATCGGCGGCGAATTCGCAGCCGCACAGGGGGGATCGTGCGCTCGTTCTCTTTGATGCACCGCGCACTGTTTATCCAAAAAGTGCCGCATCATATGTGGCCCCGCTGGTGCCGGCTCTTATTTTACGGCGTTGGTAATTTCTGCTGGCGGCATGTGAAAAAGACGTTTTAAACCGATACAGAACCCGTGCACAAAACGCTTCAATCATGTGGCCAGTTCAGCTTGGGGCGACGCGTGGTGGAGAGCGGCAACGTTGGCAAAACATGCTCCGCCGGGGCTCTGAGCTTTCTAGCGCTGGAGCGAGCGCCATTTCTTTGACAATCTCAAACATAGGTTGCCTTGCCAACCAGGCACAAACCACTCTAGAGGTCAGTTACGGTTCCGTGATCCCGGTTCAGTTCGGGGCCCCACCTCGCGGCATGTTGGCACTGCAGGCGTACCACTCACTCCCGTTGGGAAGTGCGAGATGCGTTTGGCATTACAGGAGGCGATGGTGTGTGTGTTGTGGACGCCTTTGTTTCGCGATGAAATGCGACGTTGTTCTTCTGCGGGTGGATAGTGCTTCCAATGGTCTGGATTATCTTTCTCGGGCGACGTATGACTCAACCTCGCATGGTGTATGTGCAGTGTGCGTGGCTAAAAGCCATCTCGGCTTGTTCGCCAGAGTTAAGTGACTTGCTGTTCGTCCCCGCGAACCGAGCGCGAGGTGAGTGCCGAATTTACGACGGGCAAGAGGAGGCAACTCATAGTCGGTCAATCGCGGTTCAGACTTGCAACGCATGTTGTGACGTTGTGTTCGTTCGAAACACATCTCTGGATTGTTTTGAAGTTTAATAAAATGTGTGCGTCAAACCCGGGCATTCGCCTCAGGGCGTTCTCTGCGATTGCACGAAAGAAGCCAAGGGGCTTCAACGCTTTCTTTATGGAACGTACTCAGGTAAGAGAATATCCATGCCGTGTTATGGCCGTGTTGCATTCCATACAAACGGTTAAGCGTTTGTTTACACTTGTTTCGTTTGTCGTAAAATGTCCAAGCACTCCGGCACTACGCTGGCAGATCAGCCGGGGAGAGCTGAGCAGACGACTCATGTCTTTGCCGGAAGTGCGTGAGAAAGTCGCCCAATAGCAGGATGTCTAGGTCATGACGAACATCTGGGAATCGATGACGTAGACATGTGAAGATGGCGGCGTCCAAAAACACGAAGGGAAGGGTGAGAAAAAAAGCGACAAACTTTGCAACAAAAGGGTGAGCTTTCCGCTGCGCGTAAAAGAGTAATACTTGGCACAGATGACGTTGACGACCCAATGTAACGATTGCGCTAGTTCATTTAGTGTGCTCAAAACGCCTTTCAGGGCCCCTTTAAGAGCCACTGTGGCACCGGAGAAGAAGGAAATCAGCTGGAATCGTGGACTTAAACTGTTTTGATGGCCGTGAAGGTTGCGTACACATTCGCTACTTTCACGTCTTACGCGTTAGTGTGAGCTTCCTTAATTTTGTGTGTGTGTGTGCATCCAACCACCTCCAGACCTTGGACTGGGGCAAATACGCCGAACGCGAACGCGAACCACAACTGAACCGGAAAGGTAACGGCTTCCTGTTACCGACAAAACGGCTGCACCATGCTCTGTTCATATTGCGTTCTATAAGGGGCCTTTCTCCTTTCCCTACCTTCAACTTCGCATTCAGTCACTCGCACATTTTTTTCTCACCGATCAGTTGCCACAGAAAGGCTCCGTTGGCGGTCACGACAAGGGGAGAGGGATGTGCATCAATATTTCAAGTGTTCGTTGCCTCTGGTCGCGTGCGCCGATTGCGAGGCTGCGCGAGAGAAATATCGAACTCTGTGCAGTCTGGAGGCGGAATGGAACACCGGCTTTGCCCTTCCCAGCCATGCGCATTACTCTTTGATGTCCCGGGGTGAGCAGGTTACGTGTGTGCTGCAAAACATTCCGGGGAGAGCCCATATAACTTTATATTTTTGTAAAAAAGAGTATCGCACACCGGGAAAGTATTAAGGCTTCCAAAGTGTGTTAATATGTGGTTTAAAATGAAACAACACGTTGATCACGTGGTTTGTAGATAATTAGCGTTGTGACCCAACGCTAATCATTTCTTCTCATCTTCGCTGTCTTCAAATAAGGGCAAAGCACATCGTTTTTTCTGCACATATTCGTCCTTTTTTGTATGACGTTTCACATTATGACATCGTCTCAAAACTGAAGAACCCGGCAGCCTGCTATGTTTTTGAAGGACGTGAAGAGTGGACAAGTTCGCATTCTTTTACGAACCTAATTTGCTTGCTTGATTGATTGATTGATTGATTGATTGATTGATTGATTGATTGATTGATTGATTGATTGATTGATTGATTGATTGATTGATTGATTGATTGATTGATTGATTGATTGATTAACAGGCCGACGCAACACAGGGGATGAGGTGCGCCGTAGCGCGCCGGGTTTACGAACTTAATTGATCAATAACAATAAATGTAGTTCAACAAAGAGCGCATGGCACACCGTTTTTCTTTTGTTGGAAGACCTATCCACGATGTTTAAAACACTACGTACCTCATCTTTGAGGAAATGCTTTTTTCTTTCTTGGATTTTTATTTCCCCCAATGCCTCGGCCACCCCAAATCCAATGTAAAGGGGTGGTAGCTTCGTGGGCGGCTACAAAGACGTGGACGAAGGGAACGGACAGGACGAGCGCCGTCCACGTCTTTTTTCGCGCTGTTGCCCAGAATGACGCCATACCAACTTTCCCAGCTCAACACTCTGTTATACTGTTATAGAAGAAGCTGCCTGTGGTTCGTAGCCCCGACGCGTGGCGTTTGCAAGCCTTTTTTCCCCAGTTTCAGTCTTACCCAGGTTGCAGAACGCTCTTCCACACCCACATCACCTCACAGCACTCCACTAACGTCTCGTGTGATGACGTCATCAGAAGTGGATGTGACGTCAAACCCGCAAGATACACCACTTACGGTAAGGAAGCACATTTTCTATGCTAAACACCTTTACCAAAGCGAAAGTGCGCTAGATAATACATTTGCCAATTGCAGTCGATGAATGAGAGGCACGGACGGGCACACCGGATGCGCACAGCCCAAAAAGCGATGCATATTTCAAAACTTGTGCCTAAGCTTCCCGAACTGATGAACTCTAAGGATTTATAGAATTGTTGTTGCTAAGTGCGGAAACGGCATTACGTTTTTAGGGGCGAAGCTCCTCTTGCTCGGTCCCTGTCCGTCCCTCGTTGCTGCTCTACACGCACGGCACCACGATGATGATTGTGGCAGGATCCCTCTAGGGATTGGCCAACCAAAGATTGCCCGAAGAGGTCAAAACGTTCAAAGCGTTCGTTGCTACCTAACAAGGAGGAGAGGAAGAAGAGCTTGTCGTTCGTCGCCTGCAAGCTGAAGACACCTACCGGGTGTACGCGACACAAGACGCTCTGCAGAAGGCGACGGCCAAGGTGGCTAAAATGTCACACACTGAATTCGCCAATTTACCTATGGAGATTATCATCGTCCCATACAAGCCCTACATAATCACCACAAACATCGACGTCGTCGACCACCACTCCTCGCTCGCAAAGCTTGAAGTCTCGAGCTTTTCGAGCGAGGAGTGGTGGTCTTGACGCGGCGGCGCCCGGTTTTGATCCCACGACTCTCTGGCCGCGACGGGAGGCACGTGGCGCAATTCCCACTGCGCTACAAACCGAGACGCGAGCATGGCTACGAACGCGCCTTATGTCCTTCACTCATTCAGATGGTGCGCGCCGTCAAGAAGACCTATAACAACGTTTCACGGTTTCACCGATAAGCGTTTTAGCTTCACCCCTCTCATCATCATTCACTTCGTGGAGATGGCGGCATTTTTTTAGAAAAGGTAGTAGTGACAATCAAGAGTATTTAATACAATGAAGATTAATTCCCACGATGCCATATAACAATGTGCCCCGGTGTCGTCTACTCAAGACCCCTTTCCACGCGTAGTTAATGAAGAGCAATGGGAGGGAGCGCTGGGAAGCTCGGACCCAGAGGTCCAGATGCTTCTGGTCACCCGTGCTGCCAACGTCGCTGCCGGCGTCAAACCGGCGGCCACACCGCTTCCGTAAACCAGCCTAAGGCTCACTAAAGTGATTCCTCCTTCTCCTCGGTGTCTTCTGGTATCACAGAAAAATGTGCCAAAATTCATTGCAACTTCCTGTCGGGGGCTCAAGTGATCAATAATTTTTTACAGCGGAGCTGTTTAGGCCGACCGTTTTCGTCCGTCTGCTGTAAGTCTCGCGTAACGCGAAGGTATATCAGCAGCTTCCCAGGCCCGCCTACGACCTCTATCAGTGGGTCTCGGGACCAGCTCGCTGGCGGTGCCCAAACCCACTGAAAGTGGGCCCAGTAGTCTCGCAGGGGCGGATTGCTCTCCCTGCAGGGAGCCTCCCGCAGTTGGCGTTTAGCTGTCAATTTTTTTGCGCGGCGACGGCGCTGATCCCGTTTACGTTAGAGCCGACACAGAAGACCCACAGCTCCGCTGGTTCAGCAGATTTCACAGGGGGAGGGGGGGAGAGTTGGGTTTGTTTTTCAGCTGTCTAGAGTGCGTCACCTCAATAAACTCTTACTTTCAACGGTCGACATTTTCGGGTGGCACATTCAAATATATGCGACATCGGCAATTTGCTTTTGAACTCAAATGCAAGACATGTGACTCGAAGTGTTTGCGAGTGTATGTTTTCATGTAGCGTATCACGATTATTAAAACTTGCGGTGTATTTCCAGCTACCATTATTCCATCAAAAGGTCGTGCTCCGGTGTGTGTTCGACCTTCTTCCCAAACAAAGTAATTACGACAGTAATTAATTATGCCTTTGACCAATCGGACAAAGCATTTAGAATTATTTCGAATACTCAGACGGCTGTCCGTTCTAGCACAGAGTGTGTTCTTGTGCAATGCACTGTTACAGGACCTTATTCTGCTACAACTGTGTTCCTAAAGCCACACGACACCGTATTTTTCCTTATCACAGCTTGGGTTTCATCCCCGCTTACAGTCAAAACCTTTCCCCTAAAAAAACTTCTGATATAGAAGAAGAAGAACGAGGAGAAGGAGGAGGAGGAGGAGGAGGAAGTATTTTTGTTATCTTTATTTATTAGAATCTTTATTATTTATTTTTATATTTATTATCTTTATTTTTATTCTTTATTATATATTTATTATCTTTATTACTCTATTTTATTATCTCCCCAACATCCCGCACCTTCACTTTGAGCTCTTCCCCTCTGGTTTCCCCATGCGTCGAATGTAGCTTTCCCAGCTCCACGTCTGAGTCGTGGATCAAAGCGAGCGACGAGGCGGTACATTCCAGCTCTCGCTGAGCTCTCGTTCAAACGAGCGGTAAAGGACAACAACTATGTGTACCTCTTTTCAAATTCTTTGAAGAGGCCATCTCTGATGCATGCATGCAACCTGCAACCCCTTTTAGGATAAGTGTACGTCATACAGAAACTGCATTTCGGAATAAGGTGTACTTGTCCGTCTTTGAAGCAGAGGTATTCGGAATACATTGGAATAACCAAAAGAGACACCGGAAACGGCATCTCGAAATTTTGAAAATTGATATCCTTTGTGTTTACATATACGAGGTGATCAAAGTTAACTAGACAGGTGTTTCTTTTTTAATTAGGTGCCTAGATTTACGTGGGGACCACCTCTACAGTGAGGTTATGCGCCCAGGGGGACACAAGATGAGGTGGTAACTAGTGATTCGGTGGCTTAATTAACTAAAATGGAATAATTAACTTGTTAGTGGCTACAGTACGCAGGCATGTTCCTATTGAAAATTGGACGCAATCATGTTTCTGCGCAGTTTCATTCGGAAGAATTCTTGTAGCGCATCCGTACTCCTAGAGATCGAACCACGAAGTTTAATTGCCGTTCGCATGACTACGCATGCTAGACAGCGAGGACCGGCGCAAAGCTCCTTCCTTTTGTGACTTGCCTGCTATGAACGGTGTTTAGTTTGCCAGTTGGGTGGAGGCATAGGCAAACGCGATAAGTGGTGCCACTCTTGTAGTCTTGGCTGGCGTTATCGTAATCTGCAGTACTCGGAATCGCTATCGAAACACAAAACAAAAGGGGGGAGCTTTGTCCCGGTCTTCACTGACTAGAATGCTTAATCATGCCAACGGCAATTGAATTTCGCAGTTCGATTTCGCGGAGTACGGATGCGCTAGAAGAAGTTTGACAAATGAAGCTGCGTAGAAAAACATCACGTCTAACTTTTCAATACAAACATTCCTGCTTACTACAGGCACTAAAAACTTCATTATTCTGTTTTAGTTAATTAAGCCACCGACATCAATAATTACCAACTAATTTTGTGTTTCCTGGGCGTATCACCTCACGGTAGAAGTGGTCTTGTCGTAAATCAAAGCGCAAATAAAAAAAAAGAAACCTGTGGACCTACTTTTGATCACCCTGTATAATAAATTTAGTGTGTCAACATACTCTATTCTCACGCCAAATTTCGTGAATATGCTGCCCAGCAGCATTTCCAGCCAAACAGCTAATACACCGAACACTTTTACCGCGCTTATTGCTAAAACTTTGTCAGCTTTTCTAATTTTATGCTTGGAAAACAGGAGAATCGCATCGACGTCTACGTCCGTCGTTCGGTTCATGCTCGCTGAGTAAAAGCTGTTTCATAGTATGCTTCCCCTCGGGAAAAGAGTTATTTTTACCATGCATTAACCGCGGCTTTGTACGCTTCCGCACTCAAGGCTTCTCTGAATTTGCGGTATTGATCGAAGCAGTGACCCGTTTTGTTTTTCTTCGAAACCTGCCCACGTGGTTTACGGTATTTCGCCTAGGGGTGCCTGTGTGGCAGGGAATATTTTGGATGCCGGCTGGGAACGCAAAGAAGTGGCATTTCTTGCATGGCGTAGAGCGTCATGTCAACGATGAGATAGGTCCGCGTCCTGCGAAGAGACCTAAACATACTGTAACCTCGTTGTTTATTAACAAATGCGCGTAATTATAGCGATTATGCCAAGCGCCAAGCCAAGCCAAGCGGCTATGCCAGGATATACGTAGCGTGAGCTAAGGTTCAGCTGGTTGTTCTTAGCTTTCCTGGTTGTCTAGGATTAGCTGATTATCATGCTTACTGCTGCTTATCATCCAATCCAAATCCAATCAAAATCCAATCCAATCCAAAACCAATCCAAGTCAAACCAAGCCAAGCTAATCCAATGCAATCCAGAACTCCCGCTGGCGTAGTTTCAGGCAGGGGGCACGCGAGCACTGCGAAGGCAAAAATTTTAATTGCATGGGGTGGTAGCAGTAAGCGGATAACGGCGGTACAGCTTATAATGGCGAATCACTGCTCCGCACTTCCGACAGCATTCACGTTGAGTGAAACGGCTTTATATTTTTTATTTTATTTTGTATTTAGAACGTACTGCTAGCCTCTTACTCAAGGCTTTTGCAGGAATTGGTGGAAATATTCAGGACAATCAAATAGCACACGTAAATAAAAATTTCATATCACACTTCGTAATTAAAACAGAGAAATGACATAGCACATGCGAAAAAAATAGCAAAGCAAACTTCGCCTTTACAATAATATAGTGGAAGAAGGGACACGTAAAGCATGAAAACTAAGACAACGATGCAGGAAATCTGCGACAGTACAGAATTCAAGATTACACAATATACCATTTTCTGAATCAAAATTCGTCATGGAGTATGAAGATGACAACGGTGAACGGTATAATGAACACGCACACATGGACACAAAAATGACAAACTGAGAAACGCAATAGATAATTGATACGGGCAAGGCTCAGACATGGTTAAGGCTTGATACTGCCTGCATAAAAACGCATAGGTTTCTGCATGCAACCACGTCATCTGGTAACGCGTTCCAATCTCTGATTGCTTGAAGAAAAAATGAGTGCTTGAACGTATCTGTGTGGAATCTGCATTCGGTTAAATGTCGGCTGTGTTTCGTTCTAAAGCTTCAGGTATTGGACGGTGTTAAGAAATTACTTTTACGAATCCTCGGTCCATCATTTAAAACAACAAATAGAAATTTTAGGCGCAGGAATCTACCGCGACTGCTGATTGTTGGGAGGCCAGCACGGGCGAGAAGTTCTGTGGGGGAGTCGTTGCGTATATACTTGTTGAAAATAAACCTAACGGCTTTTCGCTGAACACTTTCTACTTTCTCTACGCACGTTTTAGTGTTTGGAAACCAACGTATTATTCCGTATTTTAGTATCGAGCGTACTAAGGAGGTCTAGGCAAGTAGTTTGGTATCAGATGAAGCGTTGGGGTGGGGGAAAGTTCTGATAAAAGAAGAATTGCAACCTTCTCCTGTAGCCACACTCCTGCCGAAGTTGCCCGTCTATGGACAGAAGACGGGAAAGCTAAAAAGTTTACAACTTCACTTTAAGCTAAGCTAATTATAACCCCTATATATAGCCTTCATAGATTATGAGAAAGCATTTGACTCGGTCGAAACCCTAGCAGTCATTCAGGCATTACGGAACCAGGGGGTAGATGAGCATTATGTAAGAATACTAGAGGATATCTACAATGGGTCTACAGCTACCATCATCCTCCATAGGGAGAGCAGTAAAATACCTATAACGAAGGGTGTCAGACAAGGAGACACAATCTCTCCAATGTTATTCACAGCATGCTTACAAGAAGTATTCAGAACGTTGGATTGGGAAAAGGTGGGAGTAAGGGTTAATGGAGAATACCTCAGTAACCTCAGATTTTCTGATGACGTTGCCTTGCTAAGTAACTCGGGGGACGAATTGCAAAGCATGCTTTCCGCACTGGGCGAACAGAGTAGAACCGTGGGCCTGAAAATTAATATGCAGAAAACTAAAGTAATGATCAATAACCTTGGGGCAGCACAGCAGTTTGAGATAGGTGGCGAGGCAGTGGAAGTGGTAAGGGAATATATCTACTTAGGCCAAGTTGTGACCCCAGATCCCAACCATGAGGCAGAGATAATTAGAAGGATCAGAATGGGGTGGGGTGCATATGGCAGACATTCTCAGATAATGAATAGCAGCCTACCATTGTTTCCAGAAAACGATAATTAAGGCCGTTCTCTGCTGAGCATCCGCGACAAAATTGGCTTCACCGCAAGGCGGTTTCCCCGCCCCGGATTTGTTAGTGGACATGAAAATTCACAGACCCCTAGCCGTGAACTGCATCGCTGTATAACGTTGTGAAAGCCTCTCGAACATATGGCAACGACCGTATCCGTTACAATGGTGGATTCTTGTAATGGAAATATCATGTACAATCATTTGGAAGTCCCGTCCGTATAACAGACATTCATTGGATTGTCACTTCCTTGCCCGGGAGTGAAACTTGGGCCTTCTAAAATAGAACCCCAGGTCGTGTGCATTATAACGTCATACGACTACAATCCACCACGGTGACGATTTCTATCACGGCCCCTATACCTGAAAACATACCGAGCCGCCGTTGTTTACAAAACAAAAACGAATGCGTGGCTATAATGCGGGAGAACACTTTTACATAAAATGGTCATTTGACAAATAAAACCCAGATGGGCCGGCGTCACGACACGTGCGGGTTATCGAGCCGCACGAGATGGGGCGGCTGGAGAGACTGCGCGGCGCCTTTCGCTCCCAATCTGCAGCTCCTTTTTTGCAGGCGCTGCTTGCTTTCGAAGCCCAATCTGGGGTGTGGCAGGCAGGCCGCTCGGGGTTTCTGGCATACCTGTTTTTTAATCAGGCCACACGCACCACAAAAACTGATACAAGTGGATGAGCAATGACTCGGCATTAAAAATGTAGAGCCCTTCCACAATTGAGAAGAGCAAAGCTGTACTTATGGATTACTGTATTGAGTTATGTATGCGCGACTTGCTATATTTAAAGAATCGAAACACACACACACACACACACAACTTCCCTAGAATTAATTCTAACAAAAACTGGCACAAGTAGAGGAACAATGATTTGTCATTAAACATTAAGAGCTCTTCCACAACTGTGAAGAGCGAAGCTGTATTTATGGATAACTGTGTTAAGTTATCTATGGGGACTTACGATATTTACGGAATCAAAACGCACATACACAACTTCCTTAAAAGTATTTCTAAACTAATTCTCATACAGTTTGTTTCGGGATAGTTTCGATAAAGCAACAGTTACAGCAGTTTTCTGTAACTGCACCTCTCTCCGTAGAGGGTCATGCATTGACAGCAGACAGTAACTATGTAACGACCGCGGCATCCGCTTTCCTGATGGAGGCGAAGACGCCCGTGTGCTCGAGATTTCGGCGCACCGTTACATATCCCCAGGTGGTCAAAATTAATCCGGAGCCGTCCACTACAGCACGCCTCATCGCCTGTGTAGCGCCGGCGCGTTAAACCTCACAATCAGTCAGTCAATCAGTCATGTAACGTAATTAGTTTACTGTGAACTAATTATAACAAGTAAATGAAACGTCGTGCAATAATTCAAACTTCTTAGCGGCCAATTTCAGTACATGTTTGATTGGATTAAAAACCACCGGTAAAGAAAGGACACAGCAGAAGAAAACGACGGGACAAGCTGGCGTTAACAATTGAACGAACAAGGCACTTGGAGGCCTAGAAATACTTCCCCGCAACACCATTGCGCATGCGTGAATGTCCATGCATCGCATGAAAAATATCTTAACAAGCAACCACAGCGTTTAGAAATTTGATCTCTTTACCAGACACAAGCAATGACGTGCAACTGACGCAATTGTTTCAAAGCCAAAGCCCAGTCCAAAGCCTTGGTATCACAATTTCAGTACAATTTTTTTCCAATATACCAGTATTATATTGAGAGCTACCGGGCACTTTACACTATAGCTATAGCGCTGGAGTGAGCGCGTATGATTCTTCGTCGACGCAACCCGATAGGTGCACGCAGTTTTGGTTAGAATGTAGCGCAAGACAGATTCGCTGTAAAATAACAGGCCTAAATTGCTGACTACATCACTTAGCATATTGTCACGAGGCAGACGGGAACAATTTAGTGTAGGCATCTATTTACAAATTACAACTGATTGCGAACTGTCCGCAGTCAAGGAATCCGATGCAACTTGAGACAGTCCGCCTTTGGGCAACCCCTTCCTCTTCACTTCGGCTTGCCTTGCGCAACCCACTGATGGGACAGGTACCCACAGAGAAAGCGTATGATTAGGGTTGTTCGTTTTCGGGTTTTATATATTTCTTTAGTTTTTTTTTCGGGGGGTAAAATTCGGGTGCTATTTTTAAAACTGATAATGGGGGGTTTTATTGTAAAACCATTCCGAAATTCGGGTTTTTTTAGGGTTAAATATACACTCACTTTGTTTCGTCAGAAGGCATCACGAGCATCTTAACTCTAACGCGTGAAAATTGGTCTTTGTTTCAAACTGTTATTCGGGGGGACATCAGGGTTTTCTAGCAAATACTCTCGGAAATTATGTGTTTTTTTTTTTGGAAATGAATGACTAATGATGGCAGAAAAAGCATAAATAACCTCTAAGAAATTAGACATTTTATTCACAAAAAGATGCTCATGGACTTTATACACGTTCTTGTTTACATGCACTACCATCTGCATGCGCAGTATGTCGGTCTCCATTACAGGCCAGTCCAATCGTTGAACGTACCTCAGCTGAGAGAAACTTCTCTCGACATCCCAGCTCCCATTAGCTAGGCACAACAATGTCAGTGTAGCTTTTTGCCAGCCTGGGGTAGCGAGTGGTTTGGAGGCTACTTTTGTGGGGCTTGCTTCCCGCAAGTCCTGGTTAAGAACGGCGGACCATAAGCCTACAATTGTGCAGATCGCTGCTTTCAGAAGGTCCATTCAGGAAGAAATTGGGTTTAACCCAATTCTCCTCAAATATGTTCGGGGTGTAAAAATCGGGTAAAATCAGGTTTTACCAGAAAACGAGCAACCCTACGAACAACGATGGATTGACCAGCAATGGATCCAAGGCATTTACCTGTGAAATGTTCCAGTAGTCCCGTTACGCGACCTCATCCTGAGGGGTAAGTGCCACCCCGGTGCACATTTAAAATGAGGCTCAGGGAACAGGATTGACCACCAAGTGATGCAAGGCATTTACCTGTGAAATGTTCCACTAGTCCCGTTACACGACATCCGGTGCACATTTAAAATGAGGCTCAGGGAATACGGCTTGAGGCGGCCTACGTGGAAGAGTTGAGACCCCGGGTCCAGTGACGGTAAGGTGGGAGTGACCAGGACAATATCGTAGGTGACAGGTGCGACTTTTTAAGCGAGAAAGCAGTTCTCGAAGAGCCCAATGCGGTGAAAAGGGATACTGCACAAGCACTAAGCAGGCAGGCGTAAAGTTGACGGTGCGACGCTGCTGGTCATAGCGGTGCGTCTGGGAAGACTGGGCAGCCGAGAGCTTAGCATGAGCAACCGGGCGGGCCACATCAGCGTGGGCGACAGCAGCGCGAGCATTATCTGTAGTCAGAGGTGTCGCATCAGGAAGTAGAGTATATAACGGCATAGCGGTCCACGGCCGCATAGAAGAAAGAATTGAGATAATAGCCGACGGTGTCATGGTGCGATGAATTATATGCTAAATAACATAAGCCGAGGTGACGTCCCAATCCAGCTGGCCCGCGGAAACGTGCATCGCGAGCATGTCGGCGTGTGAAAATTTACTGTTCATCACGTGTATGGTACCCTGGTTGAGTACTGTGCTCTAAATTATGATGCGCCGTGCATACGTTGCAACAGAAGTATTCGCCCTGTGCCGACTGTCATACTACACAGCAACGGAAATATGGCAAGTCAAGGCGGGTGCCTCTCCTTCACCACAGCTTCTGACAGGACTGTGAGTTCCACTTTGAGCACAGCCGCTGTGTCACTAAGCCTTTTTGTACGCTGATGATGATGATAAAGGCTAAATTTTGGGTTGAGCTGAGGGCCAATGCAAATCATTTAGCTACGGCTATGTTTCCTCCTTAAACTACAAATCGTATTAACTTTCCAATTATGCACAGGAAGTATGGTCGTGACGGCACTGTGACCACCCCTCCCTGCTTTTTTTCCCATGAGTACAATGGCTTTAAAAGCGAATCTGTATTGTCCTCAGTAAGGTTGTTGTACGCCGAAACTCCGTGCAGGAAGTTCAACTTTTTCGGACGGTGATGAATGATCGTGGCTGAAGTGAAAGAAAACGAAACGCTTTTTGTTGCCAGAACCGAACCTGGGTCCCTCGCGTTATGACGCCGGCGTCTATAAGACTGCTGCATTTCGGATTCAGTTCAGTTTCGCTTCGAAATGTCCGTTTTCAAGATGTCCCAAGCCACAAACACCCCACCTTCCACTCCCACTTTGCCCCTCTCTCCCCCGCTGTCTCTCTCTTCCTCTCTCTCTCTCTTCATTTCGACATGGTCGAAGCTGTTTGGAAAACTCAGACGACAACCAAAGAATCCGTCACGAGAAGAATGGCGTTGCTCTGCGTACCGTAAGGCTGCTAGCCACAAGACGTTAGGCCTAACTTCCCATTTTGAGGTTTAGGACGCGAGGCCTTACGTCCCATCTCGGGGTTTAACACCTTAAACCGGCAATCACTCAAAAAATTGCTCACTGACCACCAAGCAGCGGGTACCCATTGTGCACACCCGAGTGCACACCCGAGTGCACCCGAGTGTACCCAGAGTGCACACCCGAGAGTTGCTGTGGATATTCTAGAAGAGTGGTGCGTACCTCCAGAGTAGAACTTCTCGCAGTCTGCGATTGGCCAACAAAAAAATTCATACCGAGAAAGCTTCGTGTTAAACCATCGTCGTCGCTACTAACGGAGGGGTGCATGATTTTTTGCTAACCTCCACTGGAGACTACTTAAAGGAGCCATTAAGACAAAATACAAGTTTGTTTTATTCGATTGATTCCGTGTTTTATAGTCTCTCCAGCGCTTGTCCAAATGCAAACGATGTTTCACCGAGAAATTAATCAGTTTAAGTTAAAATTTTGATTTTCCCACTAAATCTTGTGTTTCCGACGTCTGCAATGTCATCACCGGAACCGACCGCTCTGCAGCCGATTGGGAAGCCTGGTTTACCGTTAGTGAACCTAGGTGGCGCCACCATACCGTGGCAAGCCGTTTTCTGATTCTGGTTTATTTTTGGCCGTATTTGAACCTGGCTTGTTTTTGTTCAGGGAGAAAATAATCGTTTCGTGAAGCATAGTGCTCGCTCGACAAATATGGTCACGTAAGATACCGTTGCTTACGTCAATCGGCAGTGCTGTCTGAGACTACCCCAAAGCTCCGCAGTCTTGTGCAGCTAAACCAAGCATAGTGCGAGCAGTACCAACAGCAGTACGCATCGGTACTTCTATGTTTACGTGTGCTTTCGTAACTTCAACTGTTTGTCCCACCATTCTTACTGCTTTAAAAAGAATGCGCCCTAAATTTAAGCGCGAACAGCTCGTTCGACAAGCTTGTAAGCTCTGCCTAATTTGCGTTTGCTTTTTCCAGCCTCCGCCAATCGCAGAGCTGGCTGGTATGACATTATAGGTTCTGTTTGCGGAAAATGAGCTAGTGGGTCGCATGGCCATTCCCTATTTTTCTAATTATGTAGCTTATTTGGGCGAAGCTTTCGTTAAAACTGGTGTCAGTATGGTTCTAACGAGGCAATCTTCTGAATGAACCAAACTTGTGTTTTGTCTTCAGGGCTCCTTTAACCTTTCCAGCAGCTGCAAAACCCAGTGCTTGAGGAAGACGGAGTTTCCCTCCATTAGGAATGGGTGGGTGCTTTTGCAATCTATTGCTACGGGAGCTTGATGTGGGCGAGTTGGTTAAACATACTTAAGAAACAATGGCGCAAAGGACGGAACGAAGGAACACTGCAAACAAACGGGCGCCCGTTTGTTTGCAGTGTTCCTTCGTCCCGTCCTTTGCGCTATTGTTCCTTAAGATCTATTGCTACGTGTTCAATTGCTTAAGTCAGCCTTCTCCCGTCGCAAATATTTGCTCAACTCCGAGCTTTCACTCGCTGCTTGGCGGCAAACGCGAGCAACGCAGCAATCGGGTCCCGTTGCTTTCCTTTCCCTTCCATGATTCCCGGCGGGGCCTACAACCTGAACGGCAGCGCCTCCCGCGGCCGTTCCTGCACGCAGCCTTCGAACGGTGGATTTGTATTGCTAGCAAACAGGGCTCGGATACGAAAAATAAGACGTCAACAGAAAATTATTGGCGTGAGAAAGAGAGAGAGAGAGAGAAACTTTTATCCTGCTCAGCCCCTTGCGGGAGGCCCAGCAGCCAAGGCGTTGGAGTCTCAGCTGTGGGCCTCAGCCGGTGCCTGTGTCGCCAAGCTCCCTCACCTCGGCGACCCGTGTGAGAACGGCCAAGTCTCCCCGGTCCCGCACGCCCCGACCAGCCGGCACCGTCGTGAGGGCGGGCCACCGGTGCCGGTGCGTCCAGAGCCAGGCGGACCAGCCGCAGTTGGATCTCCGGGTCGCTGCTGTGCAGAGCTGCCTCCCAGTCGTGATCACTCTTAATGAACGTCGGTGGTGCCTTCGGCCAAGCCCAGATTATGTGTGCCAGTGTGGCTTTATGTGCGCGAGTATGGCTTTTGTACCTCACGATGTTTGAAGCAGTATGAATTGGCATAATTTATTACCAGTGAAGCTGTTCAAGCTTGAGCTAGTTTTGGGTGGCGTTTGCAAAAAAATCCAAAGAAAAAGAACTGCGGTACCTGTAAAGGGTGCACCACCTCAGATAGGCTATTATAACAGTTAAGTCGGCTTTCGAGCTTTTTAGAGCGTGAGCACAAGGGGCGTATGCGTTTGCGCACCTCTTACTATACCATTTGAAAGGTACTAGACTTTTTTGGATTCTAAAAGGCAAAAAATTGGCAGCTTGCAATAGTGCACACTAAACTTTTTTACACCCTTTTTGGCCGGAAAGGGTGTAAAAATCTTGTCCCATGGCTAACACCCTTAAAAGGTGTTTTGGCAAAAAAAGGGTGTATGGATGAAAAAAGGGTGTTGAGCTCAAAACCTTTAAAAAGGGGGGTTGAGGATGCTCAACACCCTAAAAAAAGGGTGTTGAGTCTCACACCCTTTTTTTGAGGTGATGGCATGCGCAGAGGCAATGTCAAACGGCGGAACGCGCAGCATTCAACACAAACAGCCAATGCGTACAAGTTACAGTTGGAACACGGGATGCAAGCGATACAGGGAGTGCATACTTGCTTATCAATACATGTGCTGTTCTTGCTTTTATACCCAGCAGAGGAAAGCCCCCAGATGGAGTCGGTGGGCTTGTCGCAAAAAACTGACATTTTAGCGCTAATTTTGAAAGTATGGATTTTACTACGAGAATATACAAATCAACACGCGGATTTGCAAAAACTTTTTAATTACGCGGTTGTTTTTTTTTATCTGTATCTTATAGAATTTTATTAAATACCATACAAATCTTCCCTGCCACCTCAACACACTTCAAAAAGGGTGTTCATTATTTCAACACCCTTTATCCCAGAAGGGTGTAAAGCTACAAATTAGGGTGTTCGAAACTAAGAAAAAGGGCGTAAAGAAAAAAAGGTGTAAGAAAAGACCACCAACGAAGAAAAAGGTGGAGAGACCTCCAATTTTGGAGGCATTTTGTACCTGTTTACACGGGTGGACTGAACATTCTCTACAAGCGGGGGGGGGGGGGGGTTGTACCTCACGATGTTTACAGCAATATGAATTGGCATAATTTATTACCAGTGAAGCTCTTTAAGCTTCAGGAGGTAGTTTCGGTGGCATTAGCAAAAAATACAAAGAAAAAGAACTGGGGCACCTGTAAAGGGTGCACCACCGCAGATAGGGTATTATAACAGTGAAGTTGGCTTTCGAGCTTGTTAGAGTGTGAGCGCAAGGGGCGTATGCGTATCCACACCTCTTACTGTACCATTTCAAAGGTACTAGCCTTTTTTGGATTCTAAAAGAAAAAAAATTCGCGCAGCTTGCAATAGTGGTGCAACTGGCGAAACAGAAACGCTGGGGGCCGACCTACCTTGTTTCCCTCTTGGATCTCCTGGAAATGGGGAGGGGGGAAGGGGGGCACACTGGAACCAGCCTTGTAAAATCCGGGTAAATTTGGCCTCATCCCTGAGCGGTCATCCTGGCTTAGCAAGAAAATTGTAAAGCTTAGCAAACATAACAAAACTTAGCAACACCGGAAGAAACTAGGTCGACCCCCAGCTCCGCTGTTCTTTTTTTGCAACTGAACACCTATTTCACACCGTTTCACCAACCTACAGAAAGCCAAGCGTGTTGCAGTTGGTAAACATCCTCTTCGCCACACGACTAGTCTTCTTAATTTTGAAGGTTCAAATTGGTGTTTTACGTGCCAAAGCTAAACTTGGGGCATGTGGTGCACCGAATAAGGAAACGAGCGATCATTGCATAAGAGCAATTTTTTTGCGTTTGGAAATTTCTTGCGAGTAGAGGAGTATATGAGGGGATGTCTTCTTCTTTACAGTGCTATTATGCATCCGAACATGGCCTTATTCAATGAACAGCTGAACACCTTTTCCACACCCTTTCAACACCGTAAGAAAAACCAAGGGTGTTGAAGTTGATCAACACCCTTTTTTTCAAACAAAAAGGGCGTAGAGCTAGGAAAAGGGTGTTGAGACTCAAGAAAAAGGGTGTAAAGGCCTCCCAACACCCTTTTTCCACTTATGCTACACCCTTTTTGGCTAAAAGGGTGTAAAAAAGTTTAGTGTGGGTGCAAGGCTCGAGAAACAGCATAGCTGAGGGTCGTCCTAGCTTGTTTCCCCCTTGAGTCCCCTGGCAGTGTGGAGGACACACTGGAACAGCCTTGTAAAATCTGGTTAAACTTGGTCTCACCCCTTAGCGGTCATCCTAGCTTAGCAAGAATATTGCAAAGCATAGCAAACATAACAAAACTTAGCAACACCGGAAGAAACTAGGTCGACCCCCAGTTCCGCTGTTCTTTTTTTGCAACTGAACACCTATTTCACACCGTTTCAACGCCTTACAGAAAACCAAGCCCCTTACAGAAACACCCTTTTCGCCACATGGCTACAGTCTTTTTTTTTAATTTTGAAGGTTCAAATTGGTGTTTCACGTGCCAAAGCTAAGCTTGGGGCATGAGGTGCACCGCATATGGAAGCGAGCGATCATTGCATACGTGCAATTATTTTTTTGCGTTTGAAAATTTCTCGTGAGTATAGAAGTATATGAGGGGATGTCTTGTTCTTTACAGTGCTATTATGCATCCAATCATGGCCTTGTTCAATGAACAGCTGAACACCTTTTCCACAATCTTTCAACACCCTAAGAAAAAACAAGGGTGTTGAAATTGATCAACACCCTTTTTTTCACACAAAAATGGTGTAAAGCTACGAAAAGGATGTTGAGATTCAAGAAAAAGGGTGCAAAGGCCTCCCAACACCCTTTTTCACTTATGCTACACCCTTTCTGGCTAAAAGGGTGTAAAAAAGTTTAGTGTGTATATGATAGCAGTTAAAAATTGGGTCAATGTTCGATAGTGGAAGAGTGTGTGTTGGCGAATAATATCGTTAGATTATCGATTGTTTTCTTGGGGCGATTTGTTCAGGTGCCATTAAGGTATATTTTTTTCACCGATAGTATGCCATGCCTCTCAAGAAATATTTTTCGATAAACAGAGCCACCGAACAGTCTGTGGATTGTGTAAGCGACAGTCTGTTAACTGAAAGCAACAAGATAGGTTTTTCCGAGTAGGAACACATTCGTAGGTGCAGTGCCGGTCTTAGGGGTGGGCGATTAGGGCGGTCGCTCAGGGCGCCGGCGAAAAGGGGGCGCCGACCTGCACTGGACGGCCCCCCCCCCCCATTCCCTCTCTGTTCTCTTCACCCGGCTCTGTCTTCCGTCCATCAAAAGAACAGACGTCGGCGGTGCACTTTGAAGTGAGGCAGAAAACGCGCATGTCCAAATAACCGCGAATTATCAATCATATACCGAGCAACATCGACCCACAATTTCACACCCAAAACTAGGGTGTGAAGGTGAAATTGGCCTTCCGAGAAGCCGCCTGAGGAGGCTACGGAAGACAATATTTTTACAAAATAAGTGTAACTTTTGCCTTCTGACACTTATGATGAAACAAAATGCTGAAACAAGAACAAAACTTACGCTGAAAGGGTACCTTGTCGGGAAGTTATCGGTCCGAAAGTAAGCTGTAGGCAAAAAGTAGGCCGAAAAAAGTGACGCAGAGAATTGAATTGACCTTATTTTTCAGTAAAGATCAATTTTTTTCTACTATTGTTACTGTGTGGATGGATATAGAAAAATATTCGTACAATGCCTGGCCACACTGGAAAAAGAGGTTTCATTTCCGTGGTGTAACATTATTTTGACACCTTTGTTATGACACCTTTCCAGTTTTGTTAACAAAAAACCGTTACACTGAAAGCGCATTACTGCAAGCGCAAAATGGCGACGCACACCTCTAGAAAGAAATGTGGTGTACATAAATGCTGCTTTCACTCACCGGCGTCTCGACAACTTAGTCGCTTAGCTCTGCGTACCGCTAACGGTGCGCTTAGCAAGGCAACGCTGCAACGGTGGTGACAGCGGAGTTATGGCAACTTCACAGCAGTGGACACCGGAAAAGTCACATTGGGCCTTATGACTTCTACGTTTAAACCTCCCGCCAGCATAGCGGACATGTCATTCGTAAGTGCCTGAAACCTATAGCTGTGCACGCCGCCCCCCCCCCCCCACTTCAAACTTGTGTACGCATGAATCAGCAACCATTCAGCGCAGCCGGCAATCGGCTGCGCGTGCTTAGAAGTGAACGAAGTCGTCGAAAATGTCGCTCTCTCTGAAAACCCTTTAAGCTGAGCAAGTAATGTTGACCCACATCGGCGTTCCAAGCGGGCTGATTGCGGTTTATCCAGGAGGGATTCGCAGCTACTCGAAGAGCTGAAACTTGAGGCGGCAACGGCAGCGGTAGTGGTTTTCCGTTGTTTTCGCGTCCATTCGGGCTTCTGTTCGTGCCGACGCTTCTTCAATTCCCGCTCTTCTTCCTCCAAGCGAACGACATGCGTTCGTCACATAGCCAGTTAAAACCTGGAGGGCCTCGAGCTTTATTTTAATGGACAAACATGTGACTGTCCGCTACTCTTCCCCGTTCCAGACATTTACTTTCTGTGTAAATCTCCAACCCAGACCCAAAGGCCCCTCGATTACGGACAGCTGACAGGATGTATTGAGCCACGAAGACTTCCGCGTTTAAATCTTTCCCCATCACAACGTACACGTCATCGGTAGCGGCATAGAGCCAGCTGTGCGTGCGCGCCCCCCCTCCTTCACCCCTAACCCGTGCATTGTGGGCTCACGCCGACGTTACAACCGCGCAAGTTGCCCTTTAACCGGGTGGAATTCGCACATACTCGTCGAGGTGGAATTTGATGCGGCAACGGCTGCAGCTTCCGGACAATTTTACTCCAATTCGCGCTTCTTTTGATTCTCCGCAATCACCTGACAAGGGCGCTACCGCCGTTGTCAGCCGATTCCGCAACTTCTGGAAGAGGCATCGGTGGTGGCGAGGGGAATAAAAGTTGTGGAAGCGGATCGCCGGTTGCAAGGAGGAGCACAAAAGCGGCGCCGAGTAATGCGGGGTTCAAGGGGGGGAGTCGCGGGGGGGTTTTGCCCCAAATGACCCTTGGCTAAGCCCTGATTGGCCAAAACCCAAACAACCCGGTGCGTAAGCAATGAAACCTTTTAACTCCCGCTTACAATATTTCTTCAGCAGAAGTACGTCACATTTTAGAGAAAAATTGCGCTTTGACAAAGCGGGGAAACGCTTATGTTACACGCTGTCGACACTTGGAGAATACCACATACACGAACCGTCGACGGAATGAAAAGCGCTTAGATTCGATTTACGTTGGGCTGAATTCATCCCTGACTTAACCACGTCCTTTTTTTTTTATTTTCATGCATATTTGTAACCTTGGGTTCCCTTTGCTTTTGTGTGTCACGTTGTGATCTTGATATCGGTTTTGTTCCTTAGTTTTCGGACACTTGCATTGCTTACTCTTATTGTACACATCGGGTTCCACACCGCTGCTATCACATCATTACATTACATCATCACATCACATCACTTAATTTCCTTAAAGATTCCTCGAGGGGTACAACATAAGGGGTGGGTTAACAAGATCATTTTTCTATTGCCACGATTTTTTCATTGTGAAAGATAAGTAGACAGCTACTCCAAAAATGTTGATGGGCAGGGGTTAGCGGGGGTCAGTGGTTCGGCAGTTTTTTTATTTTTAGGCAGGTCTAATTGTGTTTGCTATGCAGGTGTCACCTCCCAGCCTTCCGCAATGATATCAGGGGCACCTCAGGGGTCAACACTCGGCCCTGTTCTCTTCAAAATTTCTGTTAATGACATCCGCTCCGTTATTAGGCACTGTTCGCTCTCTCAGTATGCTGATGATATGAAGCTCTATCGCGCAGTTTCTTCACCGGGCGATCGCGTTTTGCTGCAAAATAACATCAAGGCAGTTCCGGCATGCTGCGACAGCAACTATCTAAAGCTTAATCTATCAAAACCATCGTGATATCTCTGCACCGCTCATTTTCCCGCACTTTCTGCTTGCTGTGCTCGTACAACGCGCTACTGTAGTGCGGGATTTGGGTGTAACGATGGACGTAAAACTACTTTTCAACTCAGATGTGAACTACCTGGCCAACTCCTGTCTCCAAAGGCTTGGCGTGATTTCCCGGGCCACCAGTGAATTCACCGATAGATCATGCTTTGTCACCCTATACCTCGCCCTAATTATACCGTAGCTCGACTTTGCCAGTGCAATTTGGAATTGTTAAAGCCTTCGTTGTCCCTTCGACTAGACGGGATTCAGAAGCTCTTTACTAGAACCGTATTTTATTGTTACTCAACAGTGAGCCATTATGGGCATGGCCGGCTTCCCAAGCTTCTCAATCTTGATTAGCTGATTAGCTATGTATTAGGCATGACCAGGGCCCGCTTGCACGAAGCCCAATAAGACAGTCATTCGCAGTCTAGTCTTATTGGCAGTCTTATTCGGGGTCTTATGTTCCCTAGGCCATAAGACACTTTTCAGATACTTATAAGACCGCGAATAAGACTCTAAATAAGATTGGGATAAGACTGTGAATAAGACCGCTCCGAGCAGTCTTATTCACAGACTTACGTTGATGTGGTCGATCATTTCATTATACAGATCGGCATCCATTCCGTGAAAAACAAGTGCAGAAACCGTAGAAGTTGCGAACGATGCCGAGAGGCGGCCGCTTGACCGTCTCCTTCGAACAAATAAATGCCTCTTCCCAGGAGATCGACGCCGTTGGAAGCGCCATCGGTAGAGAGGGTGGAAAGGGCAAGACTACACCAACGAGGGAAGCCGCAAGGCCTACCTACTTTGATGTAGCAGCGACGGCTGCAGCCAACCACTGTTTTCAACTTTCGCTGTGCGCTATGGGCGCGGACGAGTAGCGCGGCTTTTTTTTTTCTTTTTCCTCCCTCACGTCAAACAACAATGGACAGGAATATATCGTCTGCGGCCCGATATTTGTCCCGGGCAGACATCGGGCGGCTGAGCGCGCGGTGTGAATGTGTGATCGTCTGCTATGTCGGCTGTCACCGCAGTAGCTACGAAAAGGTGGCACGGTGGCAGAAGCAAGGCGTCTCAGACGTTCAACTGGATACTCTTTAGAAGTCACAACCCAAAAAAGTTTTCAGGTGCCCTTGGACTTCTATTCTACGAAGACCATCGAAAAATATTTATTAGCATTTTCTAGCCAAAATGACAATTTTTCTGGTTTATAATCAAACGTTCCGTTGCAGGTGGTAACTTTTTAGGCTACTTCCGGCCTTTTTCCGGCGACTTCTTTCTCTGAAGATCTGGCAACCCCTACAAAAAACGAACGCAGCGGCCTGTAAAGGGTGCACCACTGCACTCACTCTAGTTATACGGTAAAGCAAAATGCCATTACGGCGTGAGTTGAGTTGGGCGTGTCGCTCAAGTCGAACCGCCTATCCGCCCAGCGCGAACAAAGTGGAGACGCTCATCGCAAACAGTCTTGGTGCCGGAACAGGGCGAGCGCAGCAGCTGCACACGTGATACTCTTACCCTTGCGCTGAGTAGTCGCAACGCGACCGATCGTTTCATTCTGGGAATCGTGCCGCCGCCCTGCCTCGCCCCGCTCCTTCTCGCTTTCGGAGCAATTGAACACGTGCATGTCGGTTCGACGAACCGTCGCCGCTTAGCGGTACAAGTCCTTGCGCCCATTATGACGGCGCCGGAGAGTGACACTACGGAACAGGCAGCCGCTGCTCGCGGGCGTATACATGCTCGTGACGGAGAACACCCTTAGCGAAGGCAAGGGCTGTTCGGCATTTCGACGCTCATATACAGCCACCACTAGTATCTTTGAACAGCCAAATTGAATGGATGTCCAATCGTGACTTCTTTCTCTTCTGGTGTGTTTCGATAGAGGCCACCAACACGGGCCGTCGCAACCTATAGAGAGCGCCAAATTTGTGACCACAGAAGGCGGCCAATGAGTGAAGCAGGAGGCAGCCAAACAAAAAATGTTTACGGAATTCGCTATCGTAGTTGCAAGGTTACGTTATGTTAGCTTACGCCGAGCCTAAACGTGTGACGAAAGCGTTGTGCGAACTTTCATTGTGCGGGCTCCTAAAAAAGTACAGAACCTTCCCTAACTAGTGAGCTGAAGGTTTTGCCAAATGCAAAAGAGTTATGCGGATGACTGCTTTGTTTTCAAATTCAATCAGTACACCAAACACCAGCTCATGGCGACTCCTTCATTTCCTAGACAGAATGTAGGAGTAACTCTGGGCATCAAGGAGTGTCAAGTGTCTTCTGGGGAACATTTCTAGCAAATCCAAAGTTTCGACTGTAGTCCCCGTGCACACGTTCGGATGTTTGCGTCCACGTATCATTCAAGGCTACCAGCTCAAATAACACGTTCATTAACTCTAAGAACGCCTTTGGTTACTGTGATTGCCTTAATAGTGAAATCACCTAATCTACACATGAGGCGTTTTCTTTTCTTTTTTTTTTTCTCAAAATTAGCCAAATCCCGAAACCGAAACTGAGTCGGATAAAGCTGCATTCACAAGAGAAACTCGGCAACCTTCCCCTAAAAAAGGGATGGCTAGAAAATAGTAGGGATAACGCCCTGAGAACGTATACGCAGATTGTAGTTGGTATCGAAAATGCGCCAGATCCTGCTTTTTCACAGATCAAAATGAGCCAAATGCAATCGCACAATGGGAGTTTGCTTAAGTGTTCGGACTGTTTCATGGGTGTTTTCGGAAGTTTTCTCTTTCTTTTATTGCGTTTCGGAGCAGGCTTACTATGAATTCAGACGGCAATCAGGAGATCGGCGAAAGATCTGTCCCAAGATGTCAACGACGAATTGAACGGAAGAAGCGAATGAAATGACAGAGAGATGTGAAACAATGATTTCATCCCGTCTCCCCCGTTCCAACGAAATAACTCTGGTGATATTTATTTGTTTTTTATTCTCATATTTACCCTTTCAGTACTTAACTAAATGGCGGCCGCTTACAAGCCCTGGCAACCCCCCCCCCCCCCCGCCCGCTTTGAGAGTACGAACTACTTCATAAAGGTGAAGGATAAGATATGAGCACCATTCTTGAGAAGCGTTTTGAAAATTCATGGCAAAGCAATGGAGAGCTTGCTTGCTTCGTTAATGCCTTGAGGCGTTCCCAAGGTAGTTCTCTTAGGGAAGAACTCAAAAAGAGCAGCTAATGGTGCCAAGAGGACTCACCTGCTTCCATGTATAGTTCTACTGTTCCTGACGCCCTTTGCATATTTTAATGCCTTTTTCAACAAAATTCAATCGCACAATGCTCGAAAGTCCATTTGAATACAGTTTTCATAAGAATTCAGCATCAACTTGAGCGTCCAAATTTAATATGAGCGAAATCCAAACTTGTCATCACAATCTTGCTCAAATTCACGGCATAATTTTTAATTATTTGTGGCCATAAACTTCTCCTAGGTGGAATGTAAAATATCTCATGTAATAGTTTTGACGGCGCTGCATTTAGTTTCGGTAACAAACTTGCGCTTGTTCCTCAAATTCGCGTAATATAGGCGGATCTGGCTCATTTCGAAAAATAAATAACGCCTCACATGTTGCCACATGCAAAGCCCCATCTCCTTCTGAAAAGACCGCTTCCTTTCTTTTTCAAATTTGGGCAGGTATTCAAATCGTTTATCTTCAGAAACCACGTTACCGGGTGTGGAGGCTCGGTGCAATTCTCGAATGCAGTTTTGGTCGTATTCAAATTTATATTCTAAATCGGGCTGTATTTTTTTTAATTCGACGACCCTGTTTTCAGATATTTAAAAAAAACTGATAGCTATAGTTTCGCACATTTTCTCTGTGAAAATCGTTACCGTCTATTTCGGCGCTGCTTCGTTCTGCCCCACTTCTCCACACTAGAAACGTTGCAAGTTGATTTTGTTTCAAATCATAAACTTCGCTCACAACACAGGCACACCCAAAGGGGACTCCAGGTCGTCTTGTTGAGACTTTTAGAATTGGTACGACTACTACAATTGTTGTACCACTTTTGCGCATTACTTAGGGTGTCGCTACGTGTATTTTAGCGGCTGCTCAACTTAAGGCTCCACGAGTTTAGGCAACTCAGCGGTGTTGGAGTCCTGTCGTCCGTGTGTTGGCGGGTTTCAGCTTCGCTGCTACCGTTAGATGACTGATAGTGATGACATTTTTAGGCCCAAAGATGCACCGCAAATAACTGTGCGCCTCGCTAAATAGGAAAAAACCCCGGCCTTTGATTTCGATTTGTCGCTTTCACTCGTCAATAAAAATTTTAATCATCACTGCAATGTTTCTCTTCTCATAGCTCACAGTTACAAACTGGCCTTCCAAGTACATTTTTACAAAATAAACGACTCAAACAGGAAGTTTTATTCACATTGTTGTGTGAATCATGGCGAAAAACACACTACGGGGACGCCTAAGATTTCTTGTACGATGTGCGAATGCTGGAGCATCACTTCTCGCAGAGCTATGTCGCTCCCCTTTTTCATTTACGTCATTTCCTTCTTCTTTCCGTTGCACTAAGACTTGGCGAATCTCTCTTGTAAGCGAGAAGACATCAATAAACTTCAGCCTGGCGCGGCAACTATTACTACTTAAAACTGAATCTCTCGGAAACAATCATTATAAGCTCGTCCTAAAGTCACTAGAATTATTTGGGACTCTTAAGGCTAACCCGTCTTTTTTTGTATACGGCGCAGCTGTGAAGAGAGCATTTAAAGAGTATATGCGTGATTTATGCATAACGTTTGATGGAAAACTAATTTGCAGCTCGCATGGGAACTTCCTGCCTGTTTCCGGGCGGTTGGCTTGATTTCCCTGGAGATCGGACACTTCACAGAGCGACGCTGCTACGTCGCACTCAACGGCGCCCTCATTTTACCAAAGCTCGACTTCGCCTGTGCAATTTGGAATTTCTTAATCCCTTCATCATCTGTTCGTCTGGAAAGGATTCAGAAACGCTTCGCAAGAATCGCATTTCGTCGTTACTCATCGCTGAGCCAATAGGCGTACGGCGAGCTTCTCAAGCGTCTGAGCAGGGATGAGCAATGTAGCATACGCTCCAGACATGACCTGAGTTCCCGCTTCAACTTTATTCAATCTATGTTCAACTACCCTCGTCTCGCGAGATCAGTTCATCGGCGATTGCCAAGCAGACCGCTCCGCCTGCACACCGGCTTTCATGTAACCAAAACAGAGGCTGTCGAACTTGAACGCGCCACCTCTAAGCTTTCTCTGGGCCTGCCCGTATCCGCCTACATCTCTTCGCTGGATCTTCTAGTGCCGTGGCTCACAGCAGGATTGGCATGTCGCGTAACAAAGACGCTCCTAATGTTCCTCCGGAACTCTGGACTTGACAGTGAGCTATTAACTTTAGGAAAAATGACTATTTCGCCTGATCTTGTGTGTGTGCTTTTCGTATGTCAGTGTGTCTGAGAAGTCATGCGCATGTGACGGTTCTTTTCATGTCTTTTCATATCACGTTCCCCCTCATCTGGTGCAATAAGCAGGGCAGCTAACCTTGCTGACCACGCCTGCTTATTAATATCCCTCTGTCGGTCTCACCAGCTGGTCGATGCCAACATGCGTTTAACAGCCTATTTTTTTCAGCAATGGACATTATTGTAATGACACGGCTTCAATCAAGCGCTCTTTGAAAAATAATATGATTTGATTCGAGTGGCTTGTCTTGCAATGATCGCTCGTGTGGTTGTCCCTACACCAACATGATCACCAGCATATACTATGTCTGTAAGAACGTATGCGCAATCTGCACTCGAAATTTTAGCGCATGCTGCAAACAAAACTTTTATATTTCTTTTAAGTTTCTAAATTTGTTCATCCTCATCTTTTGTATAATCCAGCACCTTTCATTTTTGCTATTGCGCGAGTGCTTTCTTGGCATGCTGTCTATATTTTAATTGTTGCCAGTGCATTATTCGAGAAGGCGCCGAATCGGGGATGAGAGCTCACCACAAAATAAACAAATAAATGACTAGCCACCAAGCGCGAATGTAATCTGAACTAAGTGCCAAATTTTTAGGAAGCAGAAAAGTTTTAAGTACTAATTGTTACTTTAAAGAAGAAAAAGGTTCACTACGCAACAATTTTGATTTTAGAAGTTTAAAACTTCATCACTTGAATGAAGTTTTGGGCGAATAACGCACAGCGTTATTCGCCCATAGGTTATTAAAACAGCCCGTGCACAGAGTTCATTTATTTTTACAGGGAAAAGCGATAGTATTAAGATAGCCCTGGTACATCATATTAATCTCGTAAAGGTGCTTGAAAGTACAAATTGGGCGCTTTTGGCCCTAGAAAAAATGTGGACACGGAGGTGCCTCCCAAACACAAGCACTTCTACAAATGTGTGCGTAGTTATTCTAACCTTAATCTTATATAGAGCATAACAATACAACTTCAGCGGCAGTAACAACAATAGCTAGATGCACGCATTGCAGCCGATTTTCGTTAATACGGTAGTTTTACTTCAGTTCGATTCAGATGTTTCGTTAGAGCACAAAGTTACGACACAACACTTCGATTCGCCTGAGAGGTTTTACTAATGGAATCTGCTGTGTGCGCGCATGTAGTTACATATTGCTGCAGATTTTTTTGAAGTAACGGGCGCGCCATAAACGTGAGAACAGACGGGAAGGGGGAAAAATCGGTGGTGCATCTTCTTGCTGGCCTACAAAGGGCGTTGTAAATGCGCTCGCATAGCAAGGCGGGTGATAATTAAGTTTGGAAAAGCGTAAAAATAACAAGACAAAACTGCTTGAGCAGCCACTGCATTGCTCTGTTCTTTCGACTGGGTGAAGCGGATGACTCGCAGTAGCGGTGCCAAAAGATTGGTTTTGGGGAAGGAGGGGGAGGGGCGTATTCCGATACCGAAAAAACAGTATTCTCCACTTGTAAACGTATAGCATTTTATTTCAATAATATTTACATATACTGTTTACACATGAATTATGAACACTTCAATGACTCATACACGTATAGTCCAACATAAACAACTGTACAAAGGCCCAAATTTTATATGGACATATGAAAATTTATTGCTTCTATTGATCAACCATTGCTTATGCATTCGGAGAGAAATTAAACACTTTGGCATAAATGATTGCACATCACTGGAACAGTTCATTTGAGCAATAATTATTTATACACGTTACATAACGGTATCGAGAGCTTGCGACACAGTGGTTTTTGGAGCCCCTTAGGCACAAAATGGCTGGCTCGAGCCCGCATTTCTGACGGTTGCAATACGTTTACGACCTTGCACAAGTGGGATGCAACCTCGCACAAGTTGGATGGTTAAAAAAAAAAACAAGCAATAACAAGCTGAGGACCTCCTTGGGAAGGGGGGTGCGATCGCTCCCTTCGCTCCCCCCCCCCCTCCGCCTCCCCCTTTGGACCGCCACTGATGACTCGCATATGTCCGATAAAGTGCCACGCATAGCCGAGCACTTGGGAGTTGAGTTATACCTAACAGGCCTGTCGTGGTACGCACAACGCACTGCGGGGTTCTCAACATCCCAGCGCGCGTCATGTGAAATGTCTCAGGTAGGAGTTGTGGCTCACATCGTCCCTAACATTTGCGTTGACGTCTCCCATGACGACTCCAGGCATACAATGGCAAGGGTGAGGTGTTCGGTTCCGCGTTATGAAAGGTGTCCTCTCCGACATTACGCTGGCCAGCTGTGGTAACCACATAGCTGCAGATGTAAACGGACGCCTTGACCTTGTTTTGGGGCCGGGGTTTGCAAAAACGTCCTGCGCCACAACGACAACTTCGACGCCGCATAATGTCATTTGCAAAGGACACACGTCGCCGACGTGGCCGCAATCCAAGCGCATACGTTTTGCCTCTTTTTGCATCAATGTAAAAGCACGGGTGCTTAGCGCGCACGCGCCGCATCTCATAACGCACAGTACAAGGCTAGCGGCGCGCTCACCGAGGCGCTTTTCGCGTGACACTCGTTCCAATGCAATGCGGAGCCCCGGTTCGTTCAGCCCTCCCCGATTCCAGCTGCACAGGATACACTCGTAGCCAGGTGGAGCCGCACCCTGCGCTGCGAATTTATACTCCTCTGTCTGCGCCAGGCCCAGGCTTGTACGCCACACCCGTCGAACTACCCAAAGAAACGCTCACGCTCTTGAAAAGCAGTGTTTTTGTTTGGGTCTTTTGATTGATTGATTGATTGATTGATTGATTGATTGATTGATTGATTGATTGATTGATTGATTGATTGATTGATTGATTGATTGATTGATTGATTGATTGATTGATTGATTGATTGATTGCAACGTCCAAAGTGTCAGACGCCATGCCCGTCATGCTGCCCAAAAAATTCAGGGAAGCTTGCTCTCATGCACGAGACTTGAATGGCGAAGCATTTGTAGGTGAGCATTGCCGGACACATAGTTAGGTTTCAGTATCATTGTTCATTTGCATAGTTGCGGTGAAAGAGGTCGTCGTCTTCTTCACGGCGAGTGGTGGATGCAAGGTCATACTCAGCATTGTAGACTTCTACCAGCTCTTCGTCATCGACTCGAGGCAGCGGTGGCGGGATCTGCAAGTCGTACCCGGAAGGAGTGGCACACTCGTAGCCATGCCTCCAATTATCCATAATGGCTTCCAGAGAATACGGCAGCCGCGGTGACCTCTCCCAAGTAGGGCGTCTTTCCAGCTTTAGAATTAGAAATTCAGTTGTATTTAGATGAGCGGTAGCGCTTGACGACAGCGCTGGAGGTTTTTTTCTTTTTTTTTTTTTTTTTGCAAAGCCACTGCGCGAGCCGGGAACTCGGCGGTCGCCTCGAGGCACGCGCTTACGGGCGCTCGGCATTTTTTTTTTTTCAATTGAGTTTATTCAGCATTCTTTTTTATATTCATAAAGAAAATGCCAGGACAGAAACAAAAACTACAAAAGTAGCTTGACGGGGTTTCTGCCCCACAATTGTCATCGGAAACAACGAGAAAAAGACTCATAATGCACTTTCCTAACATACACTTAACGCAGACTTAAAATATGATACATTTTTGGTTTATCCTAAACACAAGCTTGATATGCGGGTATTCGTACAGGTATGAGGCAAAGATAAGAATACAACCGAAAACAAAAGGGTGGATACATACAAACACATGTGCGACAACTGAGCAGCTGAGCAAATGAACAGTTACATACACGTCGGCAATTTAGGACACAGTCAATGAGAAGTTGATAAAATATTCTTTCCACTTACGCTTAGAACTTCGTAGAACACTGGAACTCCTCGCTCCTCGGGATTTTCACCAGTTTTTTTTATTTTTAGAGGCGAGGCCCCTTAGGGGCTGGGGCTGTTGGCGTCTCCTGTCGTCGTCGTCAGCGTCGTCGTCCTAATCGTCGTCGTAATCGTGTGTCTCATGTAGTCACGGAACTAAAACATCGGGAAACTCGTTTACGCCTCGCGGTAGAACGTAACGCGTACTAAAAAAACACCGGGGCACTCATTTACGCCTCGCGCTAGAGAGAGAGAGAACAAGACTTTATTGAGAATATCCGGCGTGCGGGTGCGGATCAGGCCACGCAGGGCTTCTCCGCACCCTATCTAGCTCGTGGCTATGTAGACCTCGAGGGTGGGCCTGCGTCGCGACGTCGGCTACTAGGTGAGTCCGCTCCCGCGGGAGGGTCCCCCGTTCGCTCTTGCCGGGCCAGGGCGTCCTCGAGCCGCTGGATGGCGAGCAGCTGCGCCGCAGAGTCGGGCGAGCTGATGTAGTCCACAATGTCTGGCGGTAGTGAATCCGGCTCGGCACCGTCTTGCTGCACTTCACAGCCCCACATGATGTGGGCTAGAGTTGCTGGTTCACGCGCACAAACACTGCACTGCACTTGCACATAGTATCCGGGGCACACGTGTCGGGCGAGGGCCGGCGTGAGCACCGTGCGGGTCTGTAGTTGTCGGAGAAGGACGCCTTCGCGTCTGCCCAGCCTCGGGTGAGGCGGAGGCAGCGCTCGGCGCCCCTCTCGGTACCACGACAGGATGTCGCCGTACGTGGTCAGCGGTTCCGCTTGGAGGCCGACGTCTCCCGCGGTCGAGGCGCAGGGGGGCGCCGCACGGTGCGCGAGCTCGCGTGCGACGGCGTCTGCTGTCTCGTTGCGGTTGGCCGCTCCTCCGGCGATGGGTCCGACGTGTGCCGGGAACCATCTGATGTTGGTTGTGGTCGACTTGCGCGTGGGGAGCAGGCGGGCTGCCGTTTCCCCGATGCTGCTTCTGGCGAAGTTGGTGATGGCCGAGCGGGAGTCGCTCAGGATGGTTGTGGTGTCGGGGTCGCTTCGTAGCGCCAGTGCGATGGCAGCCTCTTCTGCTTGCTCGGCGCCGGGGGAGCGGAAGCTGCAGGCGTTCAGGATGCTTCCGTCCGTGGCGCGGATCACTACGGCCACGAAGGTGTGGGGTCTGTCCGGGAGTTGGGCGACGTCCACGTATACCGCCGTGTTGTCTGTAGCGTACGTCTCCGCGAGTGCGCGGGCTCTGGTTCGCCTTCGCTCCTTGTTGCGGTCCGGGTGGACGTTGCGCGGGAGCGGTGCGACGACCAGTTGTCTGGCAATGTCGTTGGGTATCTTCCTGTGTTCGTGGGTGTCTTCCGAGAGCGGCTCCGTCCGTAGCGGGCGGAGGCCGGCCCGTTGCAGGATCAGGCGACCCGTTTTGGTAGTACCGAGACGGGCGAGCTGCGCGGAGCGCTGGGCTTCGCACACCTCTTCCAGTGTGTTGTGTACGCCGAGGGACGCAAGGGCCCGGTTGCTTGTGCTGTGGAGAAGTCCCAGTGCCGTCTTGTGGGACTTGCGGATGGCTGCGTTGATCTTGTCCCGCTCGTGCTGCAGCCATCGGTGAAACACGCCGACGTACGAGACGTGGCTCATCACGAAAGACTGCAGCAGTCGCAGGAGGTTGGGCTCTCGCATGCCATCGCGGCGTGTGGAAATCCTCCTGATGAGACGGGTCGCGATGCCCATCCTCGTGAGTAATTTGTCCAGGGCCGTGTGGTTGGTGTTGCCCGAGTCGATGTGGAGGCCGAGCACTCTGAGGCTGCGGACGTGCGGTATGGTCGTGCCGTTCTCGGTGCGGAGGGTGATGTTTGCCGGCTTCGCGTTCGGCTTCCTTCCTGCGGTGGGCGGGGGGTGGCAGTATAAGCAGCTCCGACTTTTGCGGGGAGCACCGGAGGCCCGTGTTCTTCAGGCAGGCCTCGATTTCACAGATCGCCTCTTGCAGCGATTCCTCGATGTGGCCGTTGGTGCCGCGCGACACCCAGAGCGTGATGTCGTCGGCGTAGATCGTGTGGTGGACGTGCGGCAGGCGGGCGAGGGCGCTCGGCCACCGGGATCATGACGATGTTGAACAGGAAGGTAGAGATGACGGACCCTTGCGGTGTGCCGACGCTGCCCAGCTCCCTTTCGTCTAGTTGTAGGTGACCGACGTGGATGCATGCCGTCCTGTGGGACAGGAACGCTCGAATGTAGTTGTACGTTCGTTCTCCCAGCCCCAGTCGGTTGACTTGTGCCAGGATGGCGGAGTGGAGCACGTTGTCAAATGCACTCTTGAGGTCGAGGCCGAGCACTGCCCTGCAGTCGGTTCTGCTGGGGGACTCGAGCAGGTCGTGTTGCAGGAGGAGCATGGCGTCTTGTGTGCTGAGCTTCGCTCGGAAGCCGAGCATCGTGGCCGGGTAGATGTTGTGCTCTTCGAGGTAGCTCTGCCAGCGGTTGTTGAGAACGTGCTCGAGCACCTTGCCCGCGCACGACGTCAGGGAGATCGGGCGCAGGTTCTCGATGCCGGGCGGCTTGTTGGGCTTTGGTATGAGGATCGTTCGGGCCGTCTTCCATTGTTTGGGGAGCGAGTCGTAGTAGTAGTAGTAAAGCTTTTACTGGGAAGGGAAGGCCGGTTGGCCAGAGGGTGGAAATAGGAATATCAGGGAGGGAGGAACAACGCTTCTTGATTCTTCAAGGGTCGTGCAGGCATTTTCCAATTGAGGATCGAATTGTCCAGTTTGACGTGCGGAGTTGGTTGTGGGCCCCGGCTCACACTACTCGAGCCAGACCGCTCTCACGCTCTCACAGGCTGAGGGTGCGAAGCATTGGGATGGAAGTTGTTGAGGTAGCCAAGCGGAGTTGAGGTAGTCAAGCGGACGCCGTTGAGGTAGCCAAGCGGAGTGCTTGAAGCTAGGAGGCATCGGCGAGCGTGGTCCAGTTGCAGGCGAAAGGAGGTGGGCGAGACAGCAGCAGGGGATTGGTCATCCAGCGGAGGGGCTACGAGAAGGCTCTCCCTAGCCGCGGAGTTCGTGGTCTGGTTGCCATGTCCCTGCATCATGTGTCCCGGTATCCATGCAAGGCGAGTTTTAGTGCCGTTATGAGCGAGTATGTGGACCATAGCTTTAATCTGGTGGATAGTAGTATGGTCAGAGAAAGCCTTATTGAACTCATCCATAGGAGTTTTGGAGTCGGTGAGGATACGAATGCGGGCAGGTAGTGAAGCAGAGACGTTGTAGGCAAGATGGTCCAGTGAGTGGAGAATGCCACGCAGTTCGACTTCAGTGGGAGACAGATAAAGTATATGTTTTCAACGGAGCCGTCACATTCTTGTCGTGCTGAACAATGCCACACGAGGCCCATTCGGTGTTGGTAGAGGCTGGCATCGGTAAAGATGTCATCTGGGAGCTTCGTGTCCAGGATGCGACGAAGGGCTTTTTGACGTGGACCCATCCTTGCTTTGGGAATGCCAGGTCACAGATGTGGCGATGTCAGAAGTGGCCTTTCCCAGGGGGCAGGCGGTGCCTGACTGAGTGGTGGTGGCAAAATGGTTCGAGCATCCCACGCAGCGAGCGCCGCTCCCTGAAACGTAAGCGATCGGCGTTGTTCGTGTTGGAGGGCAGCTTCAGAAATCAGGGCTTCCATAGGAGGCAGAGGAGCCGCCTTTTCAAGGGTGTCGATTCGGGTATGTCGCGGCAATCCAGTCATTGTTCGGAGCGTGGCCCTGTGCAGCACTGATAATTGCTTCTTGTGACTGTTTGAGAGGGTATATATAGGGGTGCCGTAGAGAAGGCGGCCTGAAGCCACTGCTCGTGCTAGGGTAATGCAAGCTGCTTGTTGGGCCCCTCTGTACTTGCGCCTGGAGGGCAGCTCCAGGCTGCCTTTCACTAAGGCAAACCACGTTCGGCTGTGGGCCATGATGGGCTCCCTTGGCAGCACCTTTGCTACCCGGACGAAGCTACCCACGTAGTACTTCTGGACGTTATCAATGACCTTTGGGCTACAGGGACTGTTCCGGACAGCCTCAAGCTCACGCTCGTCCATCCCATCCCAAAACCCAACAACGATCCCTCCAACATGTCTAACCTTCGGCCCATTCCTTTGACCCCGACAATGTGCAAAGCAAACTTATCGAGCGTCTCATAAATAATCGCATGAAGCACTACATGGAATACGTCCGGCCATGGCTCCACCCATCACAAACCGGCTTCCGGCAACACCTGGGTACGCACGACTGTTTATGGCTGCTGCGACGAGTGATCAATCGCACTTCCACAGCAGACAAACCCGACTATGTCCTTGCCAACGACACGCGTAAAGCGTTTGATCGCGTGAGCCAAACTGCAATCTTTACAGAATTGGCACAAGCATTCCCAAGCAAGGGAGCCCAAAACTGGATCCGGTCCTTTCTAGACAACCACCCCATACGTCTAAGCGCCACGCACCCGGGATGGAGCCCCAAGACCTACTTCCTGTACAGGGGCGTGCCTCAAGGCTGTATCCTTGGACCTGCGCTCTTCAATTTAGCAATGGCCCGCGTTGCACGGCGACTATAAAAGGATTCTGCTGCACGTTTCGTAATCTACGCAGATGGTCTTACTGTATGGACCAAAGCTGCAGACTACACTTCAACTGAAGACATGATAACTGAGTTGCAGGCCACAGCCCACAGCCTCACGTCGAACCTTGAGACGTTAGGGCTAGACATGTTTCCTGAAAAAAACAGAGTTCTTGGTGATGCACGCATGGCATAACATACCTCCTGGTATGCACCACGCAATCTATCTACCTGACATTCCAATTACATCGATGTGCGGCAAAATTAGACTACTGGATATCCCTTTGGCCAGTCGTATCTAACTGAAATTCAAAACAGCGCAAAAAGACGGAACAAGAAACGACAACACACGGCGCTGACTAGCAACTGGTTGGTTTATTCCGCGGCTTGCGAAATATACCCAATGAAGGAAGGCGAGAAGGAAACATGATAAAAATGAAGTGCATCGAACAATACACACAAAACATAAGATCTATACACCTGCATTGACAAAATGTTAGCAATGCTGATACAGCGCAGCGATACAAGACGTGGCCAGAGGCGCGAGGCAAGGAAAGGAGCAGCTATTAGATGCATAACTAAGCACATTACCGCCTGATGCCCTCCCTGCTCGCTTTTGTCCTTTTTGCGAACGCCGGCCTTCGCTGGCTTGACGGTAGGCCTAACGTTTTGAGCTGTAACCTCGTCAGCCGATACGCGCAGCTTTTCGCATGATTAGTTTGACGTTTCTTCGGCCCTTCATAAGGCTCAACGTTAGGGTTACCCAAGGCTAAGCTGGACGCTACGATGGCGCCCATAATACCAATACATCGTTTGACAATTGGGAAAAATCCTTTCTTTCTTTTTCATTTCTTCATTTCTTTGAGTTGTGCAAATTACTTCATACTTCAAGAGGACGGACGGAGGGCAGGAAAAGCGCCTTCACTATACTCGGGAACAAGTTAAAAACGGCAATAGCTCATGTACGGTATCACTCCGCCAAAGCGACGTACCCGGATGTGAACGCGCGCGCGCGTTTTGAAAAGACATTGCTATGAATGCGTGATATAGTCTGCCGTTCCTCGCGTAGTTTGTTTGTCGTCGCTGCAGTAGTTTATAAGCACACTAAGTCCGAAAAATCACGAAAACGCTCGTGCCATGTTCGAAATATTCCCAATAACGCACTACTTGCGCCGCGCAGAGTAACATCCGGCTGCGGTGATGAGTTTCCGCTGCCGTTCTTATCTTGTAACCGAGTATATAAGTGTGAGCTTCAGCCACAATACAGCCACAATAACGGAGTAAAGGTCGTTTCGGCAGCGAAGAAGTAAATCGGCTGCAGTCGTGGGCTTAAACCTCCGTGGTGGTCCTGAAGGTTGCATACAGCTTCACTACCTTCAAGTCTGACGCGTTAGTGAGAGCTACCATTAAGGCAACGTTTTTTTTTGCGTTAACGGTAGTAGACCGGAATGTATTTACAGTTTATGACCAGTTGCCTCCTCTTGGGGGCAGCAGGTGTTGGTTGTCCCTCGTTGCTGATGGTCCGTTGTATAAGCGCGCGTTCACCGGTGCGGGCAGCCTCACTGCCGATGACGGAAGTGTTTCCGAGTGCCAAGACGATCCGTATCTCGTGTCGCTGGGGGATGGTTTTGAGAAGATGGTTTTGGTAATGCGGAAGTCCGTTTTGGAAATGCGTTCTTGCTAATTACTGTAGGCCTATTGCACTGCGAATCGGTAAGCACTGAAGTGGAATTCTCACTAGTCGTTGCAAGGATAACTTCCTCTGTGGCTGCCGTATATGTGTTGTACGGACGGCGAGAAAGGCCATTTCTAGGCCTGCTACATTCGTGACGCATACGGCGTGTGCTAACAAAGGAACAGTTGGCATTCTCGAATTCCAGCGGCATTTCTGCAGCTCCCTAGTGGTTTGTGAGTACCGTAAACGAAAACGTGCTTATCGTCCAGTGGAGAAACCAACCTTACTTGAATAATTTTCTTGTATCGTAGAGAGAAACAGCGCAGTAAAAATTACCGATTAGATGTTCTTGGAACCAGCATGAAAAATGACAAATATGTCGAAAGTTATAGCAATCCAGACCGCAAAGTAGCAGTAGGTGAACTTGTTTATGGATGAAAGGGAAACATAAATACAATATTCGTTGTAAGCACTTTTATAGACTGGCGGAGTATCAGCACCGCCGCTCGATGGGAAAGCGCACGTGTGCTTTTCATCGAGCGGCTCTTTTCATCGAGCGGCCGTGGAGCTGATGTGGCTTTCCTCTGAGGTAACTTGGGGCCACGAAACAAGCTGCGACGCGAACAGCCATCAACGAAAGGGAGAAAGCTGCACCCTTGAGTTAATGGCGCACCGCTCCCAATTCGCCGGTACGTCCAGCGCTTTATTCGGCCTGCGAGTGTTGAAAGCGCCCCTTAAGGTAGTCTCTGTGCAAAGATGGGCACTTTGATTTATTAGCATATCATGTACAGTTTTAGCCGAGATTAAAAGCACATTTATGAATCATTTTGTCCTGTACGCGTTGGTAGTGCTCAGTGTGTTTTAACTATAAGCTACAGCAAACATTTGCATGCACTCACAGTGCGGCGACAGTTGCGACCTAGCTGCTGCTAGAGAAATTGAATTGCCTGCAATCCTTTGGTGACTTGAACAAGCCTGCTTGCTGCGCGTGTCTAAAATGCTGGCAAATACAAATATTTGTGCTCTAAGTAACATCTCATCCTCTAGAAAAACATTTGTATTAGTGGTGTATTGTATTTTGTATTGTAGTATTTGTATTACTATATATTTGTCTTCTAATTTCAAGTTCCTACTCACCACTCAGGCATAAAAACCGGAGCGTAGAGATTATACAAAGTATAATTCGAAGCACAGTTGATGCAATTTCGAATCTGTTGCTAAAACTTCATTATAATACGTTGAAGGGACCCTGCAACACTTTCTATAAGCGCTTTCCCCTTTCCTTCGCGTCTGGAAGCACTGCGAAAGCTACAGTTATCGCCAGCACAGAGCAGCACTGTGTGAGTTGCTCGTTGCACCAGATACGCCTTCCGTTTCTGCTTTGTTTTTGTGGCTTTTTTTTTTAGTTGCTATCGAAAAGCGTTCATTTGCTGCAACTGAAGGAAAACCGGCCAACAGCCGCTACATGGCCTCAGTGACGTACTTCGGGCCGTCGAAGTACGTCAAGACCGGGAAAGAGAGAAAAATCTTTTTAGTGAGTTTCCAAGTTATCTGATTAGCATAGAGCAGTAATTTTTGGGCTGAGGCACTATGCTTTGCGACCCCTAATATAAGTACTGGGTGGGTTGGGCGACTACGTTCTACAAGCATTTAAGATTTCAAAAAAAGTTGAAAAAAGTGTTGCAGGGTCCCTTTAATCTTAATCATGTGACTTCGCAGGGGAAATACTTACAAACTAACATCAGCATGCTCTTTAAGAATAAAGTAGCGTACAGATCGAAAGACGGCTTATCGGTCATATTTTAAGTGAGTGTTTTCGTCCCTGCCTACCGAAAACTGGGGGAACTACACTTTGCTTATCACAGTACTAAAAGAGGTAGAGCGTATGTTGCAGTAGATGCCACTTGGTGGCTTGAAAATCCAGTGTGCACTTTGTTCGGATAACATGAAGAACTGGTTTTATTCTATAGGCTTGACACAACGCTTACTTATTCGGAACGTTCTTATGGAAAGGGTACTATTCCTTTAGAGAAAAGGCAAGCACACAGTCGTAACTTCTTCATGAAACCACGTGCCGGCGGGTTTTGTTTTTACACATGCTATATTTTTAACTATTGTGCTGTGAAGAACGTGAGTCCTAAGGTAATCTTGCTGGCCTGTGTTGTGTTAGCCCAATACTGCACAACAGAAATTTGACCTTTGTAAGCAGTTGCCCGCTTGCTTTGATTACTTACGCATAAATCACCGGCCTGTGAATATTGTAATTATATAACCGCAATCAAGAATCGTTCACAGCTAAGCCATAAAACTACCGGCAGCGCGCGTTAGTGAAAGACATCGCACGAAGCTGCGATGGGCTTCGTGCGATGTCTTTTGTATTTTGCTTTTGACAAATGGGCTAAAATGATATTGTCCGCGTATCTGCTGGCTTGGCTGCAAATGTCGTCGAAGGACCATAGCCTTCTGCCGCCTCGGCCATACAACTCTCTCTTCTCTCCCGGCATCATTCCCGTCACGCTCTTTCAATCCTCCATCTCGCTCCTCCCATGGTCAACGCAATAAAGGTTGTTCATTCAAGCCAATCTTCCCGCATTCGCACTGTTTTCACGTCATCTGTTCGGTTTCTTTTCTTGTTTTTGCTGTGTTTGAAACAGCTCTTTAATGTTTCCTTTTATCTCACCCCTCTTAGACGCCATTTTTAAGGCCCTTTTTTCTTTTAAAAGCGAAGCTTTCTTTGGCTTTTCAGCAGGGTTTGAGGGGGCTACTGTTGCTTTCTGGCCTGGTGCGCCACTGGGCTTTACTTTACATCAGATAACCACAGCTGACCTCCGTGTATAGCACCTGCGGGGCCAGGAAAGCGGCTCGAGAGAACGCTGGCTTCTAGAGAGCGCCCCAAGGGGTCGGCCGCACACCATTTGTTTGGGTGTTCCAGCTGGCAATGAAACTAACTTCAATTTATTTGAAAATTGCGTTATACCTTGTGTGCTACCTGCAAAGGATGCAATTTGCTGTACACGGCTATGATCGTAGACATACGTTATGCCACCTAACGCAGACTAGGAATGTAGCAGACATGTGCGCAGGAACATATGCTCCCTGTTTACGCAAACTTGGCTCTTCGCAACTTAAAATTTATTTAGAAGAGTGGAAAGCTGGGAAAGTGTATAAAGGGAATGAATGAATGTTTGAATGGATGAATGAATGAATGCTTGCTTAAATGAATGAATGAATGAATGAATGAATGAATGAATGAATGAATGAATGAATGAATGAATGAATGAATGAATGAATTTCGTTAATACAGAGAGGAGGCTAACAAGCTCTGTGAGTAGGGAAGGGAAATCGGTATAGGAAAAGGCGTCAAAAACAGTTCTAATAAACGTAAAGATGTAATGTTTAATATCAAAGTAGTCTCCCGAGGTCCCTTCGACGCTACACAAGCTTTGGCCTTTGGTTGCGAGCCGGTAGTGTCCGTTATAGTTCGTAGGGGCACACAATGGTTGGTGTGGCAAGATGGAAGCGCACCGGTGTGAAATTGTGACTGGGTGGATGGACGCCTAGTCGTTCAGCCATTAAAGCATTTTTATAGACAATTTTTTAGCAAAGTCTGTGATTTTTTTTCATTATTTCGGGGTTGATTTAGGATTTAGTAGGGAGGATTTAGTAGGCACTCCCCTTTCTCTACAGGGCAGTCGCAGGTGTACAGGTCGTGCGTATCGTGATGCCTTCCTGAGAGACGTGCCGTACTATGTAGAGGATGTGAGTGACCGTGGACTTTGGCATGAAGGTTCTATTCAGTTACCGGAGGGCAGCGTGCAAATCAGAGATAACGCGGAACATCTTTGTGTGGGTGGTTGAATAATGTGTCTGCATGCTTTGACGGGCCCGCTGAAATCCAGAGAGTTCCACTTCATTTGAGCGGCTGAGGTGTTCGTAGTGTTGCTAGAACCACTGAGTTGTGGAATCACGGGGCAAGGCTAAGCAACACCAGCTGTTTTGTGGATAGCCGCATCGATCGGTGAAAGCATCCACTTCATCTGCTTCATCGTTGGACAGTGCAGAAGTTCTGTCCCCTCTCTGCTCGATGACGGCGGGGAATGGGTCGTCGTCCGATGGGGCCGATTGCAGGTCTCCCCCAAGGTGGGATGAAGAGTGGAAAACTGGACATGCAAGTCCATACAGGGAGATAATGAGAATTGTGGGAAAAGTGGTCGAAGTCGAAAGTAGCAGGCGCGACAAGCACTCAGTTACTTTCTAGCTCGAGGTAGAATGGTTCCCCTATTTAGCACTTATTTCGTTGAGTTGCGCCGGATGTAGTGGTATCCTCGTGTGTACGTCACGACTGGTGAAGGAGTGGTGGGAAAAGAGGAGTGTTTGCTCTAGGGAGTCCTCATTTTTTTCTTTCGCTTGTTCTTGTCTGTACTTGTTTACTCTCAAGTGCCTGTATTATCTGCGCTTTCAACAAAACAAACCATAGTTGCGAGTCAACGATCGTCTGCGTCTATCAAGCTCGTCCAGTTATTTTCTGTGCCTTTATTGAGATGTGAAAAGCCCTGTTGGGAAAGCGCTCAGTTTAGATGAAGGAAAAAGGGTTAATTGAAGCCTGGACCACACGGGAAAAAAAATCTCCCAGCTCAGCTTGGAGCTTTTCGTGCCTCGAGGCAGACCCCGGCGGAAATTGCCCGTTTCCTTTGGGAGCACAATAGACGGCACTTACCCAAGAGTTTCTCGCTTCTTTCCTGCGGCCATTCGCAATCTTCGAAAGCACCGTCGCGAGCTATATGCATCCTGGGTGGACACGAACGTGGGCTGCGCAGCTTTACTTGTGGTGTTGGAGTGGCCGCTTTCCGGTTCGGTATTGCACGTGCGAAATATATCATCCCAGAGCCACTATGCCTATACCATATCCCTCCACTTCAATAGCAGACGAGATCCGAGCGTTCATTTTGGGTTGACCGCGGAATCAGATGTTTTCTCGCGCGCATGCATTAAACTTTTAGAGTGAAAGCTCTATACTGCGTTTTCTGCGAGGTTTCGGTATACACGCACAGATCGATAGCTCCGGCGCCGTCCCAAAACAACAGTGCCTATGAAGAAGTTTTAGTAATTGTCGTACCATGAAGACAAAATACCATTTCGTTCAATTTAATTATTTGAGCACGAGGTCGCGGGTTCGATTCCCGGCCGCGGCGGCCGATTTTCTGATGGAGGCGAAAAGCAAATACGCCCGTGTGTACGAGATTTCGGCGCACGTTAAAGATCCCCAGGTGGTCAAAATTAAACCAGAGCCCTCCACTACGGCGCGCCTCATCGCCTGCGTTGCGTCGGCCCGTTAAACCCTACCAATGAATCAATTTAATTGTTTTATTTACTTATATATTTTATTTTAACATACTGCAGGCCCGTGGTTGCAATAAATTCAAGGTGTCATCTTAAGGTTAACATAGGTATTTAAAAGGCAAGAGAATAAAAAAATGAATAATACACGTTAATTCCAGAAAGAGAAAATATGTGAACACTAAATATGCAATTTTTGCTCTTTACCACGCGTTAAAATTCTAGGTCATTAATGACTCTTACAAACGACTCTACAGATGTGCTGTTGACGGCATCCACCGGTAGTTTATTCGACATTGCGATGGCTGATGAAAACAAAGAGTACTGATGTGTGTTTATGTTGCTATTAGGTTGCCTCATAGTCTTATGATTTGTGCGCGAAGAATGCCTGAAGGGAGCTTGGAGGTAGTTAGTTCGGGGTATTTTATAATGACCGCAGAAGAGAAGACACAGGAACTTTAATCTTGATATCATTCAGCAGTCTGCAATTTAAAAAGTAAACTGCAATTTAAAAAAAAATTGCAGTTCTGCAACTCATTCTGCAATTTGAAAGAAACTATACTAGCATTTAGTAACTCACTCAGCTTCATTGCGGCCGTTAAAGGCGGTTTTGTAACAGAGAAAAACGCGCGAAACGCCGAAAAACTTCCAAATTTCGTGCTACAGGGACGTAATATGGGGGGGGAGTGACGTAAGTAACATGGACCAGCACCAAAAACATAGTTACCAGTGCACGTTATCAATAACCAGTGCACGTTCTCAATCAAATAATAAAATTCTAGTGATGCGATCAAACGGAACCGAAGGACCCAGTACAATTGCCCAGTCATGTTTCTAGCGGGGAATTAGGTGGCCAATCGCAAAAATAAATTGTGACGTCATAGAGAAATCGCCGGAAAAGGGGAGTCACCACTGCGTCATCTGTATTATATAATATCTCAATTACTTGTTTCAAGTTTGTGGCAAAATGGGCACCATTGTTATCGATACACAAAAGTCTTTTTAATAAAGCAAACTTGTGTTTTGTCTTGATGACCCCTTTAAAGCATAGACATATTATCATAGAAGGCAAAAAATGATACATTCCAAAATTTCTGAGTGCCAAAGCAAAGCACAAGTGCTTAAAGTTGCAATGCAGACAAAACACAAGTTTGTTTTATTCGAAGGATTTGGTGTTTTATAGCGCCCCCCGCGCGTGTGCGGCAGCAAATGATGCTTTATCCACCAAGAAGTTATTCGATTTACGTAAAATCTTGATACTCCCGCCAAATTGTGTGTTTCGTGACGTTTGCGATGACGTAACGAGGATCGGTCGCCAAGCGAACGTTGGTATGCCGTTTAATCTGCAGCGGGCTGGGGACATCTTGTCTACCTTCAGTCCTCCTAGGTAACGCCGCAATACTGCGCAGGACCGATGTTCACCCACGCTTTGTTTTTCAACTTATTTGTACCTGGCTTGTTCTTTTTTTAAGGTAGAAAATAATCGTTTGGTGAAACATGGTGCTCGCTCGACAAACAGGGTCACGTAAGACAATGTCGCTTACGCTAATCAGCCAGTGTCGTGTGAGACAGCCCCAGAGCGCCGAACTGCTGTGCAGCTATAACAAGCATAGTGCGAGCAGTACCAACAGCAGTACGCACTGGTACTTCTGTTTGCGTGTATTTTCGTAACTTCCACTGTTTACCTAACCATTCTTACTGCTTCCAGAGTTTATATAAGTAATTAATTAACAAAAGGACTCAACAGATGACGCGCCAGCGACGTGAAGGCGAGAAAATTGAATTGAGCAAGCCATTGCGTTTATCACGCGAGGACCCAGGCAGGATGGCAACAGTATGAGAGGTGGACGGGGGAGAGAGGAGAACCAGTTACGGGGAACGGGCGACAAAACACTAGGACGTCTTTCAACGACATTTGCAGCGGTGCGAGCAGATACGCAGCCATTTCTTTTTTTTCTTTTTTCAAGCTCATATCACTAAATAGCCCATTGAGAGAAAAGGCCGGTGTCTGGTTGCTGTGAAGCTCCCACTGGCTTCGAGGCTAGCTAGTGCACCAGAAAAAAAGAAAACCTGATGATAAAGAGTTCGCCTATGCATTGGTTGGCATGCACCAGCATGGCGTTCCCATTGGCCGTTACCTGTCATACGGCGGAGAACGAGGGTATGCAATGGCTGCGTACGCAGGCATGCGCTGGCCTGGCGTTGCCACTGGCTGCCACCTGCCATGTCGCTGCGAACGCAACAAAAAAAGAGTATGGCATTGAATTGGGCACTTAGGGTGAGTATGCGCCGGCAAAGCATTAGGCCTAACTAAATTTTGGAAGGTAGGAGCTCTGGCTGGCCTTTTCTGCAAGCTTTTTCAACTCAAGCGGCCCAGCCCAGCTAACCCTATTTCGAACACAGCGCACCGGGGAACGGCGGCAGCGGCTGCCTCAAGCATGACCGAGGTTAGGCTTAGCGTCTGGCGGTTCTGGTCAATAATCCAGACATTGACTGTGATGTGGAAGTCTCTGAGAGCATGGACAACACCCATCATGAAGAAGAAGCACCCGAGGAAGACGACTGGGTCGAACAACGAAGAAGATGGAACAAGAAGAAAAAAGTCACAATCCATCAACCCCAACGTCGGAAGTCCCAAGCCGGACATCATGTCGACATCAAGGAACCAGCAGAAAAGAAAAACTCCCACCTCCCCTCGCGGGAACCCCTGTGTAGATGCGACGCATAGGGGGTTCACGTTGCAGCGTTGGACAGCGGAGGAACGGCGCTGGAACGATGGAGCGGAGCGGCACAGGCACCGCGTTTTATAGCGCGCATAACGGTGAGGGGACGCGCCGGCGCCAGTGCGTCTGCCGCGGCTATGACGCAACACAATCCAACACAATCCACTTTAATCCAATCCAAATCCAAGCCAAGCCAAGCCAATCCAATCCAATCCAATGCCCCTCGCGAGAGAGTGTTCGCTATCGGAGAGGAGAGGGGGTGAGCGGCGGAGAGCGCAGCTGGTGCGGCGAGGAGAATGGGGGAGGGGTGGACGCCGACAACGCCGGATGGATGCAGGGACAAGGCGGGTGAATGAGATGCGTTCGCATCTAAAAGACTCCCTCCCCTACCAAGAGATGACTACAAAATCATCATACGTCCAAGGGGAGCACTCTCTAACCTAGAGATCTAGTTAACCTCCCACGAGCGGTCGCTAAAAAGACGCAACACGGCAGCAAGCGGACAGCGAAAGCCTTCTTCCAAACACGCGTAGACGAAGTACACAGCATCGCCATCGTAAGCACTCCGGACGAAGACGTGGCACGGCACATTCGAGACTTACAATCACTACTTATTAACGAGTACGAAATCACTGCGTACATCGCTGCCCCGGATGACTCATCGCGTGGAGTGGTACACGGCATTCCACCTCGAACTCCAATCAGCAAACTCATCGACAACCTCCATGCGCCTGGATACGAAATATTCACCGCCCGAATGCTTGGAAAGACATCGACGGTCCTAATAACCTTCGCCGGAAAGCGGGTGCCCGGAGGCATCATCTTCCAAGCCGCAAGAAAGGGGACTTTGATTACCTATTTGCTACAACCCTGAAACTGGTCAAGAGAAACGGAGTCGTCATCCTGAGAGATTTTAATGCGCCACACCCGGCCTGGGCATAAGCCAAAGCAAGCACAAAAGAAAAGCTATGGGAACTCGTCTATCAACAAGGTCGGACCCTTTACACGAATCCTAACTACCCAACAAGAATTCGTAACAGCATAACACGAGACACCTGTCGTGACCTCACGATGACGAAAAACCTTTCAAGAGCAGAATGGCACAACTCTGAAGAGACACTTGGGAGCGACCATTGTATTCTCGTCACCACAGTCCCTCTCACGTGCAAGAACTATCCCGTAAAGAAAACACGTCTCGTCAACTGGGATGCATTTCGAAAGCAGAGAGAAAACAACCCCTCTTCAGATATTACCAACGTAGAAGAGTGGGTTCGTGATCTGCACGAAGACGTATCCAGCCAATCCAAGGAGCTGACTTTATCGGAAGAAAAACCAGCCTTCGACCCTCGCTTACTTCACCTCTGTCAAGCCCGAAGAAGTTTGCTCAGGAGATGGCGCAGACAGAAACTGAATGGGAGACTCAAAATTCGAGTAGTAAAAATTACGGAATAAGCCGCCAAGTACGCAACGGAACTTATGCGGCAAAACTGGAACGAACTCTGCAACAAACTCCAAGGCACGTTAGGTGGTGCAAAAACGTGGGCGCTATTGCTAAATTTTATGGACCCTACAAAAAGCCGATAAGCTATGCAAAACACCATCAAGAAAATCATGCACCAACGCTTAGGAACCAACCAACACATCCTTGATGCTCTAGGGACAAATATACAGGGCAACAGCAACCGCCGGACAAGCCAGTGGAGTACACACTCTAAGAAAAAAGGGTAGAAAAAGGGAGGAAATCAAGGCTTTTCTCCCCCGGACCAGCGAGATTCTCCCTTTAGCTAATTACACGTAGCGCCCTCTGTACGGCCTCTACGAAACACCGAAACGGGGGAGGAAATATTCTCCCCTGTTGTCTGCAATCTGCTGTCGGCGCCGACGCCGAACACGAAACCGTTCATCGTTGCAATGTGGCTTTCGCGAATCGGGCGCATACGACGACTATGAGCAACACCTCCCCTGCGGTGTGCTGCTTGCTTGTTTTCTCGCTGTCTTTCTTTTAAGCATTTCTTAGGCTCGCCTGGTCCTCTGTCGTTGATGGCGGCGCCGTCCACACGCTCACTGCGCATGCGCAACTCTCCTCCTTACACCCACAGCTCCGCAATACTACACTATAAAAAAAAGAAATAGTTAGCGGCGCCCGGTTTCGATCCCACGACTCTCTAGCCGCAACGGGAGGTACGCGGTGCTCTTCCCACTACGCTACAAATCCGGGACAGGAGCAAGTGCTACGAACGCGCCTTATGTCCTTGACTCATTCAAACTACGTCAAGAAGCTACTGATACAACGAAGGCACGCGAAGCTGAACGTCAACGGAAACGACGAACTGAAAACTTTAGAGGGGGATGCTGAATTTCCCGTGGGAAAGCTGTGGCGGGAAGCGCCACGCGCCTTGCAGCTCAACCAGCCCCGTCCGCAGCGCCTCTGATGCTGATGTGGCAGGATGCCCCTAGGGATTGGCCAACCAAAGAATCCATCACGAGATAGGTTCGCGTTCAACCACCGTCGTCATCTTCCCGTAGGGGAACCGCCGAAGAAGAAGAACGAGAAGACAAAGCTGCGAAGAGGAGGGCAAGTACATTGCTCTCAGCCGGTGCACCAATATCAACAACCTTTACCTCACCAAAGCTGACGGAGACTACCGATTCTACCACAGAGACAACATCGACAAGAACATGATGGACGAGTTTCGGCGCCTCGAGAACCACCGCCTACTCACCGCAACACAACTGCATTTGCGTGCCTTTGCCACCGGTGTGGACCCGGATGCGGAATTCCCTCTGGCGCTAGTAAAAACCAGATCACTCAACATAACGGCAACACAATAGAACCACACGGAACCGCCACGATGCTTCGCATCCTCATCAGGGTTCCCCACGGGAAGATGGTGTAATTTTTTATTATTATTACCATGTGCCCACCACGCTAACGCACGGCTCGCCAGCCGTGTGTTTGAAGCACATTCTGTGGGCACCGGTGCATGCTTGCTGTGGGCGACTTGCCTGCGCCCTGTTCAACTTACCACTGTATTTGTGGACGTTTTATACTGATGCCCAAGGGTAAAAGAGGTCAGCGATGATAGCAAACTGCCCCTTTTTTCGTCAACGAGCACGGACCGCGGCATATTGACGCATCAGTTCAACAAAAGGCCCCCGTTCAGTAACGTTATGGTCCCTAGAAATAGGGACCATAGTAACGTCTCTGCTGAATGGTTGCTAGACGAGTGGTGCGCTCTACGCTAAAAGAGCGAAGGCGAGGCAATGAGTGTCATTACACAAACATACCTGCCGTACTGTTTCGTGAAACGTTTTTTAAATGCAGAGCATTTGTATAACTCATGATGCCACCCGTGCGTCGGCGTCCGCAGCAGCCAGCCTCCCCCTACACTATAAAAAGAAATAACAGTTACCGGCGCCTGGTTTCGATCCCACGACCCTGCGGGTGGAACGCAAGGTACATGGTGCTCTACCCACTGCGCCACAAAACCGACACAGAATGAAGGGCTAGGAACGCGCCTTATATCCTTGACTCATTCAAACTACGTCAAGAAGCTGCTGATACAACGCATTCACTACCTGTGGGCGGAACGCGAGGTACATGGTGCTCTTCCCACTGCGCCACAGAACCGACACAGAATCAAAGGCTACGAACGCGCCTTATATCCTTGACTCATTCAAACTACGTCGTCAGCGGCGTGCGTTGGCGACTCAGCGGCGGGCTAGCGGCGTGATAGCTGCGTGGTGTACACGTAATAGCACCAACCCCCCAAACACTAAACGTTAACGCAATACACCCAGCCCCTATGCGATGCATTTACTCGAGTCCCCCTCGCGGGGAGATGGGCCCATTTTTTTCTTCTTTGAGCTATTTTACTGCTTCCTACAAAACCTCAAATTAATAAAAGTTTGCAATTGCACTGGTTACATTTGATGAAATAACAAAACCCACCTAAGCCTTACGCACTGCCGTGGGTTATCGAAACAAGCAACGATCTCACTGTTCATACTTGCATTCTCGGCGATCAGGGTTACTTTGTCAGCCTACTTTGCCTACTTTGTCGCCGTTTCAATATTTTGTTGTGGCTTGTGATCATGCGGACATTTGAAAAGTATACTAGATGTTGTGGTGTGTATACGTGTATTATACTTGCGATGTTGTGTGTTGCGTGTATTGTACGTTGGCAGTGCCTTTAACGAAGTTTATGCCGCTGTGTTGTGCTATGTTTCTTCCCAATATGTGCCCGCCCACATGCGGCCTCCGTGACACGTTGGCTATAATAAATACGTTATCCATAAAGGAAACCAAGGAAACGCCTTGATGTAAGTGCCCACTGATGGTGATGCTTAGTAGCTGCCCCTGCCCACCCCTACTTTTTTTTTGCGTAATCTATCGGTCATTTTAAAACGTTTACGATTGCTTTACTTCGAGCACGCTAGAGGGCGAGCATTGTCATCTCCTCGCTCGGACGGATGCGACAGCGACGGATACGTTTTTCGTGTTGTCTGCATTGCCTTTGCGCTGAGTTTTACGATTGCAGACGATCCGCGTTTTGATGCATCGGTTGTAGCAAGGTAAGACGACTAACAACTGGTTGTTCACAAACGGCCGCATTGGATGCTTGTGATCTCGTGTGAGGTGAACGGCGGGGTAACGAGCCTTTCGGAAATAAAGGCGGCATTTTGAAAGCAATCGGTATGACTTCTACTGTGTTTACGGCGGCGCGTTCGCTCTGAACGTGTAGGCGGTGCGCGCAGCGAGACGAATGCAAGTCGCGCATATACGATTGGCGACATCGCTTGCTAACCGCAGTTCTCGTGCTCGGTAGGTAATTTCTGGGTTATTTTAGCGCATTTTAAGCGCACAAAACCACAGTAACCAATTAACTTATTTGTACTTCCTCGACCCTCAAACCGATCAGCTCGCTAGGCCTTTATCGCATGACAAGCCTTGCTTGGGTGACGCTGCCAGGGGAGGAACGCTCCTCCATTAGCTCACGAAAGGGGGAAATCTTCCTCCACTCCTAGGGGTAGAAACGCGCTCCTCCCTCTTAAAGGGAGAATCTTTCTACCTTTTAGGAAGCAATATATGATACATTCCTGTTTCACCCTTAAGGGAGAAACTACCACACCCTTTTTTCTTAGAGTGCAGAGGCGACCCCAACGAAGACCTGGAAAGACCAATCACCCTCTCTGAAGTCAAGCAGGCGGTTCAGGCCCTCGCCAATAACACCACACCAAAAGCAAATAAAGTCACGAATCGCATACTCCGAAACTAAGACGATACCTCCATACAGGCCCTTACAGCTTATTTCAACCACCACTGGGAAGAAAGCACGCTGCCAAGAGAATGGACTCACGCTGATATCGTCCTGATTCCCAAGCCAGGCAAGCCACGTAAGCTGGAAAACCTGCGGACTATTTCCCTAACCTATTGCATAGGCAAACTGTTCGAGCACGTTGTTCTAAACAGACTTCATTTTTACATAGAAAACAATAACTTTTTGCCACCAACAATGTTTGGTTTTTGTCCTCATTTTAGCGCACAAGATATTCTCCTCCAACTCCACGAAGAAATTACGCAGCAGATCTCTCCCTGCAGCACCAAAGCCATCCTGGCATTTGACCTGAAGACTGCATTTGGTAACGTCAGCCCAAAACCATACTCAGCAACCTCAGCGACATAAACTACGGGCAACGTACTTTTGCGTACATCAGCGCCTTCCTCCGCAACCGTACCGCCACGGTCGGCATAGGGGACCTCAGAAGCCCCCCCTCTTCCTACTCCAAACAAGGGAACCCGCAAGGAGCTGTATTGTAGCCAACACTCTTTAACATAGCGCTGATGAAACTTCCAGCTCAACTGGCGGTGATAGAGAGCGTGCACCACGCTATCTATGCCGACGACGTCACCATATGGGCAAACATCGGCTCAGACGGCAAGATACAGGAAGCCCTGCAGCATGCGGCCGACATTGTCCAACAGTACGAGCGCAACAGTGGTCTTGAATGTGCGCCGAAAAGTCGGAGCTACTCTTGATGGAGAAAAAATGAGGAAAAATTCCATACGACCCACTTCAAATCTCCCTCACATTGGACAATCAAGATATTCCACAAGTACAGACTATCAGAATCCTCGGACTCTATCTTCAACAAGATGGCGGTGGATCGCACGCACTTCAACGACTCAAGCACACCACAAATCAAGTCATCCGCATAATGAGCCGAATCGCAAACAGGTGCCATGGTCTTAAAGAACAAGATACCACCCGTCTAGCAGAAGCACTCGTCATCAGCCGGGTAACTTACACCGTACCCTACATCACAATCAACAGCCGACAACCAGAGCAACTAGAATCCCTCGTCCGGCAAGCCTACAAGAAAGCCCTAAATCTTCCACCCACTACCTCGACGCAGAAGCTACTGGCTCTCGGCTTAGGGTACCCAACACAAACTACAGGCCATAACCACATGATGACACTCCCACACACGTATCGCGACAAACTTCACGTAAGACCTATAGGCTATACCTAAAAACATGCACCCTTAATACAACCAAGGGAGACGAGAAACCCGCGCCCGTGCTCTCCAATTCAAATTTCAAAAATCCAAAGACGCGCGGCACACCGACGTACCCAGCTACCCAGGGAGGTCAGCTATGGTCATCAGCGTTATTGATGAGGACATGCGAGAAGGAACAACCGCGATAGTGAGCACACTACGCCCTCTAGAAGCAGAAGAAACGGCAATAGCGCTAGCCATCACGTCAGCCCTGCGAGCCAAACCCGACTCACACGCAGCCTGTCGCAGCTTTAACAAATGCCGAATATCTAAAATCGCCCATAAAATACAGACCAAACATTCGCCCAGTCAACTCCTCACAACTTCAGTGATCTGGACAGCAGGACACAGCGCCCTGAACGGGAATGAGAGAGAGAGAAAATGACATTTATTTGTGTCCGGCGTGCAGGGGCGGGTCAGGCCACGCTGGGCTTCACCACCCCCTATCGGGAGGCTAGACCTCGGGGAACTCTAGGCCAGTGCTCCAGATTTGGCTACTGGCGAGCCCGCTTCCTCCCGCTAGGGAATGGAGGGTCTCCCGTTCGCGCCTGCTGGGCAAGGGCGTTCTCGAGCCGCTGGACGGCGATGAGCTGTTCCTTCGGGTTGGAGGAACTAACGTAGTCCACCATGTCCGGTGGCAGAATGAACGAGCGCATGCATCAGCCCGAGCTATGATTATCCGGGCCCCGCCACCTCAGGGCGACCAGTCCACAGTTCCAGCGCCAATCCCTTTGACATATCATGATATTCTGCAACATCAGCGTTTAAGTTGCTGCTCTCTTCCTCCGCCGCACCAACACCTAACCAAAGAGGATACAGGCGCCTACTGCAGACGAACTCGTACCCACATCTCAGCCTCCTCCACTCGATGTACCCTGCAGTCAAATCAATGCCCACTATGCGGGCGAGAAAAAGCAACTCTTTACCACGTCACATGGGCCTGTCCCGAAACTAAGACAGTGCCCGTGAATGACAATCCAACGACTGAACAGTGGGAATTAAGCCGTGCTTTCCAGCTCGACCCTGGAAGATCAGCGCAGACTGGTTGAGAGGGCCCGGGCGACAGCCAAAGCTGCAGCGGCTCTGGAATGAGAGCTCCTCTCACTTGGGAACACGAAGATCTATTTTTTGCCACCAATAAAGTTTTTCCTCCTCCTCCTCCTAACGTCAGGTTATAAAGTCCAACGGCGTCATCCGGTAGTTTAACGTGCAGTGACTTAGACTGTGGGGGCCCGTGTTCCCCTACGCCTCGCCTGCACATGTTTCCGCGAGCTGGGAGCCGCCATTTTGGGTAGCCGGCGCGTCACGTAGGTCGTGTCCTCATCATGACCCCGCGCGACGCGCCGAACCGGCTTGCCGCGAACGTGTGCGCGAGGGCGCGAGGGAAGGAGGACCAGTTTGTCACCTTCCTTAGCGCCACCCTCTCCCCGACCTGGGGAAGATCTCCTCTCCCCTCCGAGCTGACCTGCGGGACGAACGAGCGCTCCGCCGGGGAGTCGACTGGGCGATTTGGTCGGAGTCGGTTGGCTCGGCTGTGCCTACGCCGAATGCCCCGATGACGGTGAACCCAGTTGGCTCCACGGACTCTGCCGAGAGATTCTGCCCTGATCGGTCGCCTCGGGATGCCTCCCCTGCTCCCGCGACCGTGATGACGGATATCGAGGTCTGAGCCCAGCGGCTTGAGCGAGCGACAGGAGCCACTGTCTCCCCGCGAGCGATAGTCGTGTTGTCTGGTGTATGCACTGTATCTGCCAGGCAATAAAGCCTCACTTTGGATTGCCGGAGCCTGTCTACCGCATGTGAGTACTCGAACCCGTGCGTGAGTCTTCGGATTCCGCAGGGCTAGTGTACGGCGCGTAGCGTTCTCTAGCAAAGCTAGCCGGGGTCCTCTGCTATCCCGTACGTTAGCCCACAAGACGTGGCTTGGAACGTCGTAAGGCTTACATAGGTAAATATAGGCCCAACAAGGGCGGGTGGCTGAAGCTTTTAGTCAAAATGACCGAAAGAAGAAAATGGCAGCATCTCCACTCCGTGGATGATGGAGAGGGTGTAGAGTACGGGAACTCGAAATGACATCAAAGTCGCGCCCCGACCATCATTCGATTTGAGCCGTGAGTTACACCTTGATTATTAATCTGCAACTCACGGCTCAAATCGAATTTTGCTTGATTTTCGCTTGATGGTGGTGTGCGCACGGATGGACGCGGACGGACATTGGGAGGTCCTAAGGTACTCCGCACCGTTACAGGCGAAGGAGTAAGCCGTGACTCTCGGGTACTAACTCACGGTCGTAGCCCAATGGGTAAAGACGATTGACACCAACTCTGTCTGGTCTACCAGAGACAGGCTCGAATTCTGCCGGTTCCTGTGTTATTTTTTGCGATTGTAAATGATATGCGCAGCGGACGGACATTGGGCGGTCGTAAGGTGCTCCGCACCTAAAAAAGCGCCTAGAGAGAGAAAGAGAGAGTGAGGGAGAGAGAGAGAGATTAAACTTTATTTATGAGCTTCGTAATGCGGGCTGGGGTCCTCAGTCCAGGACTCCATTGGAGACCCCTGCTGCCACGGCCATGTCCACTAGCCGAAGCTGGGAGGCGAGACCGGAGCTGGACAGCTCCTTCTCCCACTGCTCACAGAAAGGGCGTGCGATTCTTTGAGCCTTCGGGTTTACCGAGAACTCCCCTACCATGTGGTACATGTAGGCTGCCCGCAGCAGCGCAGAATTTGAAGAAGGAAGTACTGCTTAGGATGAAGCAAGTGTAGTTTGGTCGGATGAGGAAAGGAATTTCTTTAGTTGGAGGCATGCAGTGCCCCTGCCCCTTGCTTAGAGGGTCGTGGGCGGGAGGATAGATCATTCTTTGTTACTTATAGTACTCCGCTATCTCTTGACACGTAACCAAAGGATACGCCCTACCCAAGACCCTCGGGTCGCCTGGCGGGATAGATCTCGGGCGATGTCGTAGGCGGTCGTGTTGCCCTGGAGGGTTGAGTGGGCTGGTGTCCAAACAATTTTTACTTCTCTTACGGGTGGCATTTGTAGTAGGGTGTCCAGAGTCGTCTTGGAAATTCTGCCATGAAGGAAGTTTCGGGAAACCTGTTGCGAGTCGGTAATAACGGTATCCGTATTTGTCTTCGAGATGGCCAGAGCAATGACCGCTTCCTCGGCCTGTGTAGTGGTTGTGAAGGGTGAAAATTCGGACGATTATGATGATGATAATGTTGCTGCTGTTGTTGTTGTTGTTGTTGATGATGATGATGATGAGATGTGTTTCAGCACGTGCCGCGACGAGGTTTGCTCTCGCCTGTGCCTCACCTAGCGGCGCAGCAGTCCTCAACAAGCCACCGGGGACCTCGAGTAGTCCGAGCGACGGCCGGGCACAAAGCCTCGGGGTATAAGCCCGAAGTCTTAGGACTGAATAGCCTAGACTGATAGACAGGGGGACGAGGCCGAGCCCTGCGTGGCCGGTCCGAGTCTCTTGCATGCCGGATGTGATCAATAAAGTATTTTCTCTCTCTCTCTCTCAACAAGCCAGAGAGCTCGTTGTGGTGCACGGCCCATTCGGCGATTGGACACTATAATGCGTTCCCTTCAAAGCTCATGATTTTATCGATAGGCAGCTGAATTTCGGCAGTCAAATGAGCGCAACCGACATTGCGTAACAATTGACGTCCACCGAAGGCTGTGTTTTCTTCCTGTAGAACAAACGGCAGGTGCATCACGGCAGCGGCGAAAATCGCAGCAGTGAGTGGCCTGCATTTTCTCACTGCGTACTCGATCTGTGCTCATCCGGTTTTCTGTTTCCTTGCCAAATCGCCACCGACAACTTCATTCGTTTAAATCTGTGCTTTGGGCTTCTGCCGGCGCTCAAACTGACTGTTGTGTTTCTGTCGGTGCGCAAATAGCTGACATCGACATCGATCGGAAACGCATCGTGCGACGCCCATTTTTTTCCGGATTACGAGTTGGCGTGCCGACAAGCATCCAGGTTGATTTGTACCTTGCCCAGCGATCACAAAGGGTTTTTGCTCAATAAATGAGCGTCTCTCTGAAAAAATTTCCTCGGCAAAACACTCCTTCGTTCGTGCACAAACTTCGCACGAACGTCGCATTTCGTGGCCTATTTTGCTGAATGCCAAGAAAGGCGGCGACAGTTGCGTGTTGAAAATTGAATGAAAAAGTTTCGCGGACACCAAGCACGTCTCATTCAGTATTTAATGCTATCAAGCCTTGATGTCTAATTAAGCACCGCTGAGTGCTTCTCCGAGTTTTGCGTTGCGAGTAATGTTTTTGGGTTTTGCTACGAAGTATGCGGTGTACCGGCGTGGACGCGGACATCTTTCCGCGGGGTTGTTCTCACCGCCGACGATGTAAATATTTCAGACCCCGTAGTGGTAGGGTACGCACTGCCAAGCATAGACTCGTCCAGATTAAGCCAAGCCTTTGGTGTGCATATCCAAGGTTAGCTGATCTAAGATGCAACCATTTTTCATCTCCGCCTTGTACTATCGTTGTTTTCGCTTGCCTTTGCAGTTTCACACTCTCTTTTTACCCGCTCAATTTGCTGGACCACATTGGCCTTATCTCGCTCGCGCAAGGCGCCGAGTTGGCGGGCTATAAATAGTGCCGGACGCAACGAGTGTCGCGTAGGGGTGCGGCGCTTGGTTGGCGGGCTAGCTCGGACTCTGTGCAGTGGAGGGGGGCGCAACATAGGCGTTTCTTTTTTGTATCGAAAGCTACACTACGTTACCTCGAGCAGTCTTAGCGGGGTGACCAGTTTTGACTTTGAGAACTAGAGGTCAGACCACACCCCCTTCCGCAAGCGCCCGGCACGGAGCAGCGGCCCGATGGCGGGGTGAGGTAGGCGGCAGGGGAGAGATAGGCGAGGAGGGAACGAAGACGTGCCCAGGACCCGTGTCGCCACCTGACGGAGGAGGACGAGTAGGCCGCCGCCGCAGCGATAAGCGCGCGCCACGAAGGAAGGCCAGGAGGCCACGTGCGGCGCCGAGCCGCGTGCGAAGGAGGTACCCGAACATCGTGCACCGGCGAGGCTTAAACAACGCCGATAGGTTAAAAAAGATGATGAATAAACAGTGTATTAATTGTAAACATCTCTGTATATAATTACAAGACCACACCTCGACCACACTTCGACAATGGTCCTAGCCAGAGCAGTGAAGCTTTCGCTATCAACTAGGGTTAACCAAAGCTGCAATTTTTTAAAACTTAGGATCGCAGCTAAAGGTTCGCAAATCACATGAGAACGCGCTAAATATAGTAGTTTAAATAAGTTCCTAGCCCAACTGTCGCGTGAGACCATCTACTAGGCCGGCATTTACCCGCACCCCGCTTATACGACACCCCTGTCACACGACACTTTCTCGCGGTGCCTTGGAAGTTGTATTATCGGGGTTCCATGTAGTACGGCCAAGTTTCATTCAGGTGGTTAATTGGGAAGTACGCTCAAACACTAATAACGAACAAACGTATTTTGTTTTGTGCACTCCTTGGACTGCGCCCCGGGAAAAGCATATTGTCGTTCACGTTGAGGCTCGGCACCACAGTTTCGCTGTTCATCCTTCTTCACAGAGCGGAAGGACACCGAATTTCTTTTCAATTTTCAAACAGAAACTTCCTCAGTGTGGCAGATGGTGTACTGTCAAAAAACAAATTCATCTCCCCAAAGCTCTCATGAAAAAACTGTGGTTGATTCCTCTATCATAAGAATCGGTAAAACACGAGAGTGAAATATGCAGCGAAATCTACAGCTGAGCATGATTTGCGGGTCGGCAGCTGTCTCGTGGGTGTGCTTGGCGAGCGACGTCCTGCTGGCGGGTCGCTTCGGCAAAGGTGTGCGGCGTCATTTCCGTGACGGGCGTGACGTCAGTGAAATCTTGGTGTATCTTAGCATAAAACACTTTGGTGTTAAAATATAAAACCCGAAAACGAATAACCCTATGTATAGCGTTCTGCTGCTGCTGATGATGATGATTGCTATTGTTTTCCCCTTTATAGTGAGGTGCTGACATGTCATCTTGCCAAAAAGGACTAATATACCTATGTTTTATACTCTTGGTTTAACACTAGCGCTGCTTAGGGCAGGCACAAAAAGCTTATTAGGCACAAAATACTTTTTTTTTCTGTTACAGGTGGTAACTGTTTTAGGAAATATTCCCCTCTCTGCTTTTCCTCCACCAACATTCAACCACTTGGCTCCTTTCCTTTAATAAAGCTTACTCACTCTCCCTCTCTCTTTCTCTCTCGGTCGCTCTCATATGTAGGCGCACACCCCAGCAATTATCATCTCCGATTAAAAAAACGGCCATTCGAAATTCTGCCCAGGGGAATATTTATTTCCCCACAGACCCTCAAAATCCTACTTCAAAATTCTCCCACCTCCCACGCGGAGCTGATATTTGGACTCCTGCCCATGCATGCAGTGCTGGACGGAAATGAAGTGGCTAACCTTGCAGCTCAAGAGCTACCTGACCGAACCGGGCCAAGTCACACCCCGTCCCATGAAGCGCAATCAACCCGCGGCAGCCTTCTGACTTTCAGGGAAATTGCTAGCCACTACCTCCCGTCTCGCCAGCGCTACCCTCCACCCTACGTGTCTATCACAGAGGAGTGATACCGGCGCCTCCTCCAAACCGATACCCTTCCTTGTCGCACCAGACTACATGCAATTTATCCATCTCTATTTCCTCTCCCCAATGCTCCGACTGTCGAGCCCATTGAACTGTGGAGCTCATATAATTTGGCACAGCTCATCTCGTCTCTTCTTTGGAGCACTGGAAGGCGGCGTTAGGCAGCTCAGATCTTTGGGTCGAGCAAGGACTCGCTGAACAAACAGCCCAGGTCGCCGAGTTAGTTCTCTCTCTCGCAAAAGCGAATCTTTTGGCTTTTCCCGGGAGCTTCGTTATTGCGGGGTTCGACTGTATACCGGAGAGTATGGGATGCTTCACAAAATAAGCTTCATGAAACGTGCTTCGTAAAACACATTTCACAGTAGGCAATAGTGGTCTTGCACTGAAAGTTCCAGAACGTCAAGCTGAGGCTATCAGTCGACAGACCTCAAAGCTAATTGTTAGGGCTAAGTTTCAGCGCATACCCAACAGTTGCTGCTGCTGTTTTAGCGAAGTGATGCATGTTCTTAGCACTGTATTCGACATTTCTCTATAAGCAGGCATGCCTCAGTTCAGGACCCCCATTGGAGCGTCCAGCCGCCTCAGCCCGGTGGATCAGCCGAAGCTGATCTTCGACGCTTGAGCTGGCCAGTTCTCCCTCCCACTGCTCAACCGAGGGGTCCAGCTGGCACTCCCACACCATGTGGTATAGAGTGCAGGGCGTTTTGCAGAATCGACACTGCGAGTCGTATATTGCATAGACCACATGAAGTACAGCTTGGCCGGATGGAGAAAGGTGTACTTTTACAGGACATGCCATTAGCGCTCCTCTCTTTTGCTGAGGGAGGAGTCATGCAGTGTTGTACACGTTCCTCTTAAATAGGAACGAAACCTTGTTCCTCGTTCCTTCCCAATTTTGAAACGAGTTACCGTTACAAGTTCCTTTATTTCGAAAGGAACGCGTTCCAGTTCCAGTTCAAAAATTGGAACGTTTCGTTACTTTAAAGTTACATTCCATTTTTTAAAAATAAAATGTAGGGTCTGATAGGTAAAATAGAGTTAGAATTTTAAAACTATAATCAAACTACGTATATTATACGAATATGAACACCGCCGGCAGCAGATTATCTAGAAATAAAAAAGAATCCAAAGGAGCGCTCCCTGACAAATGTTTTTTTTATGAAGCACCGCACAAACCCCAGACATGTCTAACTGCGTTTTTGGTGCTCGTCTATTATATGTGCAACACATATAATAGACGCAGTAAGGTTCCTGCGCGTCAGATGTGCAAATACAAAGTTACTCACGTGCAGGAAGATAATTAAATTTCTTGCATTAGATTCAATATTACAGTCTATTTAAAATATTTTACAGGACCCTTTGCAGGATTTGGTTAAGGGGGTTACAAAAGTGAAGCGTTGCGGATCGTACAGCACAAATTCGCGAGTAAGAAAACCCATTGCAGCAGGCGACAGAATCCAGGTTGGTGCCGGAGCAGGCAAGGTGGCGTTCGATGATTCTCAAATGTCCGGTAGTATAGTGCCTAGAATATACTGGCACTATACCGGTAGACCCACGAAGACCCAACTTCCTACTTGCTCAAACAAAACGAAAAAGAACCAGCTATCTCTCTATCTTATGGTCAGTCTCGGCTCCGCGCGATACCGGCGCCCCCGATAAACGAAGTTCACAAAAAAAAAAACAAACAGAGAAATGCTTAAATTATCTCAGCTAAACCAGAGTCTTCTCTGGCTAAACCTATATATATAGCTAACTCACGAGGGGCTCCGCGTTCGCTCTGGTTCTGTCAACCGACCGGACTCAAGCTTCTGTAAATGGACTTTATATAGTTCTCGCTCTGACTGTCCAAGAACACCAAGCACTTCGGTTTTATTAAACTAAAACCAAGCCTCAAGGACCTGCTAAGTTCTAACTAACACACACTGGGCCGCTGATTGGCCAGGTCAACAAAACCCAAATATTTGTGCACAAACAATCACGTGATCCACACTAACACTCTCACTCAAACTTCCAGGTATTCATAAGGCACAAGTAAAACACAGGTTTAACTTGAAACCGACCAACTACAGCAACTCTGAGCGCTGGAAGTTGACCTTCGGGCGGCCTCTCTCAGGTATTGTCCATGCGGCGCGCGACGAAAATATGCCCAACATTGACAGAATTACTGCCCTTTGTCAACACGACGCATGCAATACAAAAGCACCTTGCACTCCCGTCGGCCCATTCCCGCCAGATCGGCGACAGACCGCGCCGTGATTAACTGCGCGCGTACTCTGTAACTTCGAGCAGTACAACATCCCAAGACACTGCCGTGCACCCAGCTCTTTTTAGAGCCGGCGACCCTTTGAATGACCTCACAGCGAGCGCAACTGCCCCGACAACAACGCACCCGCGCCTCGCGAGCATAATGCTGTAATCACCCCTGATGATATACAGAAGGGGTGGTTTCACAAGGAACCTGCAGCGCCAACAATTCTATCCGCCAGACGTGCATTTTGGCCACCCCAGACAAACGATGAAAGGTGAAAAGCATTCTTGCGGCAGCGCTGTTCACCCGTCGAACGCCGCGTAAGCTCAACCGGCATGAAAGCAAGCCTAAGCTGCGAACCACTGCGTGGTTATTTTTCTGCCTTTAACCTTCGAGGAAGCACAATCCGCTGAAGGGCGCGCAAATTGGGCAGCTTATAGGAAGAGAAACACGACGACTTGTGATTTTTGTACTCGAGCTTTGGCATCAAAAACAGCCAAATCCTGGCGATGTAACGGCAGGAACGCCGTTCCTGCCGTTCCTTCAAAAATCTAACGAGTTACCGTTACAGTTCCACCGATCCTTAATGGAACGGTGGCGTTCCTTCGTTCCTCCAAAAAGGAACTAGTTCCAGGAACGCCGTTACGTACAACACTGGAGTCATGTCAGACACATCCAAAACATCCCGTGGGTTTGCTTTGTCAGCACGTTTTTCTCCTTGGTCCTTTGCACCGAGCATGCCCGAGCATGGAAGTGAAGTTCAGCTTCTGTTGAGGAACTTTGCCGGATAGTGGTACCTCGTTGTTTCAATGCTGTTCACTAAACCAGTCACCTCCCAACTGGGACCAGTTGTCCCCTTTCAGCTTCCCAACTGGGACCAGTCACCTACCAACTGGGACCAGTCGCCCAGCGTTGCCAGATTAAAAAGAGGCTTCGACACCAGCTTCCTGCCGAAATTTCACCAGATTTCACCAGCAATAAAAAAAAAGTCAGATATGACGTATTTCTGGCTACTTCATTTATTTTTAATTGTCGGCAGAAAATCACGTGTTTTTACTGTATCTTTTTTTTTTTCATTTTCGCTGCACTCTTACAGCCTAAATTAAACCATTTTCTCGATAAAATAATAAACGCATAAGAAAGGAGTCCTAACACACGTCCTACAATACAGTTCTTAACATTGAAAGCTTCGACACTTTAAACACATATTTTTTTGTTCAGAATTAAGCAAAACAAACGCATAAGAACGAAGTCCAAACACACAATGACAAAGTTCGCTTCATGAAAGGTTTCGAAGTCAAGATTTCAGGAAAAAATTGCTAAACATGAAATCCAGTTACATAACAGGTAATTCATAGTCACACTGACATAAAATATCCGTTGACACCAAGCATCAAACATAAACGGATAGAACAATCGTCCGAGTTCACTATTACATTGATTCTTGTGTTGCGCTCCTTAGGCGTGTCGTGGCAGCGTTTCACGATGGGGCTTGAGGGATTTACGGCAGAGCTTGCAGAGCAGTAGCCTTCCGTTTGCCGACCCCACGCTAGTCAGCCACAAAAGAATTTGCTTTCTAGAATGTACACAATCACCACACGTGAGAGCGTCCACCCACGAGCGCACGCGTAAAGCACCGACCCGAACGCATAACTAGGAACAGATGGGAGCAATATAACCTACACCGTATGCGAGCAAAAACTGCGCGGATAGCTAGGAAGAAGCGGCAATAGAAAGCTTCACGTGTGATAGAGCGCCAGCTTCCCATTGACCGCCGCGCACAAATACAATGCCCGAAACGGGGAAACAGCGGAGAGGAACAAAACAATAGGTCTCTTCGATTTGGCCTGCACTTTCTGCATGAGTTCAGGATGAGTTCAGCCAGTTCAGCGCAGGCGCCGCCACTGCAGAACCGGTCCTGCACTTTTGTCGTCTGCTTCTGCACCTCCTCCCTGGGAGGTGCAGGGAAAGCGTGAACTCATCCTGCACTCTCTGCACCGTCGGTAAATCGAAGAGAAAAGTGCAGGCGCCGCGCGCTGCACTCGAAAATCGAAGAGACGAGTGCTGCACTACCTGAATGAGTGCAGCGAGTGCAGTAAAATCGAAGACACCTAATAACAAACCTCACGTCGCAGAAAGCGTATCCTCCCAGGTCACGTGGTTCTGCTTCTCTCGCGCGCACTCCTTATGCAAAAAAAAGGCATCATGCATCACGCTTCTTTGCAGGTCCCGTGATGTAGTTTTTTCTCTCACACTCCAACTCACGTATGCGCGCATAGCATGTGTGAGAGAGAGAGAGAGAGTCTCCCTCTCTGGAATGTGCGCTGGCCCCGATGGTCGCTTCCTAGTGCGACCGAGTGTGTATGTGGGCAACAATGTAGCGCCAGCTACGGGATGCAAATCAAACCGCTAACAAAACGGCGTAAAAATTTGAATAGTTTACGTGACAAGCCATGTCACAAAATGTTTCACCAGTTTTCACCAAATATCATCTGGTGTAGCCATTCCGGGACATCAACACCAGGCGCCCACAAATTTCACCAGATTTCCAAAATCTGGTGCCGAATGTCACCATCTGGCAACACTGCAGTCGCCTACCAACTGGGACCAGTTAGTTACCAACTGGAACCAGTTGATCCCAGTTAAAACCAGCTGAAAGATCTTCACTAGGGCCACTTTGCTGACGCTGAGAAAGACCGCAGCCGTCAATGTTTTGTTTTGTGCACGACCCAATTAAAGGTAGCGTCTTTGCTTTTCAAAATAGTAGAGCCAGCTGCGCATGGTTCCAAACTTGTCGGCGCTATCCTCCTTTCCTCCACTTGGGCCACTGACTTGGCCAGTGGTGGCTGCATTATCTTGTAGGGTTAAAAACTTTTGCCTTTTGGCTGGCGGAGACATCTTACCCAGAGAAGACGTGCCGGTCGCCCTGCACACAACGAACGAACGCTCAATGTTGCGCAAGCGTGCGTTTGTTCGGTAGCCGGCTAGCGTAGCCCAAGGTCCGAGCGAAAGCCGTGCCCTGGCCAAAATTGTCGCCTCCTGGTAATGCCGCTGCGAGGCTGCCTCCATGACCGCCTGCTGCGCGGCTTTTCTTTAAACAAATATATGGAAGCGGCTATGCCAGCACACAGTGGCAGAAGTTTACGCAATTTCAGTCCGCAAAAATGCATGAACATTTTTTGGATACAACCTCACATGGGTAGAAAAAATGCCAACCAGACTTGCAGCGAATTTCGTTAATGCGGGATCGGCGTCCAAAAACATTTCGTTGCAGCAAGATATGAAGTACATGGGCTTCTATGGAAGCTCACCGGGGAACCGAAAATATTTCGTTGCTGCGGGAATTTAATACTCGTGGGATTTCGTTATTGCGCGGTTAGACTGTATAAGTAAATTTCACAAAATTGTATGTGCAGCAGAAGTAAGTTCAGACCTCAAAGTGCGCCATCACACTTACTTCCAATGTTTACGGCTAACGTTAGGTAATGTATAATTTAAAACCTTATGATGCACCAATGTCATACTCATTGTACATTGAGCTGTAGGAATGGGTTGATGTTAGGCCTCAGAGCTTGTTGACTTTGGGCCTTACATTGAGCCATTGCATACTCGCGTTGCCCCCTCCCTCTGCTGTGCCTCAAATTTTGTTCGAGTTATAAACCGGAAAATATGGAAGGCTTCACTGAGAAAGCAGGTTTATGCGAAACCGACTGACATAAGTTCTTTTGTACTAAACGAAAATGTCCTGGGCTTTCGTTGCCGGCTGAAGAAGGTGAGCGTCTTCTTTAAGGTCCGTAGGTGTTAGCTAACGAGAAATGCAGCTAAAGTGTAGGAGACTTGACCCATTTGACCTTGAAGAAGGAAAAAAGTTAAAAAGGCGAAACCACCATCAGGAACCACGGTGCAGTTTCGCGACAGGCTAGGAAGCTTCGAAACATGCTGTGTTTCACGTGTTCACCCCATCCCTCCAGGGTAGCATGTAGGCAAATACATGCCGGCAGACTTCTCTGCTTTGTTCTAATAAAAAGCTGTGTCTCCCTCTATGCATTTGCTGCATTGCATAAATTTGTGCCCGTCAATTTCAGTAGTAAGCAATGGCAGTTTTTTTTTTGGTCCATGTTTGCTGAGTGAGGGGGGCTGGGGCTGAAAGAAGAATCACAAGGAACTTCCCGGGGGTGAAAATGTGGGAGTGATGTGTGCCCCGAGGTGGGCTTGTAAGGCTTTTTAAGAGTACAGTTAAACCTCGACTTAACAAAGTCGTACTTGGAGGCGCGAATTTCGTTAAATCATGAATTTTGTAAAAAACGAGGTGTTGAATTTACAGTTCATTTAACCAGTTATTGAGGTTTCACAACCTTGCCCATCACCCAGAAACAACTGCTATGTAGTTACCTCTCCACATAAAGCGAAATTTGTACTAGCACTGTTCGTAAAAATTGTGTGAATTAAGAGTTTCAACACTTGGGCAATGGAATTCAGATAGCTGTCTATAGTTCATGTGTCGTCATAAAACCGCTGCTTTTTCCACAACACCTCATTAAATATGATAGAAGACCTCACTAGGTTTCCACATTGTCTTATTTTTTTCATTTCGGTCACTACTAAACACCCCCATGTGTTCGAGATTTCGGAGCACATTAAAGATCCCCAGGTGGTCAAAATTAATCCGGAGCCCTCCACTACGGCATGCCTCATCGCCTGAGTAGCGTCGGTGCGTTGAACCCTACAACTAATCAATCACTACTAAACGACGATGTTCCGCGTGTGTGTCCCGTGAACTTCACCTTGGCGAGGTGCTGGTTTGAAGTTGTGCCCTCTTTCCGTGCGTTCAGTGGTAGGCTTTTAAGCATGGCGTTGAGGGGTGTGGCGGGCCGACAGCTGACAGGTGCTATAAAACTTTCGAGTAACTTTTTTTAATGTACAAAGGCTGTGCAGTATGGGCGTGTGATGCAACCATGACACTCGAGATAAAGCCATGATCGCGAGTTGAGCGGAGTACTCACGGACCGATTCCCTGTGTGGAGCAGCGATTACATGCTCCCACTAAATCAGAAGGCTTACATTAAATATTTTCCGGCCAAATTTTATTAGACAATCACTTTTATGCCCACCGAGCTCCCCTAATGAAACCGATTTCTCTGCATCACAGCTGTCGAACGAACACGGGTGAAACGAAGATGGCCACGTTCAAAGAGAGCAATTTACTGCCACCATCTCTTGATGTTCAGGCCGTAGTGAAGAAAGTCCGTAAGCAGTGCTTGGCGTTTCTTGACCACGGTGGGCATTACGTGATGTTCGTATTCTGACAGCACTAACAAGGCTTGCTCTTAAACGTTCGCCTGCATGCCTCCGCAGAACGTCGATGGCATCCATCACTTCGGTGGCTGTCGGTTTCGCCGACACTTCCTCAGGTTCTTGCTCGGAGCACTTCTCTTTTCCTTGGAATGCTTATGCTGCTTACAAGACTCACCTAGTGATGCCTGAACAAAATATGAATGTGGTTATCAGTGAGCGCAACCTACAGCTTCGGCACTGTGAGCGAGGCATAGGAAAAAAACTCGAAGTTGGCTTCGGCAGCCCAAGCATAGAGGGTGCTGGCGTTGAGACGTCAAAATGATGAACGCGCTATTAGGCCGTGTATGATCGCTAGCAGTTTGAGCAACTTCTTTCGTCACTTTGTTGTCAGCCGTAGCTTTCGCTGTTTTTAATTTGTTGTAGTCTTTTAGGAGGGAATGCGGGTACTGAATGTTTTCGATGTAGGCTCTGAGAGGCAAAATAAAACAGCAGCCGGAATCTCGTTCTTGCTTTCTTGCCGCGACTTCGTTAAATCAGAAGCGCGCATGAAATTGCTTCGTAAAATAGAGATAAAAATACATGTATTTAGCAGAATTTTGATAGAAAACTTGAAAAAATTTGTTATATCGCGAATTTCGTTAAATCACGGTTCGTTATATCGTGGTTCAACTGTACACTGAACGAAAGCTTGTGCACCTTTACACGAGATGACGCACTGTCATCCACTGTCACACCTCTCAGTGGCTAGAAATAGAGCTTAGCAAGCCAGCCAAAAGGGCTTCACAAAGTTGCTTTGTCGACCAGCTGATGTTGCCATCACATTACAGTAGAATCTCGATGATACGATTCTGGGTGATACGAATTTCTGAAAAGTCCCGGCAAAACTGCATTGTTTGCAATGGGAAAAATTTCGGCTGTTACGAACGGACCTGCGCGGCCCGGCGGATGATACGAACGAGCCGGCGAGGCGTCCGACTGCCGAGCAAGCAAGTGACGGCTCTCTCTCCCCATTTGTCACTCTTTTTTCTCCAGAAACGGCCGGGCTGTTGTTTTCTGCTCGCGAAAACGCGCCCCGCGCGCCCCATGCGCGCCGCGAAACCTCTCGCACGCTGCGCGCGCCGCGGCCAGCGGCGGCAACATGGCGGCGGCTTCGCCGCGAAGTGGCACGGCCGCTTGAGCGACTGCTTCTAGCCGCTCTTTAAAATGCCGCTCAAGGCAGACACGAAGTTTCTTGTGCAGTAAAGGAGCTGATAACGTTGGCGAAAACGGTACTATAAAACACCATCCGTGCCGCTAGTGAAAGCGCCCATAAAATATCTGCCGGAGTGCTAAGCCTAAACATCTCGGGCGGAGACAGCGGGCTGTCTCGAGCGTTTCGCAAGTCGTCAGCGTCTTTTTCTGACCGAGGTAGGAGATACCGCGGGCGCGGAATCGTCAATGCGGCCTTGAAAATACAGCGCGCACAAAGCCAAGGCGTGCGAATCGCGTGCAAAAACGCACCATGCGGTTCACGCTTGACTGTTGTGGCGTGTAGCGAGCTTGGACACCGGGAGTAAAGAGACAAGCGCGAAGCTAGGCTAAGCGTTACGCGCGCCAGAAAGGACTGCTTTGTGACGTGGGGGTTTAAAAAAAGCAGAAAAAATCACGGATTTGTTCCCGCGAAAACTTTTTTCAACGCTCAATTTTTTGGTCTGTGTTGGTTCATACGAATTTCGGATGATACGAATATTTTTCGCGGTCCCGCGAGATTCGTACCATCGAGATTCTACTGTAATTGTCTGGCCACAAACACCACGCCTCACCATTACGTTGCTTTCCTTTTGTAAGCAGCGAGAAAGTGAAGCCTTCAAGGCCGCTTAAGCCCGGCCCCAAAAAGTGACAGCAGAGCCCCACTCATTGGAACAGAACAGTTTCATTTCTCCCAAGAGACAACCAGCTCAGCTGCAGATCATGTACAAAAATAAAAAAGCCCGCCACCCCCTCCCACCCCCCCCCCTAATGAGTATCACACCCGGCCCATGTGCTTCACTGGGCAAACACCACAAAGTTCTCTTCCAGTCACCGACACTGGCAAGTCTTGTCCACCTTTGCACACAGTTTGATTACCGGTAGAGCGCGCCGCTTAACAGCACACACGATGACGAGTTTGCTCGAAACGTTCGAGTCCTTGCAGGAAGGAGTTCCCCACACATGGGCGTTCACAGCGCACCGGGAGAAGAGAGAGATTCTAGGACAGCGGCAGGTGCAGCCGCACGCTGTTGCTGTTGTGCCAGCCAATGGCCTGCTGCGCCTCGGTGGTGACGCGTGCCAGCTTGTAGAGCACGGGGCAGTCGACGGAGACGCAGGGCGGGGGCTGGGCTGCCTGGAAGCCCATGCAGGAGTGGCACACGCTCTGCAGCTCGAGCAGGGCCTTCTGCACACGCTGCACCTTGGAGCCCAGCACCAGGGCTGTGTAGCTGGGGTCGGCCTCGCACGAGCCGCACAGCTGGCGCGCCTCCGCCTGGCCCCCGCAAGCCAGGCACAGCTGGCCCACCACCAGGTAGGAGGAGAGCCGGCCCGGGTGCGTCGTCGGCGTCACGAATCGGGGGCGCGGGAGCTCCTCGTACCTGTGTTGCGCACACGGGCGAGGGGCAGGGGGAGCACGGAAGTTATTAACGAAAAAGGCAATACTCAGACACGTAACCCACATCCTAGATTTCAAACAACCATAAAAAGAAGGCAGGGGTTTGGCGTGCCGAACCAACCGATAAAGGTGAGAGTGCAGTATGGAGAGTAAAAAAAAAAAAAAAACCACACACAAACACACCCCACGCACGCACGCGGCTGCCCAAGTAAGACAGGGCACATCATGTAATGCAAATGACGGACAACTGGTGGACCTTCTGTAGAATAAACGAGCTACCAAAAAGTGGAAAACAAATTAGGGGAAGAATAAAGGTCACACAATCGAGATATGAAATACAGAAACCTGGGGCACAAAATGGACTCCCGGAAAACTTGCGACAGGATGATGAAGAAGCACTCACCAGTGGAGGCAGTCGGCTCCAAGCAGTCGCAGCACACGGTTGAGAGCCGGCCCAATGACCCGCTGCACATAGTAGTGGGCGTTTAGGCGCCACTGAGATGCCTGCCGGAGCAGTTCTCCGGGCTGGCGCACCAGCTCGATGAGCCGCTGTCCCGGGTGTCCGTACACCACCAGGTACGGCACCCGCTCGCCCACCAGGGGCTCCGCCCGGGGGTCCCGCCGCACCAGCCGCCTGCGCCAAGAAAAAAAAAAACGCCACATCCACCTGAAATTCACCTGCACAGTGTGGGGATCCTTTAGATTCTCTTTACAGCTCCCTGCAAATGTGGCCTTAAATTCACACAGGTCGCACACATTTGCCTCGTTGCTACGTTGTTACACAGGGCAACGCGCTGGTGCCGCTGCTTTTCACCCAGGAACCTTCCTCCTTTTCCACGGGCCCTTTTAAGGATGGCGCGTGCTTTGTAGAGAGATACAATGAGGTGCTCATGACCCATGCTGCTACCTCGTTTAGGATGGGGCATTTTGCCTCGTGATGAGATGCTGATGGGTAGGCCTACCTAACCGGCGGCCCACGTGTAGCCTTGGCCATCCGGGCTATTATGACGCGAGTCACTTAGCACGCTCTCAGCTATGTTGTTGCAACCGTTTTGAAGTGTGCCACTCAGCCAATAAAGCCCCTGGTTTGTCCTCGCCCTTGAGAGCCTATTGTCGCTTTGTCGGTGAGTTGAACCCATTGTACTACAGCGTCCGTAGAGACGCTGTGAACTCGTAGGGTGAGCGCTGTTGCCTACTGTAGCTAGCTAGCTGAGGTTCCAGAAAAGTAGCAACACTATTTATGCCCACATTGACATCAAGCATGTGCAGATCAACCCCTTCAGCCCCGCAATGGCTTGTACCGCAGTTGAAAAAGAATGCTCCAGGATTCCAACCTGAGACTGCCACCTATTTAGGGAACGTCCAAGTGGAGTAAGTTTCTGCGAAAGAAAGCCCGAAATGCAGCTATCAAATCTCTATACAGAAGTCACAGTGCCATATAAGCCTGACTCCCGCTCAGCTACAACCAAGCAAAACACAGAAAAAGAAAGTGTGGCCTATATGCGAGTACATACGGTAAATACCCGTCGATAGATGCTAGGTTGTAAGAAGCTCCCTTGTCGCCTAACGTCTGGGGCTGCGCCTGCTATCTGGTCCTCTTCGATGGCCTCGTTTACGCCAACAGCATCCGACTTTGGAACAACAGGTGCACTCGAGATAAATAAGATAATGGAGTGTCCAGGACAGGAGAGCAATATTTCTCTTCTCGCTTCTCGGAAAGCCAGCTTGATTAGAACAGCAGGTGAAATGCAGTGGTGGCTGTGACGACACAAACATCACAGGGCGGCGCGGGTCGTAGTGATACTCCGTTTTGCAACAAGGTTTGGGTAGCACCCTCAACTTGAATTTACTCCCGAGATTTGTCAACGGGATATTCACACAGATTATGCGCACGAAAGCACAAGATATGCCTGCTAGCTCTGCAAAATGTCCTAGACATGGCAGCTTTTGCAAAGGCACTTAGTGCAAGCCCATTTGACTTGGGGCTAGAAGATTATGCCCACAGGTCTGTGGTGAGGGCTGAGAGGAGCATCACTGTTCGTGGGTCTGAATCCTGGGTAATTTCGAACATTTGGAACTGAAACTTAAAATTGGACTATTCTGTCACGTCATATTCGACACAACCTTTGAAACCTCACTATTCACTCCCTCCTCCCCTACTGAAGAGATTTGACGACCATATGGCTACATCACGCAACTGCCCTCGGTAAACTCGGCACAGATGAATGAAAAGAGAAAAAAATAAAGAAAAGCGGGGAGCACCAAAACTGAAATTAAAAAAAAAAAAAAAAAAAAGAGAGAGAGAGAGAGAGAAAGAAAGCCCCCCTCAACCACCACTCACTGGGCGATCTCGAGGGCTGGCACACAGGCTCCGGGCTGGTACCCGGTGAGGCCCCGGAACTCGCGGGCGAAGACAAAGTCCTGGGGGCTGACCCGCTCAGCCAGGATCTTGGAGAACTGCAGCTTGACAAAGCGCTTCACCGCTCCCACATCCCGGCTGGAAAACAGCACCCGCAGCATCTTCTCCAGCATCTGCACACGCCAACAGGGGGATGAGGGAAGTCCAAGAGCATCCTACTGGCGGGTTCCTAGGAACTTCCACAGGGCCAAGAATTCTATCGTTCCAAACGTTTTCGATCACTACGGAGGAGACAAGACGCAAGAAGAAAAGAATGCGGGACAGAAAACACATGTCCTCTTGTTCTCCAGTCCTGATTGGTTCATCCCTTGCACCAATTTTCTATGTGTCCCCTAGTCAACCTGTCCCACTAACCATGTCATTCGCACACTCGCTGCCTTCCAAGTCTACTGGTTTCTCGTATGGCTGCGGCACTGCACAGTGACCGTCCCTACAACAAAAACTTCAAGGACGCTTCTGCTCTTCTCTTGCATTGTGAATGCTAAAGCAATAATGTCCAATCGAAGGCCACAAAGTGCTCCTGCGAGTGAATACATCGACCTTCGGCTAATGGAAATTGGTGAAACGGCTGTGATCTTTTGGCGGCGCCTGCCATCATCATTGGCAAACCCGCCTGAGTGGGCATGTTGTTACGCCGATGTTCAGCCTAGCGATGCCCTCAGCCTTCCACTCCATGTCACGTACCAATCCCGCCCTGTTCTGTCCAAAATGCCCGTCGAGGGAACTCTGTACCATAGCCCATCCCTGTCATCGTCATCATCGTCGTCATCAGCCTGTCTATGGCCCCTGCAGGGCAAATGCCTCTCCCATACACCTCGACGTATCCCGGTCCTGTGCTAACTACGCCCAATTTGCCGCCACAGACTTGTTGATTTCATCTGCCCGTCTTTCCTCCTTCTCTAGAGATCCACCCTGTTACCATAAATGACCAACGGTTATCTTGCCTTCGCATTACATGCCCTGCCGACGTCCATTTCTTCTACACTAACTATGTCCTTAACACGCGTTTGTTCCCTGACGCACTCCGCCCTCTTCTTGTCCCTTAATGTTACAGCTATCATCTTCCGTTCCATTGCTCACTGAGTCATTCTCAATTTAATGACCAACGGTTATCTTGCCTTCGCATTACATGCCCTGCCCCCGTCCATTTCTTCTTCTTAATTTCTACTAATATGTCCTTAACACGTGTTTGTTCCCCGACCCATTCCGCTCTCTTCTTGTCCGTTAATGTTACACCTATCATCTTCCGTTCCATTGCTCGCTGAGTCGTCCTCAATTTAAGTGAACCCTCTTAGTGAGCCTCCAAGTTTCTGCCCCGTAGGTGAGTACCGGTAAGATGCAGCTGTCATAGACTTTCTTCTTCAGGGACAATGGTAGGCTGCCATTCACTATCTGAGAATGCCTGTCGAATGCACTCCACCCCATTCTTATCCTTCTAATTATCTCTGCCTACTACTTGGCCTGATGTAACTATCCACATGGGTGTATCTGAGGTGTATCGAACAACAGCACACCTTGGCGACAGCTGGGCACGTGTCCCGGCGCACGGTCTCGATGCCCTTGGCGTCATACTTGGGCTCCTGCTGGTCCGGGTGCTCGTAGGCAAAGCCCACGTACCGCTTCTTGGTCTGCAGCACACACGGCTGGTACACCTGCGATGACAACATGCGAGGAGGCACCGCGTGGTCTTTCGTGAGCCTGTCAAGGAGGAGGGGAGTTGCATCAATCCAAGGTCAGGTCATTCATTCCAGAATCGCGGATTTCGAAACGAACGACCTGACTTTGAGCCGCAGCAGTGACAAAATTTCTGCAACACCTGCAACTTTTCCTTGCTGTAAAATGATCTTCTGCTGTTTTACGCATTGTGTTCGTAAGTAAGGGTATCTTTTAGGTCAGTTTAGGGGAAGAGCAGGCTTCAACCCATTTAATTTACTCTCTGCACTGCAACAGAAGTGCCTAGCTTGTACCCATCTTGGAACGGAATATTGCTAGACTTACGTGATGCCCAGTATTGGTTGACAGTTCCCAGGCCACAACAAGCGTGCCCAGAGCAGCCGTGTTTCACTATCGGGGCGCTGTCATCAATGGTGCTCGCAAACGCTTGCCGGTCGCATGGATAAAAGGGAGCAAGAAGGAGCATTCCTCTCGCTTTACTGCCGTTGAATGCTCGTGTGTTTGACATTCCTCCTCACTTCCTTTACCCCCGCAACCAGCGAGCATCTGCAAGCACTGTTGATGATAACGCCCCGATAACGAAATATGGCTGCTCTGGGCACAGGTCGCTGCGGCCCGGGAACTGTCGACCAACACTGTACATAGATACCACAAATCCCAATTCCAGTGGAGTCAGCTTGTTTTTCCATTTTCCCTATAATTTTGAATCACCCCAATCGTTTCGCACATTCCCCTGCCACCGATTGATTGATTGTGGGGTTTAATGCGGCGGCACTTCAAAGGCAATGAGGCGCGCCATAGTGGAGGGCTCCGGATTAATTTTGCCCACCTGGGGATCTTTAACATTTGCCGAAATCTCGAACACACGGGCGTTTTTGCTTTTCGCCTCCATCAGAAAAGCGGCTGCAGTGACCGAAATTCGAACCCGCGTCCTTGTGCTCGGCAGCACAACGCCTTAGCCACTGAGCCACCGCGGTGGGTCGCATTCCCCCACAATGGCGCTGGCGCTGTACAGAGGAGGAGCACCAGCAGTGAGTGCACCACACACCTTCTCCATGCGCAGCCGCATGGGGCGGGGGTTGTCGGCGGTCACCCGGTCGGCCATCTGCTGCCCCAGCTCAAAGGCCTCCTGGCGAGTCCGGCCTTCCAGCAGAACAAACAGGCTGCGCACGATAGACACACGACAGTTGGTACACACACGCACACGTGCCCGCAGCGCCCCAGTGATGGCACCAAAAGCAACCAGCGGTGCGAAAATGCAACTATCTGCACGTATCCAGGCGTCAACATCGTAATTTGACCTCGCATACTCACCATTCCACCAAGGGAACCCTTCTTTCGGTGTTATTCTCTACCCCATGCAGATGCGGAGCAGTAAGAGATATAAGATGCGATTTGAAGCATATACAGTGGAATCCCAATGATACGTCTCCCGGTCTTACAGTGGCCTGCTTCTTACAAGGTATCACCACAGTCCTGGCAACTCCCCATAGAAGCAATGCATTGAAAATTCCAGGGGGCGCACTGGTCTTTGAACAAAAATGTTTATTTTTATAGTTATGATGATAAAAATTCGAGGACATATGTAGGTTTTCATTCTGAGTGTAGATATGAAATTTGTTTTTGCGTAAAAATGATTACATTCAAATTTATTCGGATTTTTATATTTGATTTTTTGACAGCTTTTGTAAGAACTGCTGGAGTGATGCAGCTGAACAAGGTACCAGTGAACTGTGCACAAATCAAGGAAGGCAAAACAGGTTCCATCCATCATTCAAGCAGCTTTTTACAAAAGCTGCCACAAAATCAAATATAAATACTATCTGAATAAATTTGAATCTAGGCATTTTTACGCAAAAATAAATTTTATATCAACAATCAGAATGAGAATCTACATATGTCCCCCAACTTTCATCATCATAACTGTAAAAATAAAGTTTTTGATCAAAGACCCATGGCCCCCTTAAACAATGCTAGGGTGCATGCAGTTCGCTTCATATTACAGACCCTGGCGGGGATAAACCGGCCTTTCTCCCATCTTTTACACTGCTTCGCTGCCTCGTCCCGACCTTTCTTTATTCTGAACCCCTCTTTGACGCTGCCTGATGTGCAAAGGTCCGCAGGCGGGCCAGACCACTCGCTGAACGGACGCGAGCAAGCAGGCGGGTACTTGTGAGCGGGAGTTAAGCTTCGACAGCCCCATGCGGCATCAGAATGCCAACGCGCTAACAGCGAGAAGTCAAAGTGCAGGCGGCAGGCGGATCGCAAATTTGGAGCTCCCGTCGAGCCGCCGACAAATGTGAAAACGCATACAACGCAAACCCATGGCGATGACCGAACAGCCGCTTTTCCCACCCGCTCGATCCAAGTTTCTTCCTTTCACGGCGCTCTCTCTCCCTATATCTCTCCTCTCTGCTTATCAGTGTCTTTCAAAGCCGCGTTGCCACTTTGCTCCTTTCTGTGCAGCCTTTTTTTCTATTGCCGCCTCGCACTATTGTTCGTTTCACTTGGCCTTGGCAGTTTCACACTCTTCCCCTCTCAATTCGCTCAACTGCGTCAGCTTTATCTTGTGCGCACGATGCGCAGGGCTGGTGGGGTAGCGCAGACACCATAGAGGGAAGGGGGGCACAAAATAGGCATTTCTTTTTTTTTTTTTTTTTAGAAACTTGGGATTTTAGCTTCATACGGTCTCTAGAAGTTGTATTATCAAGGTTCCACTGTATTGGTGTTACGTGGTGTTACATAAGCAATGGCACCAAGGACCTCTAACTACTACCTCCCACAAGCACCTTCTTCCTTATAGCCGAGTCAGTAGCATATCCTGCTGGTAATACACGACTCAATTCCAGCCAGGGGTTGATCCTGCACCTGTGTCTCTAAACACTGCGCCTAGTTTGTGCGTTGCCAAAACTACACAATCCGTAATGTCACTTCCCTCCTGGAAACGAGTGTACGATAGACACCTGGCCTCCGCTGGACGTAAACAGTGGCTCAAAAACACAACACAGGACGACCACGGTATCGCCGCGGTGTCATTACGATGTGACATCCATCACTTGCTGCACTCAATTTACTATTGGCTCGAAAAGTCTGCAGGACACGGCTGCTGCTCTGAGACGTTTCAGTCGTGTGCTTCCAAGTCATGCATCCCACCCGAGACCACCCCCATCCAATCCGCAGGAGACACTCGGTTGTAAGGCGGTGGAGAAATGCAAATTTGACAGCTGAAACCGTGCCCTGCAGACTTTTGTCACCGACTGCACATGCTTCCTTTCAACAGCTATTTCTAGCTGGCTGATGACATTTACTTGCTTACTGATAACTGTTACTGATTACTGTTGACCAAGTAACATTTAACACATGTCCAAGTTCAAGTACGTTCAAGTAGCAAATGTTCAAGTACGAATGCTGCGACTAATGAAACTCTACATCCCCACTATTACCGTTAGCGAGAGGCCTCAGTCACCGTGGTTTAACAGCACACTAAAGCAACTAAATAACAAAAAGAAGCGCTTCTTTCGATCAGCAAAAAAGGCTGGATCTAAAATCGCATGGGATAAGTACTACAAAGCTGCAAAAGAGTATAATACACTGACTACTAATGCCAAAGAAAAATTCTTTTCCACTACCCTGCCTGCCATGCTAGAAAATGACCCCAAGCGTTTCTGGAAAACAATTAACCCTAAAAAAACCCAATCTAATTTCCTTGCTCGACAACTCGGCAACAGCGTCTCAGAAGTGAATTGTGCTGACGTTCTGAACAATTCTTTCTGTTCCGTTTTTAACCGCGAGCTTGCTAATAATCTTCCGGACGCACCTTACCTTTCAATACCCCAATGCAAAGAAATTATATTCGATCCTCATGGCATCGCAAAAGTGATTGACTCATTATGAACTCGTCTTCAATAGGAATTGATGGCATCAATGCAAAAATCCTAAAGAACACTAACCACATAAGCAGCATCCCTTATCACTCATATTTCAACAGTCACTTGACACAGGCTCTGTCCCAGAAGACTGGCGTATCGGGAAGATTACTCCGGTTTTTCAAGAAAGGGACCGGTCATCACCTAACAACTATCGCCCCATTTCCATTACCAGCGTATCTTCTAAAATAATGGAACATGTATTGTACTCCCATATAGTTTCCTTTCTATCATCTGTGAACTTCTTCCATCCAAATCAGCACGGTTTTCGTAAAAATTTATCTTGTGACACCCAGCTTGCCTTTTTCTTCACGATTTGCATACTTATCTGGAAAAAAACATTCCCGTTGATGCACTATTCCTGGACTTCGAGAAGGCCTTCGATAAAGTACCCTCACGCCCGGCTCCTTCTCAAACTTTCCCGTTTAAACCTACACCCGGATGTTCTTAATTGGATACAAATTTTTTAACCCCCGCAAGCAGTTTGTTCATGCAAATTCACACCCTTCCTGCTTATCCCCTGTACTCTCTGGTGTTCCCCGGGAAAACAGTGCTGGCCCACTATTATTTCTAATTACATTAATGATCTGCCCCTTACTGTCTCATCAAATATCAGCCCTTTCGCAGATGATTGCGTACTTTACCGTCCCATACTAACCTCAGACGATACTGCTATCCTTCAACAAGACTTGTTTAATATCCAGGAATAGTGCCTAAAATGGCTAATGAAAAATTTAAAGTTAGCAAGTCCTCATTAGTTTCCTTCAACCGACATTGCAATTACATAAATTCCACGTATGTCTGCAAAACGCCGCAATTGTTGCCACTGAGTCATTCAAGTACCTAGGTATTATCATCTCCCATGATCTAACTTGGACCCATCACATCAACTACATTACTAATTCTGCTAACCGTGCCCTCGGCTTCTTGCACCGAAATCTGTCCTCCGCTCGGACTGCAATTAAATTACTAGCGTATAAAACCTTTGTCTTGCCTAAATTAGAGTACGCCAGTGCTGTCTTTGACCCGCATCAAGCTAACCTTTCGCACTCCATCGAATCCATTCAAAATCGTGCCGCGCGCTTCATTCTATCAGTATACTCTTTCCGTTCTAGCATCTCAGCATTGAAACGTCAGCTCCACCTGCCATCATTGGAATGCCGCCGACACATATCCCGACTCTTCCTTTATCACCGGTTTTTTTTACCCCTCTCCCCCGCAAAGACCAGATCATAGTTCCAGCACATCGTATCTCTCGCCATTCTCACCCCAACGCCGTGTATGTCCCACACACTCGAACCACAACTTTTCAACGTTCATTTTTTATCTTCACTGCGCACGAATGGAACAACCTTTCCGCCAACATTGCCGCTATTACCAGTAACGCCAAATTCAAAAATGCCCTTGAAAATGCTTATCTTGACTAATAATCTTGTTTGTATTTGTTGCCATGCTGCTGATGTGTTTGCCCACCCCTCATGTAATACCCCCCGGGGGCCTTTGAGGTATAATAAATAAATAAATAATAAAAATATCCTAATAGTAACACCAAACTCTCATTCACAGCCAGTTCAAAACGATGTCCTAGCTTTTCATTATGAGAAGTTTGCACGGTATCAATCTTCAATGTGCTCAGGAGATTCCCAAACAAAACAAGCAGAAGTACCACTCAGGCAGGCTTGTTTTTTTTCTGTGCCCCTAAAAGAGCTACATGCCCTGCATATTCTTATCTCTAAAGTTATCATACTCGCACGGGCAGTCTAGCTGCAGATAACCAATTGCGGGCAGTTGCAAAATGCAAGCAGGGAATGAAGTCACCGCTGAATAAAGCAGAAACCCAGTCTACCAATGACTGCCTTCCCTTTAAGACATCCAAGAGAATTGGTTAGCATGTCTTGGCCCCAGTCAATGAGCAGCAATTGTTTTCTGACCACGAATGCCGTCTTCATTCAACCGACATCCTCTACAAGTGCCATGCCAGGCTGAATCAGACACCTTTGACCAGCTACGTTTGGTCTCACTTCAACCAGGAATGCCATCAGCCGCCTTCCATTTAATCTTATCTGGAATCACCCACCCGTAAGATCTTTGCACCAGAAAAAAGTCTCATGGAGGTAAGAAGGAGTTAATTTCAGGGCTGTTGAGAAGACAGAAAGATTAGAATGCTAGTGGATGAAAAGAAGAGAGGGGAATATTGCCTAGGACAGCTACCAGCTCCAACAGAAAAAATAGGTATTTTGTGCCTAATAAGTATTTTGAGCCTTCCCTAAGACCAGGGCTAGTATTAAAGGAGCCATGAAGACAAAATACAAGTTTGGTTCATTAGAAAGGCTGCTTTGTCCTGATAAAAATGATACCGATTTCATCGCGAACTTCCAAAAAATAACAGAGATATTAAAGAAAACAAGTGAAGCTGGGCGACTTGCCAGCCAGTTTCCAGCAACTTTTCTATGACGTCACAGAATCTTGTTTGGGGATTGACGGCGGCCGAACTAATCAATCGCCAGGACACATGACTGGGAAATTTGTAGTGGGGCTGCTAGTTCTGTTTGATCGAATCACTCGAATGCTAACGTGCACCTAACCCACTGAAAATTATGCTTTTAGTGCTGACCCATATGACGTCACTCGGCCGATAACACGTCACTGTGGCGCGAAATTTGAAAGTTCTTACCGTATAATGCGGAATATAGGTCGAGGTGGAATATAGGTCGACCCCCTTACTTTGTAGCCGAAAAATGCAAAAAAATAATTAGGTACCAACCATTGTTTTATTGAGACTAAAACTTGTTTCGTCTCAGATTACTCATTTAAAACTGTCTGAAGTATCGTCGGACGACTGCCTCTGGCTCGCTGTCGCCCACACAGCAGGTCGTCCTCGGTGCAGTCCAGGGAATTGCTTATGCAGCACTTTTAAACACTCGCAAGACCATGTCATCGTGAAGCGAGCGCAAAGCATGGGACACTCGTGTGCAGACCGGAGCGACAGCCAGTCTGTGCAGGCGGTCAGCAAACATCTTGGGGTATCCATTCGTAGAGACATCGCACGACGCTAGCGGACAAAATTTGCCACTTTGTACAGCAGCACAGGTGCACGAGCAGCGCCCATGAAACGAGGTCTTCCGAGCGTTGCATACCGAGAGCTGCCCCTTCAGCTAACGCCGCTAGCAACACTTCTTTTGGTGATACCGAGCTGGCGCAAGGCGGACACGTCATTGGCCTTGGAAAAACCCCCCAAATTTTCTTTTAAATGCTGCTGTGAACTGGCACCAAGTGCCTAAACTCATTTTGAGCAAGAAGAAAATAGCACGCACACGCTCACCGACGCGAGAGAAGCAACAAAACAAAGATGGCGTCGCGTCCGATTGATGGTAGTGACGATGGTGCTTTTTGGGGGGTTTGGGTGGGCTGATGGGCTGCCCGGTCGCCAGATGACAACTGCCAGTGACTGCAATATAGGTCGAGGGGTGACTTTCGGGAAATTTTTCTGTAAAAAATCTCGACCTATATTCCGCATTATACGGTAAGTATTTCATGCGTTTTTATCGGTTAAACGTCTTTGTGGCCGGAATGGAGCTGAGTGACGTACTGAAGTCTAACTCTTTAAAGTTAAACAAAGTTGTATTTTCTCTTCATGGACCGAAGAGTATAAAACTTAGGTATATTAGTTCTTTTTTTTTTGGCAAGATGACACGCCATCACCCCCCAACCAAGCGGATACCATTAGCAACCACCACCACCACCCACCACCACCACCCACCACCACCACCACCACCACCCCACCACCAACCATCATCATCATCATCATCATCACCACCACCACCACCCCCGTCACGACACAAGCCGAGCCCCTCTCCCACCTGTCGGTGTCCCCGTAGATGACCCGGGCCCCCGGGACGGTGCTCTCGACCGTGCGGATGGCCCTCTCCAGGGCCTCCCGACCCTTGCTCACCACGCTGTCCGCCACCTGCACACGCAAGGCACACACAGACCCACTCAACCTCGATGGCAGAGACAGGCACCAAATCAAGAGCACAACACACTGCAACTTGTGTCTCCGACTGCCAGCGAGTCAGGGACACATTAGGTCGCAGCATCAAGTGCCACAGCCACTGCTGCTACACAGAGCGGCATGCAAGCAGCTCTCGGATGGTTGGAACGAAATCCTCTAGACCACTGCTAATCACCAGTCATTATGGGCAGTATCGGGGCAGTGCTGCTTGTGTGTTATGAATGAATGAATGAATGAATGAATGAATGAATGAGTGAGTGAGCAAGTGAGTGAATGAATGAAGGAATGAGTGAAAGAGTCAATGAGTGCATGAGTGAGTGAATGAAGGAATGAGTGAGTGAGTGAGTGAATGAACAAACACGCACCCCAGACAGCCATGCATGCCCCCCCCCCCTTCGGGCCATCATGTTTGTAGGAACCTCACGCAGTATTACTGCACTACAACTGCTTTTGTCCCCCTTGAGTTGCAACAAAATTGCAAATGTCGAAGGAACAGCGCCTAAAATTTGGAAATGCAGTTATGCAGCACCACCTGGTCCCCACAAGGGATTTGCAGTAACTCACAGCGAAGCGGACCACTGCCGCGCATTTCTACATCTCACCAAATAGCAGTGCTGATAAGGTGATAACGTGACACATCGCCTGCTTGCATCAGGCAAATTACTGCATTTATTCGATTATAGGGCGGTCACGATTATAAGGAGAGCGTGCAGTTTGGAGAGTAAAAAAAAATCGTCTCTCTCTCTCTCTCTCACCGCACACACACACACACACATACTGAGCTTCGAATATAAGGTGGGGTTTGATTTTGAAACTACCGATTTTAGAGGGGAAAAAAAAAAAAAAAAATCGCCTTATTTTCAAATAAATACGGTATTTGGCCAAACCATTTTGCTAGGCGAACGTAAACACAAGCTGGGTCCTGCGAAACCCGGACACAGCCCAGCGACGCTGCTCACCTCAACGCAGGGCATGCGTCCCGAGAAGCCCGCGGCCGTGTAGCCGTACGTCACGTTGGCCAGCAGCTTTAGGCCGAGCTGCTGGGCTTCCAGCACCCGACGCAGGGCCTGCACATCATGGAGAGGCGGGGAGCTCGCTTCAATCATGGCAGCCCAACATGCTGGCAAGCTGGAAAACATTCACACAATTGCCCCCCTCAAGACGACATACCGTTAAGGGGGCAGATGGGCCTTAAAAAATTTTTTATTTTTTTTTCAGAAGTAAACTCTGTTGAACATGCCAGTCCTGGTGCTTTTTTCCCACTGATTTCAAATATGCCACTATTTCTTGAGTCAGTCAATTAGTTACCAAGATAATTAGAGATAATTGGCCATTTTTGGAGGAACAATCAACCAGTGTTAGTCATAAAACTGTAATCTTTATGTTCTCCAATACTATCAACCCTGGTGAATGTAATTAGAGATTCGATTTTTTGATGCACCGCTTGGAACTAATTTTACAGCTCATCACGCTTTGGTGGCACCAGTGCCAAGGAACAATTTTGAATGCCCATCTTCAAACACCAAAGTTTAATGAGCTGCAAAATTAGTTTCAAGTGGTGCATCAAAAAACTGTTTCTCTTATTGCACTCACCAGGGTTCATAGCATTGGAAAATATAAACATTACAGTTTTATGACTACCACTGTTTGGTTGATTGTTCCTCCAAAAATGGCTAATCATCTCTAATTATCTTGGCAACTAATTGACTCACTCAAAAAATAGTGGCATATTTGAAATCAGCGTAAAAAAGGCAGCAATACTGACAAGTTTCACACGGTTCACTTGAAATTAAAATAAATATTTTTAAGAGCCATGTCCCCTGTCGAGTCTGTGACCGCGTATTCGGCCCGCAGTGTTTGCCCCCAAATCTCACCTTGTCCGTGCATCGGGACATGGCGCCCTTGACCATGAGCCGTGTGCCCAGCACCTCGTTCAGCATCCTGCAACAAACGCACACACACACACACCATCACCCACTCTCCAACCACCCCTGGTGTAGTAGTAGTGGTACCACAAGGACGTACCACAGAGGCAACACCAAAACCCACACCCCTGGCCAATGTGGGAAACGTCTGTGCGGAGAATCCCCAAGAGGAGTTTCAGCCGAGCACCGCAACACAGAGCCCTTTGTTCCAGCACACACACCATGCCATGGCAGAAACTGCTCAAGACATTTCAAGGCAATTTAAACAGTGGATGGCCCTACAGCCACGAATGTTTCGCGACTGTCTTGGCAAAACCGTAGCCAGTACCTGCAAAACATTCATCGGAACCTATGCTGTTAACCTTCTCTGGTCTGCGACACGTACTGCAAGAAAACTGCCCCCTCTTTTTATCACGCTTCAGATGACACTCACTACGGTGTGAAAGACAGGAAAACATGCCGAGTTGAAAACTGCACCCGAAAATTGCTTTTCGCTTCAAATCAGCATCCCTACCTCCAAGGGCCACGAAAAGATATTTTGATTACTTTTTGTTACTACCATAACCAATACTAGAAATTCTAGAAATCCTTGCAATCCTAGAAAATGCCCCATTCCTGGACGAATACACTAAAAACTAGGGTGGCGGACTCCTCCGAAGAGGCTCGAGGAACATGTCTAAATGAACGGACACTGTGGACAGCAGTTCCAGACCCTGAGAATGAGCACATGCGGTCGAGACAGCCTGGAACAATCAATCCACTGCCTTGCAGGTACCCCTCGAAGTTCCCTGTATACAGTTGACTTTCGATAATTCAAACTCGCTTAATGTAATTTTCATAAGTGATGTGCTGGTCCCGGTCATGTCACATGCAATCCAATGGAATAAATTGCTCGATAATTCGAAGCTATAACACATTGCAACGGGTAATTGGAAGTTATTCTGAATTAAAACTGTTGAAATAACCGTCCTTTCCCCATAAAATTAAAAATTTTCAAGTGCAAAAATGGCGCTGCGTTCTGCACTGATTTCCATTCCATCACAACATAGGCAGCACATACCTGATAAAGCAGCAGGCAAGTTCAGGCTCGCGCCACTGTATGTATCTTTCTTTTGAGGGTCTCGACCTTTTGTTGTTGTTGCGCATCGTGCTGTATGAGAAGTTTGTGTGAGGCGCACAGTTTTCTAATCTGGCACCAAAACGCCTGGAACTTCTGCACAACAAGAAGTCCAAATACGGTGAAGCAATATTTGGGATTCCTTTGCGAGACGTGGCCTTGTATTTACTCGACCCTTAAAGGGACCCTGCAACACTTGCCATCGACTACTAGTAATGTATTTTGGGATAAAGTCTATTGTCCCAGAAATCTCCTAACGCAAGAATTATGAAAATCCGTTCACAATTAACGAAACTACGCGCGATAAGAAATCACGCATAATCGTTCCCTTTCAACTCGACCGCGACAGCGCGACGAAAGCTGCGCGCTCTCTCCCAGAGAGGGGGGGCGGCTCGCGGCGTTCTCTTCGGCGGCCTTCGATATATCACATGCCGGGTAGTTTTCTCCTTTTCTCCGCAACGCGGAGAGGCCTATTTCCGGTCTGGTGCCACAAAAAAGCAGGCATGGGTGCCTGCTCGCAAGTGCGCGCCTGGGCTGGTAGGGCGTTTTTGAAGCAATAAACGCTTGTAGTCGAGTGGTCCCGTTGAAAGGGAAGTATTGAGCTCATCACTCAAACTCCGCGCGCACTCAAAACACAAAAGAAACGGTAAAACTGTGCCCTACAGGTTCAGGCATACAAGAGGTTCGTACACAGCGATGACGACGACGGAAATGGGAGAATCTAGCCGCGAAGTTGACCAGTGACAGCCGATCGGGCAGCCATGGCCTATGTGACGTCCCTTAGGCCATGCATAATGAGGACAACTGAAGAGAGAGCGGTTGGTTTTTCCGCGTCTTTCACATCGATTTGCGCGCTCACCGCTTCACGTGCACGTGTAATATTTGGCTCAGGTATTCCTGGCAGTGTAATCTAAACGTCGCGCAGGTTTACTTGCACTGCTCAAAGAGTGTTGCAGGGTCCCTTTAATTATGGCGCCCTCAACGGAAGTCAAGGGTTCGACAGAAACCTGCGCGGTTGGGAAGGTTCACCGAGGCAATGCAGGAATGCCAAACATAGCTTACACTATTACAATTAAATGCCATAGTTTTTCCCATTACCATTTTTGTGCAGATAGAACGCATTTTACTGTTTGTTTTGCGCTACTCGGCCAAGAACGCTTATGCATTAAAAAGGGCAATCCTTAGTGAAGAGCAAGACACACTATCACTGCAATGAGGTACCAAATGTGTCAGAGTTAATACACCAAAGACATTGTGAGATCTAAAATACCGGCTGCTTCGATATTTCCTCGCATTGTCTCATTCGCACTTGTTACTGCATGCTTGTTACAACAGGATGAGCGGGCATATATGGAGGGACGCTCACTGTGGCAGCAGGCCCCTGCGAATGGATGGCCGCACAAACGCCACGCCGGCTGGAGACACCGTGATGTGGCCCTGCAGGGTCTGCATAAGACGCCACGACACGTTCAAGGGACGCTGTGTATAAGACACCAAGCCTGCTACACTTAGTGGCACAGGCTGAGGCTTGTTATTTATTTTTCCTTTTCGATATTTCCACATACCGTGTGTATAAAACACCACAACAGTTACAAACACCAAAACCATCACTAGCAAACCTCTTCATCTTGCACAATGGTGTTTGGCTCTTTTGTACGGTTAGTAGCACTGGGTGCTTAATTATGGCAAAACCACAAACTAGTCCAGGCGGTGAGCACCAAGTAGACACCCCAGCCTCTTATACCAAACCTGGCACTAATAATCAAACTGAACGCAACAAATTTTGACTAAGATATTCCACAGTGGCAAGGTATGGTTATCAACGGTGGTATAGTTTATCAACTCAAAACAGATGTAACAGCACACCTTCGCACACAGTTACAGCAGCCATTAGTAAGTCTAAAGCACATACTATCTTTCAACACACCTTCCCACACCAAGGGGAAAAAAAAAAAAAAGAAAGGAAAAGAGAACGAAACGAAAAAGAAAGAAGAAAGAAAGAGAAGGAGGAGAGGAGGAGGAGAGGAGGAGGTGCACGTCTGTACAGGGTGGGTGAGGAATAGGTAGCTCTCAAATTCTCTGTAGCACAAGAAACAACAGACTCACCTTCAGGAATGGCAGGTGAACCTCCAGTGTAGAGCAGCCAAACGGGAAGGCGCTGGAAAGGGGGACAATGTTTGAGAGATCAGCAGGCTTGCCTGGGAAGAGCACATCACTGGAGTGCCATACGATGGCCACATCATCTGTGAGAAGGCCAATGAGTCTAGAAACAACAATGAAGTCCTCTGCATCCTGGGGAGCAGTACGGCTGCTTAGAGACACTCTGAGCGGCACACAGATCATGTACACACAACCTGGCCCCAACCTTTCCAGCGCTCAAGGCCATAAGCGCTCTTACGGGTGAGAAATAATGCGCCCACCCAAAGTCCGCCAAGGCCAGAGAAAAGAGGGTAGAATGACTGGAGTAGCTACCTTCTATCCCTCCCAGAAAATAGTTCCCCCTGAATATTTTAGTTCAAATAACAGTATCAGTTCAGGGCAGCAAATTTCTGAATAGACCAAGCAAAAACAACAAGTGCCAAGGGATAAACAAGCATACTTTAAAGGTGTGCGAATACCAAACAGTAACTTTTGAATCGAATGCCGAATCAAATTCGGAAAAACAAGCTGAAGACCAAATCAAGGCATCTTTATTTTTTTTTAGAGGCCATCACTTCTTTTTTTTTACAAAAGCTACTTTGCATGTTCGGGAGTCATTACATCGCTTTTCAACCTGAAAAACACACTTCTCAACTATCATTTGCAGCAGCCCAGTCGCCGAACCATACTATGAGGCGGTACTTTAGGAATACAGAGCGAGCACGATACACATAAAAAAAATAAAATAAAAGTAAAAAGATTAACCAACATGCGCTGGAGTTGCTGTATTGAAATCATAGGCAAAGACTAGACAGCACCTTGTAATGCCAAAGCGAGTCTTTTTCAGGCATGAGCAATACGACGTGAAAATACGGCACAACCCCAATCACGGACCCCGAATAGGCACCTCTTTGGAAGCACATTGGGAGCGTGAAGCACGAACGATACGTTGCAGAAGGAAAACTCGCACTACAGTCGCCGTGCCCAAGCCTGCGCTATCCCCTGTGGTATGAAGAAGCCAAAAACAAGCACACCCCTCCATCTAACGACTACAACGGTTGAACGTGAAGCTTTCTCGTGACGGGATTCTTTGGTAGTTGTCCGAGTTTGGACTGAGTTTCGACCATGTCGAACTGAAACAATTGGATAGACACTTGCTTCGTGACGCGAGGGAACCAGGTTTGACTCCGGCCACTGAAGCGTTTTTAAAGCGCCGCTGTAGAGTCCTCACTGATGCCGTTGTATGCCAATACATCCTACTTTCCTAGCCAACTTTCTCTGACGATGATGAATGATCGTGGATGAGGCGAAAGAAAGAAATCCTCCCCGTGGCCCGAATCAAACCTGGGTCCCTTGTGGTATGAAGCCGGCGTCTATCCGATTGCTTCATTTGGACATGGTCGAAGCAAACGCCAAGCAGCCTGTACTGATTCGCGTTGTACACCCCAAACCCAAACATTAGGCCTACAGAGTGCACACCTCCAGAGCAGCGCATACTCGCAGTGGGAGATTGGCCAACCAAAGAATCGCTCACGAGAAAGCTTTGCGTTCAACCATCGTCGCCGTTAGACAGAGGGGTGCATGATATTTTTCTTTCACTTCACCCTCGATCATTCACCATCATCGTCAGAGAAAGTCCGCTTTCCTGCCGGCCATTTTTGCGTTGCAGATGCCATCAGTGAGAACCCTAAAGCTTCGCTTTAAAACGAGGAAAGCATGCAATAAACACACACCAACTGCATTAGAAAGAGCCAGAACTGCTATTGATTTTAAGGACCACATCAAGCGCCTGTATATGGAGTGGATGAGGTCCGGAGAGCCAAAAGTGACCCCTGCCGGACAGGTGAAACGGGCCTCGCCAGCTCTGCTCTGCTCATGGATCGCCGAGGCGTGGGCCTGCATTCCCGAGCCGCTCGTTTGTCGTGCCTTCAAAAGGTGCTCCATCTCAAACGCGCTTGATGGCACGGAGGATGAGGTGCTGTGGGAGGACATTTCTAACAAGGGAGCTCCGGAAGAGAGTGCGTCAGACGAGGACGACGAATAATCAAGTGTGTAAATAAATGCATTTTTCTGTTTTCCTCGAACTATATTCGCGTGAAAACATTTTTTCTCGTGTTTGCTATCCCCGAATTACACCTCAGACTATATGCGGGTCCGAACTATAAGCGGGTTTTTACGGTAAATGCTCATCAAAGTTCAGTTTCTGTCCCACACTTGCCTCTCAGCTTGAACAGAGCAAGCAGGGGTGCTCACACTGCCGGGATTGCAAAGCAGTGTTTCCCAACCAGTGTATGCTGAAGAACTCCGGAGGTTGTACGAAGCCGCAAGGAAACAAAGTTTCTTTCAATCTAAAGTGCCGCCAGCTGCTGCTGCTCCCCACCTCAGAGCCTACAACACCTCGCTCACCCGCCCAGGCCGAGGCTGTCCACCCGTCCGAGGCAGGTGGAGAAGCAGTAGTTGTGGGCGATGATGACGGATGGGTAGAGCGACTGGAAGTCGAGCACCACCACGGGGTCCGTGTACAGCTGCGCCCGGGCTCCAGGATCAGGGGCACAAACTCCGGGGCCCGCTGCCGCGCGCGCTGCGCCGACGAAGGACTCAGGGCCACCAGGCGCCGCGCGCGGGCCAGCCGCAGCAGCATTGACTCCACCCGGAACTGCACAGCCATGCCGGAGTGGGCAACAAACAGGCACGTTAATGATGCCCAAAACTTTAGTACGTTGCTTAAGTGCGTGAAAATTTTTATGATCTAAAAGGACTTTTGTCATCACAAGTACGAAGTCAGAAAAAAATTTGGTTCACTAGGACGGACACTAGGACACATGGGGCACTGGGAAACACTGGCTCCCCATACATCACTTGGAACGAGAGAGCTACCTTGATCAGCATGATCTATGGTTTAGATGACTACAATAACGTAACGTTTGTATTGGTATCATTTGTAATAACAACAAAATTGTACAATTTCGGTTACCTGTCACCAGCCCATTAGGCCCGTGGGGCTTGATGCGAGTTGACACACGTAGATATTTTTTTTTAGGCACCCCCCCCCCCCCCCCCCCCCCCCCTTTTATTTATGGCTGTGTCTAGCGTTCCGTCCAGACGGAACGATATACAAGTGCTAAGTTCTGTCCAGACACGGAGCCGGCGTGAAATTTGTACAGTTCCATCCAGACGGAGCCGGCGTGAAATTTGTACAGTTCCATCCAGACGAAAGCAAAACCGGCTGATTAGACGCCATGCTCACTCTTCAGATTTGGTGTGGAGGGTGTGCCTCTGACAATGGCACTCTTGTACCGGGTTCGATTCCCCCCGGACATGCTTTTTAATTATTATTATTTTTTTGCGCGGTTGTGCCAGCGTTTAGTAACAACTAACTTCGAGAGCAGTCGGTCTTGATTTTGCACTCAACCGGCCGCCTCCGCTACATATAGAGCCAAGGCCGACGATCCATCGCCAGAGTTACGGTCATCTGTAGTTCGCAATGGTGATCACTAATTAACGGTTATTCTGGCAAGTCAATGAGCGGAAGGGGGTCGTTCGGCTGGGTAAATATCAAGAAAGACTGCTCGTGCTGCTCGTTGTGAAACGGGCGTGGTCGAGCTTGGCGGTTCGTTTGACGGCCGATCATCTCATTGAGAGCGATTATAAATCAAATGTGACATTGGCTAGTCAATGAGCGGAAGCGGTTAACCGGTTTGGTGAAAATTAACAAAGGCGATCGGACTAATACCCTAGTTACACGGGCACAGTTCACCACGGTTCAGCGAACCGCAGTTTTCTGCGTTACACGACAAACGCAACTGCGGTTACCCCGGCTAACCGTTGGTTAATGCACACTGAGCTCGGCCACTCAGTTCGGTCACAGCTAACCGCAGTTCCCGCAGCCGCAGTGCTCAAAATCACACAAGTCAGTTGGGACGCAAGTTGCGGCGCATCAGCGGAGGTAAAAATAAAAAGCACCTGGCGTTCGGAGGAGACGAAGGTTCTCAAATAGCGGGAGCCCCAAACCTGCCCCCAAGAGGCGCTTGCGTTCTTTGCGTCGCTCTCGCAGTCAGCGCGACTGCCAGTCAGCAGCGGCTTGTTTTGCGATCCACCCGATCAACTACGACAAAAGCCGTGCTTGGTGTCGTTCGCCAAAGCAGGCAATCATGGTGCGTTTTCAGCGCTCGGGAACGATCGGCACCACGTCGCCCGTGCCTGCAAACATGCCGGCGTGCCTGCCCGCACGGCACTGAAATCGGCTTGAACCGGCACAGACCATGACAGCAACAGCTTGTCGCCGCTCTTCGAATCAATCTGATCACGAAAAAGAACTTCCACATGCGAGAAAGTGGATGTTAGTGTGGTGAAAAATTGTGCTATGGATTGTAATTCGCAGTTGTAGAGATAGCGGCGGACCGGCGGTCAAATATCCACCGCGATGCTAAGCCTAAAGTTCCCAACACCGAGCAAACGCGAGAAAACCAAGCCGGTTGCCATAGAGTTAATCCAGTTGCGAGCTGTTGTGGAAGGCCCTCTCCTAAATCTCGCTGCGCGCGAGTGCGTTGCGTTTGGGTCTGAAGCAACTGTTTTAACAATATTTCCTTTTGTTGTGAAGTTAAAAGTGTGTTAATTTATTTTTGTTACGCTCACAACCAAGAGACCGCGGTCACCAAACTTAAAATTTCGCGTGTAACAGCCAAAACCGCAGTTTGCGATAACCGCGGTTAAGGTTTAGTAACCACGGTTAGACTTAACTGGGGTTACTTCCGCCGAGTCTCCATAAAAACTCTAACTCTGTCAAACGGAACTCCAAGCCGCTACCTCGACCACGCCTGCTTCACAACAAGCAGCGAGAGCAGTCTTTCTTGATATTTACCCAGCCGAACGACCCCCTTCCGCTCATTGACTAGCCAGAATAACTGTTAATAAGTGATCACCGTTACGAAATACAGATGATCGTAACTCTGGCGATGGATACATCGGCCTCGGCTCTATATGTTGCGGAGCGGCCGGTTGAGTGCAAAATCAAGACCGACTGCTCTCGAAATTTGGTGTTACTAAACGCTGGCACAACTGCGCAAAAATTAAATAAATAAAGCATGTCCGGGGGGAATGGACCCCTGTAAAAGAGTGCCATTGTCAGAGGCACACCCTCCACACCAAATCTGAATTTTTTTTTTTTGTAACACAACGTTTATTTACACAGATGTACATATATACATGATGCACTGACAAGCACGAGGCGCTGCCGACGACAGACGTAAGAGTGAGCATGGTGTCTAATCAGCCGGTTTTGCTTTCATCTGGACGGAACTGTACAAATTTCACGCCAGCTCTGTCTGGACGGAACGCTAAGCTTTCATTTGTATTCCGTCTGGACGGAAGGATAACCCGCAGAGCTCCGTTCCGTCTGGACGGAACGCTAGCCACAGCCTTTATTTATTGAAGGTCTGGGAACTTTTGTCTGTCGATACATGGTGTTAAATGATGAGAAGAAAAAAAAAAAAAACACAAAGTGAGAGAGAAAAAAGTATTGTTTGAGTTGTTGCTTTTGAGCAACACTGGGCATCAAAGGGTTAACGACTCCCCACCAACTGGCGACTTGAAAAAGCTGCCAAGGCAGGAAATGCAATCACACGCGGGGAAAGATGGGGCAAGAAAGCAGCTCAATGCTGCTCTTATCTGTCCCTCTTTCTTCAGTTTCCGGTGCAGGAAAATAAGCTCTCCCTCATTTCTCAAGAAAATTAGAGGCCTCTTGCAGTCAAACAGCGTATTGAAGCGCAGCAAAGACGAGGACAGGAACACCGACGACGACACATAGCGCCCTGTGTGTCGTCGTCTGTGTTCCTGTCCTCGTCTTTGCTGCGCTTCGATACGCTGCTATGTACCAACTCGCCCAAACCAATACTCTCCTGAGCAATCAAACACTTTCTTATCCATAAATAAAGACGATACCGTACCATCAAATTGATCATTTTGCACGCTGAAGGTTGTTGACCTGAGGTGGTGCGGATCTTTGGATTTTTCATTTCATTTATTCCTCAACTGAGATCATCCAAGGACCTCAAATGCACGTCGAAATCGCTGCAGACGGGTGTTCATGCTCTTTATATGAATGAGCCAAACAGTTTTGGTCAACTGCTGTCACCCACTTTGTAACCCACTCCTCTCTGAAATGCCTCTCAGCCTTGAGGGTACAAATGAATAAATAAAATAAATGAACAAATAAACGGAAAACGAGCCATAGGTTCAGCAATTAGCACGTCAGCTCAATTATAAGTGCCACTGGGGCGGGTAACCAATCCATGGAGCCTGCGAGTCGGCGCAAACCAAAAGCACCAGACTATATTACTTGAGCCAAATTGCCATTGCACTCGAATGGCAGGAAAAGAAAAAGGCACAAAAATGCTTTTTTTGTTCCTCCTTTTATCAGTAGTGCAACAGACATTTTAAACATGCCTGCCTTCGTATGTCCAGCACATATGCGCCCCATCTAGACTAGACCCCCCCATTTACTGCTCCCCCTCAACAGACTCCTTCCACAAGAGGTGCAACCTACTGCGCCAAACTGCGTATGCTGGCAAGCCACCAGCTGACACTGCCACTGCCCTCCACAGTGAATGCATGCCTTCCCCGCTATCTGCCACTGATTTGCCACATTAGGGGCCCCACGAAAGACCAGCACTTTGCTTGCACCCCTGAGCCTTCAGCTTTGCTCAGGCGGGAAGCGAACCTTCACTGGTGTCCCAAACAGGGCACTTGTTCTGGCCGAACAGCCGTGCTTCCCAAAGCCAGAGCCTCTATGGTCAAGCACTTCCACTTCCACGAGGTCCAGCTGTGGTCTCCATTGCGCAACCTTACGCTGGGTGTGCGTGCGTGACCGTACATTGAGAGAGAGAGAGAGAGAGAGAGAGAGAGAGAGAGAGAGAGCGATGAGAAGAGATAGCTCGAGAGAGAGAGGAGATAGAGATCGCGGAGAGAGAGAGAGAGAGAGAGAGATCAAAGGCTGACCTGCGAGCCCCGGCTGAGCACCTCGAGGAACTGGATGCCGTAGATGCGGGCCATCTCGCTCGTCTTGCCCAGCACGTCCAGCTCGTCCAGCAGCTCCACGTTGCCCCGCGCGCGCACCGCAAAGTGCTCCACCGTCCGCCACCTGCACCACCATCGACACCACTGCGACTGGGTCCACTGACACATTCCATAAGTCAGCCAGCCACACTGCTAATCTTCTTTGCATGTCAATAACGTTGTAGACTGTGTCCTAATACCCAGTGCTTTGCCACTCCCATGATGGGGACTGTGCCCTTGCACAGTCCCCATCAATGTCGATCATTTTGCTCCCCGAATGTCATCCCAATAAAGCAAGCCACCCCTTGGTAACGCGTTCAGTAGCAACTAAGGCCTGTCGAACACATGACATTGCTGCCTTCTGCTAAGACTGCAAATGAAGCATTTGTTCCCACACACTTGAATGTCATATGGGGGAACAACGTACAAAAGTGAGCTTGTGAACTTCTTAGAAGTACTGCACTGGTTGTGACACTACCGACCCATGGAATTGAAGAGCGTACGCGAACTGTTAAAGGGGGGACACTGCTCTTGAAAACCACACATCTGCCAAAAATGAAAATCAATTTTTCTGTACAAATATATTACTCGCTGTCTACAAGTGCCACAGAACTCACCTCCAAAGCATTACACATTCATCTAGATGAAAAACAAAACAAAACAAAGAGATAGCAGCAAAATACTACTTCAGTGCCCCTTTGAACAGAGATCCACAATGTGTGCACCAGCAAAATCATACGCGTTGCTGCCCCACGCGCGCGCAATGTAGCACATTGAACTCTAGAACTCTTTTATTTGTCATTTTAGGACTGCCCAGAGCTGCTCCATAGCAGCAATGTATTTTATTTGACCATAGAGTGGCAAGAGCAGAGTTGGAATGCCAGGGAACAGCCCAGGGAACTGCTCTGGACACCTTTTTTCCCCCAGCCTCTCAGAACTGGCCGCAGTGCCACCGAGCTGCCTCTTTCCAAGCAGCCCCAACTCACCTGACGAGGTCCTGTGCGAACCAGTCGGTGAGGGTGCGGAACGAGTACAGGGGCACCCGATGGTGCATGACGTGGTAGTAGGTGTTCTCAAAGGTGTACACGTTCAGCGCAATCTGCACCAGCAAGAACGACAGGCCGCACAACGCTCACGTGGCAACATCGGCAAGCAGGTCCTTCCCTTGAACCCCCTCTGTGGTGCATTCTCGCAGCAAAAGCATTGCACAAACAAGGGGGGAGGTGTTTATTAAGAAAATGGCACCAAAAAGCGCCACGTCTTGAAGCACAGAAACCTCTCCTCGATCCTGTCACCCGTTCCTACTCCCCTTGTGCACATTGGGCACAAAAGTGTGCCGATACACAAAGACTCCGCAGTTGTACTCCAACGTGTACTACTACCATGTAACTTTCTGGCACAGTATTATGTAATGTTTTATAACCCTTGACCGACTGTTACATGTGTAATGGCCAAAATCCCTCACATTTGCTCTCGCACGTTCCTAATATTCATGTCTGCTGCCCTTGTAAACCCTTGTAAACGGCTGCCAACACCAGCTTTTAAGTGCAGAGCACTTTAATGGGTATTCACACGACACAGAAATCTGCCATTTGGCTACTAGGAGTGCGCGCCACGTGACCCCTATGTCACGGTTTCTCTCTGGCGCACCGCTCCGATCGGAGGTCGGAGCTTCTGCTCACAAGCTACGAACAATCCGATGCTTGGCGGCGGAAGTGGCGGGATTTCATCTGCTCATCGGGCAGCTGGCCGCAACTCAAGTTCTAGAGCGGTTGCAGGCGCTCTATTTTTATTGCTTTTTATTACACTGGGCAAGAAAATGCGCTGCGCAAACGACAGGCACACTCAAAGAGCCACGTATACCCCCAGCATGGTCGCTGGGCGAGCGGCGGCGGCCGCGAAGTGGCACAGGTTGCCGCAGGTAGCTCGAGCAATAGCTTGTTATCGCTCCCTAAGGCGCTAACAAAGTTGCACATACAAGAAAGGGGGTAACGATGTGATGGCAAATTGCAATAAAAATTGTCATCTGCACCCGCTTGCTGAGAGCGGCAATCGAATATTTGCTGCAGTGTTAAGCCTAAAATCTGTATGCGGGCCTGTAGGCGGACCGGCCAGCTGCTCCCAGCGTGCGGTCGCCCCACCCACTGCCTCGCGTGTCGCGCGCCATTCTCTTTCCGCGGCAGCGCCTGCATCGCGCCCGCGGCCAATTTTTTGGCAGCTGACAATATCAGTACTAGGGGCTTTAGCAGAAATTGCCTCCGTCGCGGAATCGGCAGTACTATGGCAGCCCTGCGGTCGAGATAGACAACTGTAAACAGTGATATCCGTCCGACAGTAGCATCCTTCGTGTGAGTGAAGGAGCTGGCCGAGCAGAAGTCCGCCTGCAGTGACATCACGATCTCCCTCGGATTTTTCCGCTGAAAGACTCCATCGTGTGAAAACCGCTTTAGGCGCTCGCCTTGCCATCGTAGCTCGCTTGCTGGACCCAAGTAGAGCTCCACGGCATAGAAGCTGTCGTCGCGGCATAACCCGGAGGCTTCAAAAGCCAAGCGGTTTATATAGTCATAAGCGTTCGAAACTTGTGACCCACTGGCACTTGTCATACATCTCCCCATTGTTTAGCGTAAAGAAAACTGCAGGTACATTTGAGGCAAAATATACGTAATTAACCGCCAGTGCCCCAGTTCATTTAGTTAGGAATGCTCGTTGGTAGGTTTTTACAAAAGTAAGCGAAAAAAAGTAGCAGTGCAACACCGGCACGTGCGGGAGGAAAAGCGAGCACAAAAAGAACAGAACTCCCGCTGGCGCAGTTTCAGGCAGGGGGTGCGCGGGCACTGCAGAGGCGGGAAATTTGAAATGCGTTGGACAAACCTCTGTTGAATTCATTAGGAGAGGAATGAGACGGGGCAGAGATGAGCGTGATGGGTGGTAAGAGTGAGCGGATAACGGCACCACAGCCCACTATGGCGAGTCACTGCTGCTCTGCACTTCCGACAGCTTTTGCATTGAGTGGTGAAAATGACTAATTTTTTTTCCTTTGCCCCCTGACGTCCCACTCAGAACACAAAACACACACTGTTATTACTAAGCAGCAGAGGAGGGAGGAAGCAGAGAAGAGGGAGACCTCCTTGCGCAGGATGCGCCAGACGCCGAGGAGGATGCGCCCCACGATGTCTTCCGAGGAGCCCCTCCGGGGAGGGGCCCGGGACAGCTGCGTGCGCAGGTCCACGTCCAGGTGCTGGGCGCGCTCGCACAAGTAGCCCCACGAACCACGCTCCACATCGTAGCCCAGGAGCACGTCCGGGTCCCACCTGGGCAGGGAGGGGGAAGAACCCTCACTCTCTATGAACAGCGCAGCTGCTTAGCAAATCGTAATTTTTAGCGTCCGAAGTTAAAAATACGAAGAAATGGCCGAGTGCGCACACGTGAGCGCAGGGCTCATGACGATTGTCGGGCAGTTAACAAAACCAAGACAATGCCTAGTGCTTGTGTGTGCGTGCCTCGCAGCGACCGCCCAGCGTCCTCGGAGCATGTTTGTCAAGCCAAGCATACCCACTTAGAAAGAGTGGCGACCAAAATTGGCAAAAAAAAAAAAAAAAAAAAGGCTCCAGCGTTTGCTGTAATCACGGTAGTGCTTTGAACGAGAAAGGCACGTCATAGCGTACACCTTTCTCCAAGGTGATGTCCAATGATCATCACATCCAAAAAAATGAAGGAAGGTCACACTTATAGCAACAATGATGGAGTAAAGGTCGTTGCGGCAGCAAAGAAGCAAATCACCTGCAATTGTGGACTTAAACCATCCTGACGGTCATGAAGTCTGCATAGAGCTTCGCTACCTTCAAGCCTTACCTGTTAGTGTGAGCTTCCTTCATTTTTTTTTCCCCCCCCGTCATCAGGCAAGCGCACACCCCTAATGACCTGTCGCAGTTTCTGCCATCACAGGGTGGTGGTATGTCCCCCGTACGAGAAGCAGGTTAGCGGGAAAGTGATCTGAACTACAACCGCCCAATTCTTGCTTTGTGTGCCGAGCACACTTGTGACGACCGATTAAAGCTGGTTCCTAATCGTCTGCAGCAGTATTCCATGCCTTGCAATCAGGCTCAATGGAGGAGCTACAGGGCGTTTGCGAGTGATGGTACAGAAAAGGGGTGGCCAAGAGCTATCGACAGCTGTTTGCTAATTGAGCGCCACTTGGCCATACCTGCCAAAAAGTGTCTACTAGGCAGTCCTTTTCACTGTTCACAAAACTGTTCAACGGAACTGCAACTTATCGAGGATCGCCTCTTCTTTCACAGCATGCAAAAAGGAACCAGAATCCTTCACAAATGCATTCAACACATTCTGCTCCTGGATTGCTATTACAAGGCATTTACTGAGCAAAAGCGCTTACAATGACAAGCATGCAAGAAGTGTCTTCACCAATGCCATTCATATTTACTTACAGCCACGTTTGCTGAAAAAGAATTCATTGTATAATTTGTTCACATCTGTACACGTTACACTGAACGTCCCACATTTTCTTAATTCTGAGCACTCCTCAATCTAAGCAACCTCTGCCATTTCAGCAGAGATCGAGTCTTGAAAAGCTTACATGTTAAGGCTCACGTACTTTGAATGTAAGCAGTCTTTCTTACGATACGCATAAGGGGTGTCGGCAGGGGGGTGCAAGGAGGCACTCCCCACCCTCCCCTCCCAATAAGCCGCCCATCGCCCTCTTTCCACTCAATACAATGGCTTTGCCCCCCTCAAGACAAAATCCTGCCGACACCCATGTAGCCACATGCCCGGTTTCTGGTCCATACTTAAAACCGGCCGTCATTGGCCGTTTTTTTTTAGGGGGGAAGGGGGGGGGGGGGGGCTATATTGCAACGATTATTATTTTTTTTTTTGCATTTTATAAGTGTCAATACTGCAACTACGACGATAATTATGCGTCTGCAAACTGCGAAAAGGCATGTGAGCAGTGAAAATATGTAAGTGAAAATTCCTTTCGTCGTTCTGTATTGTTGATGTGGTGCACTGCCCGTGTATGTATATTTGAATATCAAATACATTGTGTAATATGCACTGCGTACTTGTTAACGTTCATTTGGAGGATTCAGCTGCAAAGAAGAGATTTTAATGAATGAAGTATGCGCGGTATGTGCGAATAAAGTGCAGCACATATACACCAACAATCAAAATCTCAGGCACTTTCAGTACAACCGTCATGTTAATTTCTATCTATGAGAACGCTACAACAAATGACATTGGATGCCAAGAAGACATCGCGTCTTTTTTTTTTAACACAAATTCAACCTTCTACCTCTGTAACTCCCAACGAAAGCGATGTGGATTCCAAACTGTCTTTGTGCTGATGACGACGCTGCTCACACTGGCACAAGGACTGCACAGTGTTGATGATGATCCCGATGCCTTTGGTTAATCTTCTCCAGTACGGTACATACCGGAGAAGATACTGAACAAGATCGTACGTATTGCTTGTATTCACTGGTGAGGCACGCATGCAGGCGACCGTGTGAGTGCGCCGTGGCTCGTTACATTGGGCTTCGCGGGATGGCGGTACTTGTCCGTGCTAAGCACATGACTGTGTTGCACGTTAACAAAACTCTACCTCACCGAACACAGTACTTGCCTCGAGTCCGATGTGAGTGCGATTAATACCATCTCTGTTGACGCCACCATTGCGAATCGGCCTTTGAAAACAGAGCAGAGACGCACGACGGTGTTTTTTTTTTTTTCTTCAGCGTGCGGGCGCAGTGGCCCAAGCCGCGCCATGTCCGTGGTGCATCGGCCACGTCTGTGGCCGTTTCCAGTGTTGCCACGCGAAGAAATTGACAGCTAAACTTTTCAACGAATACCCCCTATACACACCACGTACACATGATACATACATGATGTACGTACTATCGGCGTCAAATGAAACGCAAACACGAAAATTTGAACCTGAACACACAAATGGCGCAATTTCTTTCCATGCAAGCCAAAATGACGCTGTGGCTTAGTTACAAAAACGAAGTTGGGAAAAGTGGATTTCCAAACATACCAATAGCGTCCCATTATATGAACTCTACGAACAGTATTTTCCCATTTTGCCCGTTCTGGTTCATATTTTCGTGTTCGCGTTTCATTTGACGCCGACAGTACGTCATTGACCCCGGTGCGATCGCCGGCCCAGACGCCCCGGGCCCCTCACCTGGCCACCAGCTCCACCAGGGCTGCCAGGAGGTCCCGCTCGGAGTGCAGGGCCTCCCCCTGCAGGCTGGTCACCCCCGTGCGGGGCAGAAGCAGGGACCCCTCGGCCAGCCGGGGGTCGCTGCCCGCGTGCAGCCAGTAGAGGGCGCCCGCCTGGGGCGCTCCCCCCGGGGGCCCCCCGGGCGTACCACAGCACGCACTGCACGGGGTCCTGCGGCGGGGTCTGGCTGCAGCTCGCCCCGCGTCCGCACGTGCACCTCCACGCTCAGCAGCGTCAGCGTCCGCCCACGCTCCTCCTGCGGGGGCAGCAGAGGCCAACAGCACCTCTCGCTTTAGTCAGCCCTTAGTTTCATCATCATCAGCCTATCTACGCCCACTGCATCCCGGTCCTGCGCTAATTGCGACCAATTTATCCCCGCAAACTTCTTGATCTCATCTGCCCATCTAACTTTCTGCCGCCCCCTGCAACGCTTGCCTTCTCTAGGGATCCACTCTGTTACCCTTAATGACCAACGATTGTCTTGCCTACGCATTACATGCCCTTCCCACGTCCATTTCTTCTTCTTAATTTCTACTAATATGTCCTTAACATGCGTTTGTTCCCCCACCCACTCCGCTCTCTTCTTGTCCATTAATGTTACACCTATCATCTTCCGTTCCATTGCTCACTGAGTCGTCCTCAACTTCATTTGAACCCCTTAGCGGAGCCTCCAAGTTTCTGCCCCGTAGGTGAGTACCGGTAAGATGCAGCTGTCATACACTTTCTTCTTCAGGGACAATGGTAGGCTGCCATTCATTATCTGAGAAGTCCTTAGTTCAGTTCAGTTTAGCTATTGGCGAGCTATGGGAGAGGCCTTTGCCCTGCAGTAGGCGTAGATGGGCTGAGGATGAGTTGGTCCTCATTACTCCCTGTTTTGTGCGCTGCTCTGCTGCTCAGCATGAACCAACTGGCCCCGCCTCAGACAGTACTCCAGTCTCTCTCTCCTTCGGTCCCAAGACCCTCCGGCCTACGTTTCCTCCAACCAACTGCGTGACACTGTCCTGGCAACAAGATTCTTACCTTTCCCGACCAAGCCAAGGACGGAACCAGCCCACGGTGACGGTAACGCCAACACCTTTTCTATAGAGCATGGAGCCCACTGATACAGTTTCTTGCCCCTGGTACCAACAGTACCAATGGTAGCAACGACGGCCTCATGTGCTCAATAGTCATGCCGCTGCTGCCGTGGGCTCTGTGCAACCTTGCTCCCAGAGGGCAGACAACACCCTGTTGGATCGCCGCTGGCCACAGAGGAAGAAGCGTAGGTCACTGAGCGACACCGTTTCAAGGTTCAAACCTTTGTCGATTCAGCTGCGATATCGATGCTGACATTTTGATTCACAAATAGTACGTCTGAAATTTACGAGGAATAAAAGTGACCACGGCCCGATCCCACAAGTAGCCCTCCATCCAATCACTGTGGACTGACTACATACATGTTCTCACCCACTGTATTGTACGAGCTCCATTTCACCAACATGAAAGTGACTTTCACGACTTAATTTCATCCAAACACATTAGCCGCAATCAGTGTGAAAGACCCGCACAGCTGTCCCTTCATTTCGTTCCCCCGAATTACTCATTTCAGGACCCCAACACCAAAAAAGGGCGCCACATTACCGGATTCCTTACACTGATTGCGCTGTCACAAACTTGCCCAACCATAACCCCTCCGTTAACACCGTAATCCCGCCACAGTTTCCCATCTGGAATCAGGACAACTTAAAGGAGCCATGAAGAGAAAACACAAGTTTGATTCATTCGAAAGATTGCCTCGTTAGAACCATAACGACATCACTTTATATAACGCAAACTTCACTCAAATAAGCTACATAATTAGGAAAAAAGGAAATGACCATGCGACCCACCAGCTCATTTTCCGCAACAGAACCTGTGATGTCACTTGGGAATGCTCTGCGATTGGCAGAGGCCGGCAAAAGCAAACGCATGTTAGGCAGGGCTTACAGTTTGCATAGCGAGCTAAATGCCCGTGAAACATACTGCACATTCTTTTTATGACAAAGAACGGTGGAGTAAACGGTTGGAGGTCCGAACGAACTCGCAAGCGTGTGCGCCAATGCATACGAAACTAGTGCCGGCCGAGCTCGACATCTCGCCGTCGCGCAGACGAATTTTCGGGTTCGAGGCTCTTCGGGGTCAACGAACCGTTCCAGCACGCACAGCCGCGACCTTGCTTCGTATCGTAATCCCTTCACAGGAGGTTGGCCGTCATATCGCCAACCAGCAAAGGTAAAAATAGAAACGAGGGGAGTAAGGAACAGCAAGAAGCGACGAGATAGTGCCAGTCGTCGCGTAAGTTTCGAATGGTGTTGGCTTGCTGCTGTCGTTACGAGCTCGTTTCCAGTTTACAACCACTGAAAACTTCAGTTTGTTCGAGTACTTTCGAACGGCTTTCCAACACGACACCGGCCAACTGGCATAAGTGATACTGCGACTGAAATTGAACTATTATTAACCGTAATCAAAATACGGCACATACGTACCAGTCTATATTCGTCCGTCGCGACGGGGCTGACGAGGCAGCGGTGCCGACGGCTGGGCGTTCGTCTGTTGTGGCTATCGCGGAATGGTCGCTTTCCCGTCCACCGCGTATCCCACAACTCTTGCCGCTCGTGCACTTAGAAGCATTGAGCGTTTTTGTGGTGTGAGGTTGTTAAATGCAAGCCCGAGCTCCACGGCGAGAGTTTTGTTCTCCGGATCAGGCGATTCCATGACTAGGGCTGCGGGTGCACTAGGTTTTACTAGTATTTTTAAAATGGCCGCCGTCTCGATCGACTCCCGCGTGTGGGTGCTATATGGAGTCGACATACTAAGTATCTGTTTCATGGACCGGCTCTATGACGCCATTGTACACGTCACGGAATGTTCAATTTTAGCGGGAGATTTAAAATTTTGGCTTAAATTGCCTTATTTCTCAGTGAATAAAGCATCATTTGCTTCCGGGAAAGCGCTTGGGGTACTATGAAACACCTAATTTTTCGAATAAAACAAACTTTTGTTTTCTCTTCATGGCTCCTTTAACTGCACCAAATGACTCGGGCTGATTACAACACACCATTTCCCTTCTGCCTTTCTCTTTTAGATGCGACGCATCTCTTTAACTCGCCTTGTCCCTCCGGCGTCCATCCGTAGTCCGCATCCCTCCCCCATTCTCCTCGCCACGCCAGCTGCGCGATAACGCCACTCTCACCGCAGCGCCATCTGTGTGTTAGCGCCCGCTCTCACCGCAACGCCAACTGTGTGTCAGCGTGCGTTAGCGCTCGGTTAACACATGCGCATGCGTTGCTCCCTCTCATTCCCCTCACTGTTAACGCGTGGTACATATAAACGCGATAACTGCGCCACTCTGCTCAGTCGCTCCACCGCCGTGCCGCTCCGATGACATCTGATGACCACCGATGATTTGAATGAAGACTAACAGGTTTGCTACCGCGATGGTCGGCGCAACCGTAACAAGCACCGCCAAGATGCGTTGCATCACCCCATGGTTAGAGCCCCTAGCTTTCCGCAATTCCGCGAAAAATCGCGGAATTAAAGTGTTTTCGCGGAATTCCAAAAAAAACGTCAAAAGTGTGGTGCTACGTCCCCAAAACGATATATTCGGTGAAATGTGGTGGAAAAGTAGTATATTTTCTATTAGTAATAGCAAAATGGTTTCTATTAATTGTCTGCAACATTTTACTCTTGAAAATTTAAATATGCACCTGCGTATTCCTACCTTATCAAATAATAAAAGTGTCTAGTTGGCGCAGCCTTCACCCGAATCAAGGGCTTAGCCATAGCCACAGAAAGAGAACATTGCACACGACAGGCCCGTCAGAATATAAAAACAAATGAAGGGTGCAATGAGAAAAGCCGCTAGCAAGGCGCTAGTATACTTGGAGAACTCTTACACTTGGAAGTTCTTCAAGAGTGTGAGGTGCTTGGATCCCCAGCAAGTTTGGTGTCTCTCAGAGTAGAGATCAAATTTTGGGACCGTTCCTGGATTTATAGCCCTAGCTGCTAAATGGCAAGTGTACCTGAAGTCTGCCCAAGACCTCAAGTCTAGTGACAGGGACTTGGCACCATTTCTTTCTAAACAAGAAAAGCCAGGTGGAGATTTTGATGGCCTGGCTTTCTGGGCTGGGATGGAACACCTAAGTCCAACACTTTCTTCCATTGCCCTTAAATACCTGTCGGTGCCAATCAACTCACTTGACGGAGAAAAGTCGTTCAGTCGCTATGGTGACATCGTGCTATTCTCTTGGTGAAGAAAGCACAAAGCATCACCAGATGCTCAGCCACAACAGCTTTCTTCAGTTGTAAATAAAATCTAGCATGTTAGGAATCTGAACTGTCTACGTAATAAATGAACTGTACCTTATGCCATTTCAATGTTGTCGCGGAATTTTGCATATTCCCCTATCTAGAATCGCAGAATTTGAAATGTTCCACCGCAAAAAGTAAGGGGCTCTACCCATGGTTTCCCCCCGCGGAAAGATGTGGTCAATTGTTTTGCCTAGTGTTACTTCACTGTATTTTGTGAATACGCCTCCTATCTGGGAGGCTGGATCACAAATGTCAAGTGGTGCTTTTACTTTTTTTGCCAACGCTTCCTGACTGAATTTCGCTTTAGCCTTTTGTTGACCGGTTGCTCTCGTAGCAGCTGTTTTTGATGTTACGTTGCAGTCATGCAACTCTCTTCCCCCTGTACCCCTGGTTCCTTTAACAGAACCCCCCCCACTCCCCTTTTATTCGGTGCCATGATACAATAGCCTCTACAGCTACCAGAAGTACACAAATACCACGTTTATTCAAATCTAGCGCGTGCCTTTCTTTCAGGAAAATACCTCCCAATATTGCATGAGCATTAGAACTGAGTGCCAGGTGAAACAGCGCTGGTGGTTGCTTATCAATATGGATACGCCAAGGCAACCATAATCGCACGTTTGCGTGAGCAAAGAGTCAAGAATCGCGAGGTCCATGGCAACCACCGAGGTAACAAAAGAAATCCAATGCAGCATTCAAGGTATTGCACACTACAGCAGTGCACGCACGTATAAAAAGAAAGAAGAACAATTTGCACGGCGTGCACTAGTACAAGGCTGGGGAAACAGCAGAGCTGGCCGCCCCCTTCCCTTCGTCAGAGACCCGGCTTTTGCACCTCACACGGATTTCCGAACTTGCCGCTGAAAGTTCACCAAGACTGGCAGGCCAGGATCGTTTTGTGTGCAGCCCCTTTCGCATCTCTCCCTAAGTGAACCGCCTTAGCATAGAGAGCCCACACTTTGCTCTGACAAAAAAGAAAGAGCAGCAAACTTGCGTAGTACTATGCAGTTCGCCCCCTTCTACAGTGAACTGTCGCTCCGTGCCAGTCTCTTGCAGAACGTTTTTTTATATTTTTCCAGAGTTTCTGCGACTCGAGTTCAAGAAGGCAGTTCCAATTGGGAGGCTTACTATAGAGTATGCTTCGAATGCAGGGTGATGAGAGCTGTCCTAATACGGTAATCAGCCCAGTTCTTACACCCAAAATCTGAATCAGTTGTGAAGAGACCCTTTGCACTTGTTAATATTCCCGCCCCCAAAATTAGGCGCCTGTTAAAAACACGGGCCCATTAGATTCGTATAAATACACTAAGTGCTACGCGAGCACACCCCAACCCCCCATACTCAAGCCAAGAAAAAAAAGAGGTCCCCCCCCTCACCACCGTGTCAGCAGGCAACCGTGCGCCGCTGAGGGCGAAACGGGCTGTGGGTCCGTCCAGTTGAGAGCTGCTGGCCTGCGCAAACAACCGGATAGGGTGCTTTCGTTCAAAAGGGACAACAGAGTCCAGGCAATTCCACCGACAGTCTTCTGCCGCGCATTACAGGCAAGGACCAAGGGAAGGTGCGCAGGACAGGCACTGACTTCGACTCACGCAAAAAAAAAGAAAGAGAGAGAGACAGGGTGAGACACCAGTTTTGTGAACTGAGAAAAACGCCAATCCGGTTACGGTTCAGGCAAACTCGTTTTGTACCGGTTGAGTTCTGGTTCTACTATATCACATTACTGAACCGGTTCACAAACTGGTTCGGAAGCTTGATTTGGTTTGCGAACCGGTTTGATGTCAGCTAAGTGAGAAAAGAGAAACAGACAAACTGCACACAAATTAACGGGGACAAGAACACACGAAGACAGCACAAGCGCAGACTCGCAACTAGTGCCCAATCGACGGCCTCACATGCGTCACAGTTCTCGCCGCACTCAACCGCATGTACAGAAAACAGTAACAACAAAACCACAAAACAAACTCTGAGGCACACAAATGGCAAAAAAACAGCAAAAGATATCCGTATCACGTATGGGTTACCTTTCCCCCATCACGCATGCCCAGAGGAGGCACCGAAATCGCGCTTACTGCGCATCTAAGTATGCGACTTCTCAACTAAGCAGGGTAATAGACAGACGACTGATGCAATTTGAACAAGCTTTTAAGATGTGGCTGGCTTCTACATTCTCTCACGTTTGCTGGTTATTATGCCAGAATAAAATGGCTGTGGGCTCAAACACAGGGACACAATCAGGAATGCATGCACGGCAGTGGAAGACAAGTTGCTCACGTCGTGTTTTTCTCTTGAATAGTTATGTTCCCTTAGCCTGACATTCAATTAAACACCGTCCCCCTGTTTGGCCAATGCATACTTTCCCACAGGCAAGTGGGATCGAATAAACGACCCCCAGCACACGGTACGAACTTCTTTTTGTGATTAACACCACATGTCCCCTGACGGTTTTGTGGTTTGTTTTGTGGTTTTGTTGTTACTGTTTTTTGTACATGCGCTGAGAACTGTGACGCATGTGGGGCGTGTCGATTGGGCTTTGATGTGTGTAAGGCTTTGATGTGTGTAAATAATAAACTAGTTGCGAGTCTGCGCTTGTGCTGTCTTCATGTGTCCTTGTCCCCGTTAATTTGTGCGCAGTTTGTTTATTTTTTGAGATGCATCATCACCAACTCGCCCAACTTTCAACCGTAAAAGAAAGTTTGACATCCACCTAAATGCAGCCACACGGCTGCATTTAGGTGGATCTCAAACTTTCCTTTACAGAAACTTACTCCACCTTGCGGATTTCCCCTAAAATCTGGTCGACCAACTTTCAACCCTTTGAGAAAAAAAGAGTTACCGTATTTTCACACATACAACCCACCCCTGCATGTAATACGCCACCCCACTTTCAGACCGCCGAAAAAGAAGCATTTTTCGAAGCTTTGTTGCACCATCTCACCTGGAATCACCCTCCGTGCCTCAGCAACCCACTTGCAGAACAGTGCAATATCAATTCTTCCTTGCCCTTGTATGTTTTGTGCAATCGCTGCCATGGAAGGCTTAGTCAGTGTTACTGCATAGGAGCTTCACGGCACGACGCGCATTGCCGCGAAACTGCACTAAAGGAAAAATCCCAGTTACTGTCCGCACCCCTACTTTGCCACTGAAATTTTCGCACTTTTGGTGCGGGTTATACGCGCGAAAATACGAAAGTAAATTAAACCGGCAATAAAAACAAAATACAAACAACAATTCGAAAATGCTACCGTTTCTCAATAACAGCGGTGCAATTTCAAAGAAAACTAAAAACAACTGGGCGAGATATTAGGAAAGCTGAGGAAGTAGTGACGATTTATCAGCTACTTTCCCAGCCAGACCTTACATTGTCCTAGGGAGTACCTAAAGCCACCTCCAAGAAATACAACAGTGGGATGTATTTTCTACCCTTTCCTTGTGTGTTGAAATTCAAATCCCCGCAACGAAATTGCCCATCAATGTGAAAAGTCGGTTGAAAAGTCAAACTGAAAATTTGCCAAAAAGTCAATTTTCTGTATTAAAGGGACACTGAAGTGATTAGTAAACATTGCGGGATTACTAGCGCAAATTGTAGTCCGGAGTCCGTAGGCCACGTTTCAACCACTCTGGGTGCATTTACGCTAATTTATTTAGTAAAAAAATCAATTTGAAAATGCTGTACTCCTCTCTGCATCCTCGCCCATTTTCTTTGGCGTTTTCGTGTGACGCCAGGACGAGATGACTTGGCTCGACTGCGCTACTGCCCGGCTCGCCGACCTTCCGACAGAGTCAGTTGGCCCAGCGTTTATCGCTCAGTTGAAACTAAGCCACGACACGTTTGTGAACGGAAGAGTGTTTGTTTCTTCAGTTTATTAGTTTGTACACTGTATCAAGCTCCAAGTCCAGGTCGCTCCACACAAGCGCTGCACAAGCGCACATGCGACGCTTCGCTGACTGGTACGCTAGTAGGAAAACCTAAGGCCACTTGAAGGCGGGAGAAAAGTCAGAAAAGCCAATAGTGGTACTAAGGAAATAAAATCAACTGACACTTTTACCGTACAGTGTAAAACTAGGGAGCAGGAAGCACTTTTTTTCGCTGGGAGAACAAGCACAGCGGTCAGCAACACGACTACGCATCTGCAAACACTTTTCCGGCTAAGAAATGCAATTGCTAGACGTGAGATATTGTGGAAATTTGGGGGACGCTTACTGCACGAGCGCTGTACAACAAATAGTCACCTAAGCTGCTCAAAACGCTAAAACTAAACAAAACTGTAGACTGGTTATACATAATATACCTTATATTTCCGTCGTCGACAGCGCTGGCCCGTGGCCCAATTGGTCTCGAGCGCTAGGTATGATATTTTGCAAGTCGTAAGTTCGAATCCCCGAGGGTACTTTTTTTTTTGTAAGCTGATTTTTTCCATTTTCGGGCAAGGTTTTCTATACTGAGTTCACCATTTTTGGGCTGTAATGTTCACTGCTCCACAAGAGAGTTCGCAGAACGCGCACAGACTTACACTGACGCGCTAGCCAGTTCTCGTTGACGTGCTGTTGCCATAAGCACCGACTGCTTGCGGGCAGTGGGCACAGGCCAGAATCAACAGACCCTTGGCCTGGTGCGAACATGCTTTTTACGATACAGGCATGAGTGAGGCAAGCTCCAAATATGGGGGAAAAGCGCATGGCATTTGAGCATCTGCGGGGACGTGGAAGGCGTTCATCTACTGCGTAGGCCTCGGCTAGTGATTGCTACGATTCCAAGCCGTCCTGGGAGGCTGATCTTATGCATTTCACAGCCGACAACATGGCAGAAGCTCGGTACGACAATTACTGATCTATGGAGAATGCCCATTCAACAATGCCATCAGATGTCAAGCATGTTGTTTTACAGAGCCGAAATGGAAACTTGTTCGAATGCTAATCGTGGGCATCGTCCAATCGCGGTGCACCTCCTCCTGTCGTCACAGCGTTTAGTTGGTGCGGGCGCCACAGACCTCGCATGGTAGTTTTTCTTCTTTTAAGCTTTCTAAATTAATTACCGACTTGTCAACCGGATAAACGATGAAAAGTGTGTTAATTTTAGCCAGTCTACACAGTGCAAGCAAGAACAGGAGCTTGCACACATTCAGTTCAGTGTCTCTTTAAGAAGGCACATGGGTCTTTGATCAAAAACTTTATTTTTACAGTTACGATGGTAAAAATGGGAGGGCATGTGTAATATTTCATTCTGGTTGTAGATATAAAATTTGTTTTTGTGTAAAACGGCCACATTCAGGTGTATTGGGCTTTTTACATTTGGTTCTTTGACAGCTTGTGTAAATAAAAAACTGCCGCAGTGATGGCAGCTGAACAAGGTACCAGTGAACTGTGCACAGATCAAGGGGTGCAATAAGACTAGCAGTATTATTCTATCTTATCTGTGGCAGAAGTTACGACCATTTGAAGTTTGGGCTTGGAAGGCAAAACTGGTTTTTCTGGTTCGCACCTTCCATGCCCAAACATCAAATGGTCGTAACTTCTGCCACAGATAAGATAGAATAATACTGCTAGTCTTATTGCACCCCTTGATCTGTGCACAGTTCACTGGTACCTTGTTCAGCTGCATCACTGCGGCAGTTTTTTATTTACACAAGCTGTCAAAGAACCAAATGTAAAAAGCCCAATACACCTGAATGTGGCCGTTTTACACAAAAACAAATTTTATATCTACAATCAGAATGAAATACTACACATGCCCTCCCATTTTTACCATCGTAACTATAAAAATAAAGTTTTTGATCAAAGACCCATGTGCCCCTTTAAATACAGAAAATTGACTTTTTGGCAAATTTTCAGTCCTCAAGTCTCTTAACTATTTTGTTACGGCGGAAAAACGGCAGATTTTGAGTGCTTCCACAAAATGTTTTTTTTCTCTTGAGCTACTGGGACGCACTTAGCCTTGCTATGCATGAAATTGTAGCGCATAGATTGATCTTCCAAACACAAAGCAGCAGTCTTGTTACAGGTACGATTACTTACAGTTTATTTGTCAAGTAATCAGAAAAAAGCTCCCAAGAAAAGTATACAAAAAACACAAATCGGCAATTTTACCGAGACTAAAAATTATTTCAGGAATTTTAAGATATACAAATTGTTTTTTCGTTCCTTGGCTATGATTCAATATATAAATCAACAGTGTACACCACGTTTTTGATTTTTGAGGGCCCGTCATCCTAGCGGAACTGACGGCTGTACCACGCCGCAAAGGCACTCAAGGGTGAGTGAGTCTGTAAAATGTGCATCCAAGCATACTCTTTTGTATTCTCGCACAAAATGCTTATCAGTTCGGTGGTAAAAAACAAGAAAAAAAATCCAGCACTTTCGAGAAGCGTTGCTCATCGCCCTGCAGCGCTAATCTGACACGAGCGCCAGGTTATCTTGAAGGTGATAGCGCGATACGGCGGTGCATTTGGCAAAATACCCTGGCCGTACGTTGTTGAGACCATAAACACAAAAGTAAAACCGCAGTCGTCAGATAAGAGGAACGTTTTGTTTATAAATACAGCGCGCAGTCACAACAGAAATTACCTGCCAGCGCTTGTTGAAGTGCGAGGCACCTGAACCGGAGCTTCGTCGTCCAAACTGAAATCTGAATATACCACATTGTTGCTTGACCTATCACTGCTGCTGGAATCAGAAAAATCAACAGCAGGAGCTGCCGAATTGCTTGCTACAGCAGTCCAACTGTGCGGAACGCGGCGCGAACCCGACATCATTTTCCTCCTAATCCCCTCTACCTTCGGTTCAAATTTCTCTTGCTACACCGTCACCAGACGCGACACATAAACAAACGAAACCAAAACTGAAAGAGAAGTTGCCAATGAACACACCAGATGGCGATAGTTATCTGTGGAGCGCGGGTTTTAGGTTTTGCGGGAGATTTAAAATCATCGGAAGCCAGCTTCCGATTACCTATGGCGCCGGAGTGAAAGAGCTAAGGAGGCTCCAATGTGTGCTCACCTCGTGCTTCGAAGGGGTGTCCCGGGACGTGTCCACAGAAACATCCCGGGCGTCAGCCGGAGGCGTGACGGGCAGCCCGGTCGGCGGCGTCGCCGGAGGCGTGGACGGGTCCAGCAGACCGGCCTCGCCCGCAGCCAGCTTGCCGGGGCTCCCCGCCGTTCTCTTCGGGGCGCGGTCGGCGAGCCAACCCAAGGGCCGCTCGGCGGGGCACCGGGCCGGCGTCAGCACCACCGTGCGTTCGCGGCAGAAGGCAATGCGCAGCTCGGGGTTGTGCTCAAAGTCCACCTCGAAGCACGAGGCACTCGCAAAGGCCTGCAGCTTGGCCTTCTGCCAGAAGGCGAAGCCTTTGCGAAGGCCCCGCTTTCGAGCTGCGGCGCTGTCGCGGGGGAGCAGGCCACAGCGCGGCGGTGGAGGCTGCGCGGGCACCAGCGCCACGAGGCCCTCAGTTGGTGAGCGAGCACCCTTGGGCCAGGTCTTGCAGCACGCTGTCCTCTTCCAAGAGCTCCTCCTTGGCTTCCACAGAGGGCTTGCTCCGCTCGGCCGCCAGCCAGTTGACGGGCTCGGCACCGAGGCTGAAGCAGTCGGCATCCAGTTCTGGAAGTGGCACTGTGCCCAGGAGGCGCTCCAGGGCATCCGGAAGCTCGCTGAGGTCCAGGGACTGCTCAAACAGTCCAGGAACTTTGGCCGTCTCCGCCGCTGGTTCATCCGGAGGGTAGGCCATCTCTGCTGAAGTGCAGTCTGCATCTCCGCCGACCCACGTGGCTTCTTCCGCTTGTGCGCAGGGCCCAGAGGGATGACACGGGGTTTCGGTGGCGTCCCTCTGGGGTACCCCCTGACAATCGAAAGCCACGTCGCCAAGAGCACTCCCTTCGCCACTGCTGACCCAACTGGCATCATCAACTCTTGACGAACTTTCCTGCAGGCTGGTGTCCAAAGGGTCCCCGTGAGGTTCATTCTGGTGTTCCCGGGTCTCCTTCACTGAGACATGCTCGACTGATGCGGCTTCTTCCGCGTTATCGCAGGTGCTCCGCTCGCTGGATACACGGGTGGGGGGTTCCTCCTTACATTTCACGGCCCCCTCCATTGAAGCACACTGTCCATCTCCAACAATCACCGCAGCTGCTTCTATCATATCACAGGTGGCCTGTTGGCCAGACGCAGGGGAGGTAATCGGCGATGCCTTTGGACACTCTACGACCGTCACCACCAAAGCACTCTCTCCACCTTCCACAACTGATGCAGTTTCTTTTGGGTTGTCCTGGATCCCTTGTTGGCCAGGTTCCCTTCGATGTCTCGAGACACTCTTCGCATCGCCACGGGCCTGATCAGTTTGTTTCGCTTTACCAGACGTTTTCTGTCGACTGGACAGTGAGAGGCCCTTGCGTGGTTTCTTTTGACATTTCTGAACTCGCTCAGCGGAGGCCGAGTCAATATCTTTGATAAACCCTTCAGCCTCTTTTAGTAATCTATAGCAGCCCTGTTGGCCAGGGGCCTCTTGAGGGGGTCTCTTCCGGTGCATCAATGCTTGCTTTGCCTTGGCAAACAACAGGCCAAGCTCGCTCTCAGCCTCAACATCGTCCAGTCTCGTGACTCCACTTGCGGCACTTTCGTGCTCATCGCAACGACAGTCTCCACAAGCTTTGCATTTTCAGCACCAGGGCTAGGTTCGCGATCTAACTCGGTATTCTCCTGCAGGGCAAGTGTCATCGGCAAAGTCTTCATCAGAAGCAGCCTCTCCGTGGTCCTTGATGCCGTCTTTACCACTGCTCTCCTCACTGTCCTTACCAAAGTGCTCAGAGCTCGTGTTATCGACAAATTCTTCGTCAATAGCAGCCTCTCTGTGGCCTTTCCTGCCAATGTCTTCACCACTGCTCTCCTTGCTGTCCTTACCAGGGTCCTCAGAGTCCACATCATGAGCAGGGCTCACTCCACCAACGTCCGCAACATCATCGGCACTGCCAGCGTCCTCGATCGCAGCCTCAACTTCTCCAGCCTCATCTCCTGGCCCGACGTCCTCACCGCCGCTTTCACTCCCACGTTCTGGGCTGCCCACAGGGCTGTTCCCCACTGCCCCCTCAGAAGACGCAAACAGCTCAACGGACTCGTCTTCCGCTTCATCCAGGAGGACCCACCCGTCATCGTCCGAGCCCAGGGGCAGGCAGTCGTCGGACACCTCGTCAGCAGTGCGAACCGAGCCGCTCCCCTTGGGAGAGCCACCTGCAGCACCATCCTCAAGCTCCTCAGCCTCCACTGCCTCAAGGACTTCAAGGTCACCCGAGCTCAGCAACCCGCTCGAGTTATCAGGCCAGCTGTCCCAGGAATCTTTCTTCTCGAGGACAGCGCCGCCCCCTCCCGAAGCCTCACCACCAGAACTGCGCTGAACAACCTTGTCCGAGACAACTGCAGACCCTGTTGCATCCTCTCTGCCCTCAGCATTCACCGGTTCCTCCGACGCTCCTTGTCCTTCTGGCTTGGACGTTGACTTGGAAACGTTGTCACCTTCGTCACCAGTGGAGCAACGATCAAGACCCGTTTCATCAGGCTGGCTGGGCAGGAAAAACATGTCAGCAGCACTCGAATCTAAGAGACAAGCCAGACTGTCGCTGAGCGACATGTCATGCGACACAACACCTGCCCGTGGTGACCGAGATACTGGCTCGCCGTGATTGGGGGTGCCCGCCAACTCCACAGGGGCCTTCTGGACGGCGTCGGCGTTGTCACTTGGCGTCGTCGCTGCAACAGCAGCAGTTGTCTTTACATGTGCAGACTGGGCCACTGACTCAGGACTCCTTTCTTTCCTTTCGACTCCAATTGAAGGACCATTTTCAAGGATAGGAGAGCCTATACTTGACACACTCTTTGGTTTATCGTCTTCCACAAGGTCAGAGGGGGCAACTTGGCCGCTGTCAAATCGTACTTCGAATGCTGCAGGCTCCGCAACACAACCAGCTTCACCTGCCTCACTGACGACGCCTACTGGTGAACTGGAATCCCTTGCTTCGGACTGGCTGTGCCCAGAGTCCAGCTGGGAGCGACCGGTATCAACAGAAATGCTGCTCAAAGACGCACCAAAGCTAGGAGCGCTTGCTGCTTCGACGTTAGGCGTACTGTTTAGCAACGAACCGCCATCCACAACATCGGGAACAATAGGTGTTGGGACCGAATCGTCTGCGTTCTTCGGTTGGAAGTCGGCGTTCAAGCCTGCTATTGCAGCAGCAAGCTCGTCAAAGTCGGTGCTGTCCTGTACTGCAACAGGACTCGATGGCCCACACAGCCTGTCAGGGCCCACTTCCTCCGAAGCTCCCGGAGGGCTGTTTCGCAGTGGCCCGCTAGAAAGTGCGGCGTCTTCAGGTTTACGGTGTTGGGCATCGGACTCGTCGGACTCTGCGGGTTTTATCTCAGAAGTGGCTGCTGCCTTAACGTTGTGCACCTTGCCCAACCGCGTTGTGGTTGACACTTGGGAGCTGCTAGTGTCCGCTGATGCTTTAGGAGGCCTTTTACGCAGAGTAAGCCTCCGGGCATTGGCAGCCGATGAGCTCCTGTCCCCAGCTTCCTCTTCAGAGGCACTGGGCACCGTGTTGGACTTTTCCACCCTTGACTGATTTTTGCGGACCTTCTTGAGCGGTTTCTGCGCCACGCTTTGGTCGCCTACCTCCTGAGATTCATCACCAACACTCTCAGACGTGCTGACAGGCTTTTCTGTTCCGGAAAGACTAGTTTTTGAAACTTTGAGGGAATCAGTCAGTGAAGCTACACTAGGAGTGTCCGTACTTCCTGTAACAGCGGGGACGTCACTTCCGTCTGCGCAGGATCCCGTTTTCTTCGGCAGCCTGCCTTTGGTGACAGGACTTGAGGAGCTCGATCTTGTGCCTCTAGGAGTCTTGCTGCGCTTGAATGGTTCTCCAGAGCTTTTCGGCTTGTCTTTCTTTTTAACTGACCCTCTGGTGGCCAGTTTGCCAACAGAGCCGTCTGATGCATCAAGACCCGTTTCCGGTTTACTCGTGTCCATAACCAAGCCTTGGCTCGGTGGCGAGTTGACCTCAAATCCCCGAGACATACAAGGCGAGCTCAACAAATCCTCTATGTCTGGTGCTTCAAGGTTACCACTCAGCGGCGTGCCAGAAAAGGTTGACCTGCGCTTGCTTCGCCTAGCCGGTACCTTCGGACTGCTGCTTTCCTTGGGAGGCTCCCGTCGGCGTCTCAACCTCATTGACCTTTCTTCCGACGGTTGAGCAGGGTCACTAGCTCCGGGTACAACGGGTGCTGTGGAAGGCTCCACTAATGCTGCACTTATGCTGCTGCTGCTTCCTTGCAACGGACTAGGAGAAGAAGCTCTGCCATCCGCACCGGCAGGGCAAGTTGCTAAACCTGGCGACGCACTCGGACAGCTTTCTTCGGACAAGTTCTGCTTGGCGGAAGAACCAGGGGCGCTTCCTCTTGAGATCCTACCACGAGTGGTGACTTTTGAGGCACTGCGGCTGTCAGGACTTCCTGCTGACCCAGCGGCCTCAAAGTTTGTCACATTGGCAGGGGAGCTGCTTAGGGACCGTTTGGAACTTGCCATTTTACGGCGGCGCCGCTTGATCACCAAAGGGGAACTGCTGGCACTGCTAAGAGGGCTGGGACCTGACTGCTCAGTACCTCCTTCTGAGCTCACAACTGAAGTGGTGGGCACCAATGTCTCTCGAGTGGCATCTGTGCCACTGGGCAGTGCCTGTGGCGATGTCTTGGGAGCAAAAGGGCCCCAAGGAGTGGCTGGCCGTGTACTGCTAGACGACTGATCCGCAGGCAGGCCTTTACTTGATGTAGGACCACTCGATGGCCCCCCCATCTGTGACACCACCTCGGAAGGCATATTTACATCATCTGTGTTGCTATCTACAGTGGGTGAGTCTGTCAGCTCCAAGCGGACAAACTCACTGACTAGAAGTGCGGTGTCAGTACCTCCGAGAGGACTGCCACCCAAGGACGGACCGCGTTTCTTAGACGAGACACGTTTGGCAACAGCGCCAGACTTGGCCGCAGGAACAGGGGCTGGCACCGCGGGCGAACTAGCCTCTGCACCGGATTTCGCTTCACTCGAAAGTCCAGCGAGCCCAGTGGTAGGCCCAGAAGGGCTTGCATTCGTATCACTACAGGCACTCAACAGCGCACCAGGGCTGGAACTTTCTGAACCCGGAAGGGTGGGAACAGGCACATCCGACGTTTCCACGACCATGCGCGCATCTGTGTCTCCCGGTCGCTGTCCACTGAACCCCTCGGCACCATCTCCATCTTGCCGAATCCTGGGAGGGAGGACCACCACTCGGTTTCTCCCCTGAATGCGAATCCGGCAGATGATAGACGGCCGGCCGTTGCTTCCACCTCCGGGCTCCTCCGACCCCTGGCGCGACGCCGCGAGGGGGGTTGGTGAGTGCCGGGACCTTTCAGAGTCCGCCGATGCGCTTGGACTCGAAGCCAGTTCTACACGAGCTGCCCTGCGCTTCCTCTTCTTAGTGTCCCCACCAACGGCATCCTGCAGCGTCCTGGGCTTCTTCTGTGCCCTGCTTGCCCTTCCATCAGCGGGTACGACTGGCACGTCCTCGCCCACAGCGTCCTGGCCACCCAGACCGGAGTCCTCGCACTGTTTCGATGAGGCTTGTGAGTGTGCTGCAGGAGACGAGGCGGCCGAGCTCTCGGTGGAACGGCCTCGCTTCCTGCGGCCCCTCGGTGGCCGGTCCTTCTCCTTGGTCTGGGAGCCCCGGCGCGACTGCGGTGGCCTCCCCGGTCGGCACCACCGGTCGATTTCGGCGCTGGACAGCCGCACCAGCTCGACCCAGCATGGCAGCTTCACCCCTTCCTGAAGACGGAGGTCCCCTACTGCACAGGACGGGCAGGGGACAAGAACGTGGAAAGAATATTGCGCAAAAAAGACTTTTCACCCACTAAAGCTATGTACACACAATTACACATACAATACTATACACACGCACATACACATAGTTAATTAAACTTTTTTTGTACTGAGCCCATACAGTGTTGTCAGCCCGCCAACAATAGACCCACAAGCCGATTTCCAAACCTCCTGCAGTGATTCAGGCATGCTGTGCTATCTGGCTTGTAAGTTTGGTGACTGCAGTTTTGTTTCCAGTTAAGACAAACAGCGTATTTGAAAACAAGTAGGTGAGGGGTGTAGGTAAAGGCCGCAAGCTTCAATATACGTTTTCAAAGAGAATTCGTTCGCGCCCATATAAAACCTTTACTAGTATAATGATCAGACCTCGTTTCAGAAAAATTGATGTGAAGTTGGGGGTGCAATCATTGGGCAGGGTAAAATTTGAGGGAATATTTTAAGGTGCAGGAAAAAGAATACAATTGTAAAAGGGTGAAATACTGGGCTATTCGGATGCTGCTCATCACGAAAAATTAAAGCCGTTCCACTCAAGGTGAAAGCTGTCGGAAGTGCAGAGCAGTGATTCGCCATAATGGGCTGTAGCGCCGTTATCCGCTCACTGCTCTCACCCAATGCAATTCAAATTTCCCGCCTTCGCAGTGCTCATGCACCCCCTGCCTGAAACTGCGCCAGCGGTAGTTCTGTTCTTTTTATGCTTGCTTTTCCTCCCGCATTGCACTGCCGTTCGCTTACTACCCTAAAAACCAACCCAACGAGCGTTCCTAACTGAATTAACGCGGGCGCTGCCGGTCCATTACGTATACCTTGCCTCAAATGTACCTACAGTTTTCTTTGCGCTAAACAACAGGAGATGTATGACAAACGCCAGCGATTCATGAGTTTCGAATGCTTATGACTACATAAACCGCTTGGCTTTCGAAGCCTCTGGGTTATGGTCACGACGACAGCCGCTTCGACGGAACGCCGTGTGGCTCTATTTGGGTGCAGTGAGCAAGCTATGACGACAAGGCGAGCCCCTAAAGTGCTCTATACTTAAAGCAACAGCAGACAAACTGGACAGGACAAGAACACTAAAAAAAGACACAACAAGCGCTGTTTAGTGTTCTCGTCCTGTCCAGTTTGTCTGCTCTTGTTTTTGTGATGAAAGACGATACAAGTAGGTTGCATGTTGGCATTTGCAAGGCAGGTACGACAACGACGAAATCAGTTTTGAACGAGACCTACCATTGTAATAAGCATGCACATTCATTATGTACAATAACTGCACCATGTCCATGTATATCTTAGTGAAAGCAAGTTCACTCAGAGCCTATATCCGAACTGCCATCACACAATGCCTTGTCAGAGTCGCCGCCATCGCTGACTCAAGTCATCCGCGGAGGGGCCTGTTCTTAACCCTTTGAGGGTCACGGCCGCACATGTACGGCATCAGCAAACACTTGCAAAATCGTCAATGACGTACATGTACGGCACTGCTTGTATCTTTAAAAAGCGCGCCTTTTTCGCCAACTTCTCTTCCTTGGCATGTGCTGCCACACTTTGGAAATACGTAAAATTTTTTTCTTGCGCCGATGGCTGTTCTTTTTATTTTTTTATGATTTACTTCAGCGGCTCGCTGGCTATCGCTTGCGCATCCACTAACAAGGGGGCGCGCTGGGTATCGCCCACCGGTCGCCTCTCGCTTCTTGCGCCTGCCACAGACCAAGGTCGTCTGCTAAACTGATGAGGCTCTTTTCTCTTTTTTTTGTGTTTTATGAGCGCGGCGCCGTCTATTGCTCCCACATCCGGCTGCGCGCAGCGGCTGGTTTCGGTATCGTCCTCCGGACGCTTCCCGCTTTTTGCGCCCGCGAAACTGATGTCTATCTGATTCTGATTCACTCAAAAGGTGCGGCTTGATACACTCTCCTTTTCATTTAGAATTTTTCTTGTGTTCCTCATGAATAAACCACATATATGTAACAACACAAATGATTTTTTTGTCACTTGATGGTCACCCTAAAAAATTACGATAATTTTTTCTCGAAATAGGTTCATCTGAAGAATTTAAATCAGCAAAAAAAAAAAAAATCGACCCTGGGGGGGTCGCATTTGGCGAAAAAATTCGACCCTCAAAGGGTTAAATAGAGTTTCTGTATTCTCGCGTACAAACAAAAGTGAGTTGTAATGTGGAGCTGTGTCCGGATGGTTACCAGCCTTTATCTTTGCTGCCAGCCAGCCTACATAACGTTAGCGGAGCTCAATAAACATGTTTAACTCTTTCGTCACGCCGGAAAAATGGCCAATTTCAAGCGCTTCCACAAAACATTTTTTTCCTCTTGAGCTACTGGACACATTTAGCATTGCTATACATAAAATTGTAGCGTATAGACTGCTCTTTCAAACACATAACAGCACTTTGGTGAAAGGTACAAATATTTAGTTTATCAGTCAAATAAACAGACAAAAATGCACAAAAATGTATACACACAATACACATATAGGCGATTGTACTGAGCCTAAAATTATTTTAGGGATTCTAGGATATACAAGCTGTTTCTACGTTCCTAAGCTATGATTCAATATATACATCAACGCAGTATGCCTACCGTACTTTCACGGCTGTACGTCAACGCTTTTTTTTCAAGTTGGACAATCCAATGTTGGGGAGTCGACTTGGAACCGAAATCGAACTTTGTGCCGCTTGCAACGGCAAGAAAAATGAGAAATCAGGGGTGCTACGAACTGGGGAAAGTGTAACACCCTCGTTTCTATGGTTACGGTAGAAGCGTAGTGTTTACCATTGCATGCATTCTGGCGTCAATAAAGGTGATGCCGACTTTGAAAGTTGGCGTTCCCTATCTGTGCCCTTTGTCCATCGTACCTAGAGTGGCTAACCTTCCACCAGCGCGTTTGGAAGTGTACTGAACAACGTGATATGATTGTGTCTATGTCAGTGCCGTGCATTGATTAAAGGGATTCGGTAATACTCATTTTGTTTATTAGAGACGAACAAAACGCTTCTTGAATGCGAGTAACGTACCAATGAATCAAAGGAAATCGTGAGCGGCCGCTTCCGTCAGCCGCCCTCTTGTTGGTTTTGATATTGCGCGGCAGTGGCCTCTGCCGGTAGCTTCGATGGTTGTCATCTCACAGCGAATGTGATCTTATGATTGGGAATAAAGTTTCCCACTCAACCCACAGCGCATGGTTATTCCGCATGCCTATACAAAAGCTTTTCTTTGTGCTGTGCTGAATCGTCCGTCTGTCATGAGTGCCCTGGGCCTGAAAACTCTCTCGGCGCTCATTAACAGCAGCGTTCGAACAGACTGCTTTCTGAGCTCGCTTTTTTCTTTTTTTTTTTTTTTTTTTGAGAGATGCAATTTTGGGGGGGGGGGGGGGGTCGACCCACATTCGAGTTGACTTACAATCGTGTAAATACGGTAGTTTTGGATATTTGCGGGCCTACCAACCTAGCAGCCAAGACGGCTGTGCCACTCCGCGAAGCCACTCGAGAGTACGTTGGTCGCTCTAAAATATGCATCCAAGCTTACTTGTTTGTGTTCTCACACAAAATCCTTATCACTTCAGTGGTAAAAAAAATTGTGCGCTCTTGAAAAGCGGCACGCGTCGCTCCGCAGCACTAGTCTGACATTAGGCCCCGACTATCTTGAAGACGATAACACGATACGGCACAGTGCATTTGGCAAAATATTCCCGCCACACGTTATCCAGACCCTACACATGAAAGCCGCGGTCGTCAGATTGGAAGCACGTTTTTTGTTTATAAATACAGGGCGAAGTCAAAGACAACGAACCTTGCCCCCAGCCCTTGTCCAAGTCTGAGGCCGCTGAACGGGAGCGCCTTCATCAGAACCAAAATCTGACGACCCCCGCCGTTGCTAGAAGTCGTCCCTACTGCTGGGGTGAGAAAAATCGGCAGCTGCCCAAGTACCTGTCACAGCTGTCCGCTTTTGCAAAGGGCATTGAGAAGTGGGAGACATTTTCGTTTTACCCGCCGCCATTGCAGGTTAAAATTTCAGTCTCGGCGCCGTCTCCGCACGCGAAATGTAAACGGTAATGAAATCGAAAAGGGAGTTGCCCATAAATACGCCAGATGGCGTTAGTTGCCCACAAGGCGCCATTTTCGCGGGTTGTTTGAAATCACTGGAATTCCGTGTCCGCTGGCCTATCGCACCGTAAGGAAAGAGTTAAAAATGTTCGGTAATCTCAGCAAAACCACCTAGCCTCCTTCACTGGGCTACAGATTGAGAATGTACACTCGGCAAGTTTCAACAACCACTAGGAGTGATTTCAGGGTTCACAGGCTCTCCCCGCAGGTGCATGGGGCCATGCAGACAAAACACAGATTTGGTTCATTCGAAAGATTGCTTCATTAGAGCCATACTGACACCACTTTTAATGTAAACTTCGCTCAGATAAGCTATATATTTAGGAAAAAAGGGAATGGCCATGAGACCTACTAGCTCATTTCCCGCAACAGAACCTATGATGTCATAGACGCCAGCTCTGCGATCGGCTGAGGCCGGCAAAAGCAAATGTAAATTGGGCAGAACTTATAAGCTTGCCAAATTAGCTATTTTTGCTTAAATGTAATGCCTATTCATTTTACAGCAGTAAGAATGGCAGTGTAAACAATGGCAGTTACGAAAATACACGTACACATAGAAGTACCTATGCATACTGCTGTTGGTACTGTGGCACACTATGCTTGTTTTAGCTGCACAGCCCTGCGGCTTTGGGTTGTCTCAGACGACACTAGCCGACTGGCAAAAGCGACAATGTCTTACGCGACCATACTTGCCGAGCGAACGCCTGTTTTCACGAAACGATTATTTTCTACCTCAACAAAACAAGCCAGGTACAAATACGGTCCAAAACAAAGCGAAGGCAGAAAACAGCCTTTCGCGGTATGGTGGCGCCATCTAGGTTGACTAACGGTAAACGAGGCTCCGCAATCGACTGCGGAGCGGTTCTTGTGATGTCACTGCCGACATCGCGAAAACACACGATTTGGCGGAGGAATTAAAATTGATTAATTTCTCAGGGAATAAAGCACTGTTTGCTTCCAAACAAGCACTGTGGGCGGTATGAAACATGAAATCTTTCGACTAAAACAAACTTGCACTTTGTCTGCATGGCCCCTGCATGACCAGGGTAACGACGGCCACTAAGTCCAGACAATGCAAGCGCTGACAACTTACGAGCATCGGTGAGAAAAGGGGCCAGACCCTACTCACCCTCGCTGGTGCTCACAGAGGGGGGCTTGGGGGGGCCCCTCAGCTGCGACGCCACGTGGTGGCTCTGCCAACGCTGCCAGTCCTCAGGGGCCGGCGAAGCGTCGCGCGTGGAGTCACCTGCGCTGTGCACCGCGGATGGCGTTTCCGCGGTGAGCGTGGAACCGCTGGTGGAACATGGCGTAGAGCCACTCGCACTGCGTGGCGTGGAGCCTCCGGTGCTCAACGATGTGTAGCCCCCAGTGGTCACCGATGCAAAGTCAGCCACGCTGTGTGGCGTCAGCGATGTGGAGCTGCCTGCCCCGTACGGGGTGGAGGCCCCCGAACTCAGCGGTGTCGAGTCAGTGGTGCTCCGAGGTGTGGAACCGCTTGTGCCCTGTGCTGGCGGCCGCTGCAGAGAGAGGCGGGTGCGGCGTCGTTCCCGTGCCCGTCCCAGGAGGCGCCGCACCAGCACGGGCGGCCGCACACCCGTCTGCGTCCCCTGGTGACGGCAGCCCTCTGCAGCAGCAACACAAGGTGGAGGGGTCTTTACCACAGTGCTCAGCACACAAATTCCTCGCTGGAGTTGAAAGGCGTGGCCCCAGTGAGGAACAGGACAGCAGAGGGCAGCAGCTCCTGCTACAAACAGCCTTTTAAATTTTTGCAGGAAATTAAAGCTGGCAATTCTCTTGTATCCTTTCTCCTTAATAATGACGTTCAAGAGCAGATCATAAAGTGCACAGAGTGAGCCGAGGTCGTATTGAGAACTTTTTGCAAATACGTATTTGAAAATTGTATTTGTGAGCACTATTACAACAATCATTTTTAAAAAGTTCTCGCCAACCGGTTCTTGCCAACACGAACATCAACATTGTGCATACTTTTTTTTCCCGTTGCACAAGAAGCGTGCGCAACATTGACATTCTCGTGCTGTCATTTCAATAAAAATCAGTCGTTCAAGAGCCCTCGTTTCGTGGTGTTCTCCCCTTTGTCTTGTGTTCTTCCGCACTTCTTTCTCCCAATGTGAAATATTTCCTCTTTTATTTTTCTGAATATGCATTAATACGAATATTCGCTTTGGAGCGAGAAGTGTTTCCCTGTTTAAACTCCTGCACTAGAACATAAACCACAGGCCCTCAGACATTTATTCAGTGCAGGAAAATAAATGAGGGGCACGTCTCGTGTGGTCACGTGCCGCGTCTTTCCCGAGCAAATGGCGAGCCCAGGACGGCAAACACGTGCAGGGAGGCGTTTTGTAAAAGCGCCCCTGCAGCACTCACCCCGGGCAGCAGGGGGGGGTCCGTCGTCGGTGCCGTCCAGCTGGAAGGGATCGTACACCTCGTTGCCATCCGAGTGGTCCGAAAGCGAGCTGGCCTCGCCTTCCTCTTCCGGACCACCTGCCAGCTGGAACACCTACACCCACAGCAGAGCCCTCCACTCTCAGGCTTCAAAAACGGCCTCCCAGCCAATGCCCCGGCGCTGTGGCCTCAGCCAGCACATTCCCCAAGAGAACACATATGTAGCTGGACGTAGTGTCACTAGATAAGATAGAGAGTATAGTCACTGAGGCACGCAAGTGAGCAAGGGGCAGCCATTTTGGTGTTTATCAGTGTTTCCAGATTGCCGCTTCTGCTGCTTCGCCACGAACTCTGACGAGGTCATTTGTAACATTGCCGAAGGCACAGCAAAACGACATCTTCGGACACACTTCTGCAACTGAAATGCTGCCAAGCACGGGATCTTTGATCCGTGTTCGGAACAACGTCGTCGCGTGAGCAGGCAGGGCAAGGTAAGACTACCACAGTTGGCCAACCGAAAACGCATAAATAACAAAATGGCAGCGCCCATGAGCCATCGTAGTGTGTAAGCAAATGTCATGTGATGTGAACTGCCCAATGATCACGACGGTGGCGGCACGGCACAATAGGAGAAAAGAGTGCCAATACTGTGTAACTTTATCTAGTGACACAAATTGGACCCTGCAACACTTTTGACAAAGCGCTTTCACTTGTAGCGTCATCATCACCCTCACCGCTGCATTGGCCACCGTCATCATTGCCTGCACGCCACCTTCTGCCCAGTGATGTGCATCGGCAATGGAATCGCATCCGGGAGTCAAAAGTTGTAGAGTGCATTCCACTAACGGTATCGTACGTCCAGCCGCAACGGGTGCCTGATTTATTCCGCGCGTTAGGCTCGGGATCATCGGGGACCAGTGCGGTGGATAATGACGACAGTGGACCACAGGCGATGGTGGCAAGGGTGATGATGATGCCGCTACGCACCCTCTCATTCGTGCCTGAAAGCACACTGAAAGCTTTAGTTACTGCCTGCCCAGAGTTGCAATGCATGGTTTCCTCGATGCAGCAGACACACCTTCCAGTTTCTGCCTTGCCATTGTAGCAATTTTCTTCAAAGTGGCTACTGAGTGTGCTTTGTTGCTCCAATCGAAAGTAAACTCGCCAATAGTCCCAACATTGCTCGGACGACATTGTTTGAGCACACAAAAAATGCCAGGACCAGGAAAGAATGGCAAATCTTTTCGAAAGTTTCTACGTTATCTGACGGGCGTCGAGCGGTAATTTTTGACTTAGACTCTTTGTAACCCCCTATTTTAAGTACTGGATCCACTTTTTGACTACATTTTAACAGCATTTCAGATTTAGAAAAAATGTTGGAGGAAGTGTTCTCCCTCGAGGAGAACTGGAACTGCAGGTGACTATCAACCAGTTTTATGGACAACTTCCCCAAACATGGCTTCCCTGGGGGCTTGAGTCAAGGTTTCGGGGCCACGTGATGCCGACGTCGGCAAGCACGAGAAGACTAGAGAAAGGAACAGAGGAGGGGAGCGGCAGCCAGACCGACCTGAGACATGTCCTCCTCCTCCTCCTCTTCCTCCTCCTCCAGAGGTGGGGGCTGGCTCCCCAGGATGCTGTCCTCCTCCCCCTCCTGGCGCCAGCTCGATGCCGCCTGCGCCAACGCCTCCGCCAGGGCCTCGTCCTGGCTGTCCACTGCACCGTTCAACGACCACCCACTCGCCACCTTCGACCAACAAACGCTGGGCTGAGTGGTTGACCAGATAACCTTTCTTTATTCTTTATTCAACGCATACCTGCGGTACCCAAAGGAGTTGTAGGGGTTACAGGTTCCAAAAAAGCGAGTTTTCATTCCCAGCAGACACTTGTACCTTTGAGAGCCCATTCCACTCATGTATCGTTCACAAAAAATGAATTCGCAAGAATTCCAGTCCTTGGACGGTATTGCCCGAATTTAAAGAAATGATCAATTCGATTTGACAAATAATATGGCGTCTGTGAATACGTATCTTTGCCAATTCCAGTTTTATTGTTATATATTAAATATAGCAGCTTCAATCACAATTTTCTTCTACGCGATGAAAGCAGCTCTCAATTCAATTCTTGTTTCATAGCGGTACAACTTTCCCGCCATTGATACCACCCCAGGACGACCCTTGCCGCCCTGTTGTGTATTTTTTTTATCTTATCACCGAGAGATCTGCGCCGGATCCGACTGCGCAGGCGTATTCCAAGACAGGTCGTACGCACGTCAAATACGCACATTCTTCGAGTCGCTGATGCGAACATCTTAAGTTAAGTTGAATACAGTTTAACACTCTTGCACCTTTCGTGACAATGCAATGCACGTGTACATTCCATGACCAGTCAGAGGAAAAGAAAACACCTTGGTATTTGTAAGTTGTCTTTGTGGTAACTGGCACACCATTCATACAATATCTATATTTAATTTTCTTTTTCTTCTTTGAAAAACAAACGTTAACGCACTTATTAAAATTGAAAGACATTTTCCACGTTGTACACCAGTCGAATACACACCAAGTCATTTTGAAGTTGGGAGGTATCCTGCTCACTCCTACTTTTCCAGTAGACAATACAATCATCCGCAAAAAGCCGATTAGAAAGTCTATGCTCTCTAATCAGGACTGACATCCCTCTCCGAGGACAGCAGCTACATGGCGTTCCCACTGAGAAACTTCAATACCAACGCGCCTTATCTAGTAATGCCATGGAGAAAGCTCTGTAATGTAATCACTTCGGAGGTTGTGGGCAAAAGATCGGCGTTGCTTTCCTCCTTGCACCCGCTTTCATTTGTGCTCGGTACGATGTCGGCAATATAGTCTTCCAAACTCTCCCGTGGCCGTGACGCCATCATCCACCCTCCCAAACCCGCCGACTGTTGATCCTGCAACGGCGTCTGGAAATTCCGACAGCTCGCTCCAGACTTTGGCAACACTGGCGGTGGCTTTGTTGCACTGAATGATTCTCAGTCATCACCGGCCCACAGAAGCCGGAAGATTTGAAGCAATTTCGGATGGGTTCTTCAGTAACATCTGCCCAGAACCTACTTCGACAAGGTGTTCTCGGAAATCTCATGCCTGATGGGCCCATCCAAATTCCCACTAAGTTTGACTCGATTTACGATTGTCAGTTTCCCGGCGAAAGGCAAATTTAGCCCGTTCGCGCTACCTAGAGCCACTCAATACGCCTTTATTTATTGACAGTAACGCTAGTCACCCCAGCTACACTTCCGAAAAAGCCCACAAAGCGCGAACGCCGCAAACACAACAAACAAAAAAAGAAAACATGGCAGGCAGGCCAGGATCATTTTCTGCAGAGGGGGAGGGACAGCTCGCACCTACGTACACAGCCCCCAATGGTGCAGTCAAAATAGGGAGAGAGCAAAGCGACAGAGAAAAAAGAGCCGCCCGCTGCCCAACAGCGGCCGGGCTAAACCACTTTGAGGGGTGTGCCGGTGGAATTTCTCCTCCTTTCTGAGGGAAAGCCAACTTGGTGCACTTCTACGGCATTTGAATGAATGAAAAGTCTTTATTGTGGAATGGCTCTTTGGCCTAATAGGGGGGGAAGAAGGGTGTCGGAGAAGAGACAGAAACAAAGAAAGAAGAGAAAGAAGTGCGTACACACATGCGTGTACATGGTATACATTTGCAATCACATGCGGCGATCGATGCCTGCCTCGTGAGCGAACGCCCAGAGGGAGAGCAGGGGTGTCGCGGCTGTTGTTGTTGGGGGTGGTCCATTGATGCAGAGTGCTGATGTGCGGTGGCAGGTACTGGGCACGGAGGTCCCGGTAGCCAGGGCACTCCCACAGCATGTGGGTCACTGTTGGGCACACTTCCATGGTGCATGTGGAGCAGCTCACTATGGGGCCCTGTTCGTGGTCGCCATCGTCGCTGTCGTCGTCGGCAGCCCCGGGCCTGCATCGGTGGTGGGCCCGCCATTTGGCGAGCACGTCTGCTGTTAGTGCGGCCCCCGCACGTGTCTTGTGGATGAGGACCTGAGCCCCCCGTGGCAGTCCTCGGGGCAGTGGGGTGGTGGTTGGTGGGGATGTGCTGCCAAAGGGCGCGCCTTCGCTCCCTCTGGCTACCAGAATTTTGGCTCTTGGGTCGGGGGTCGTCTGGTGCGGGCATAGTCTGGGTCACCAGGGCGGAGCGGTCGTCCATTAGCTCGCTCGCCAACGCCTGTGCGGCTCCATCGCCAATGCCACCGGCGTGACCTGGTACCCAGTCCACCCTCACCTCCACTCCATATTGCTGGTACAGCACTGTGCTTGCCATTTTGATCCTGTGAGCAAGCGTGCCAGTCCTGGGGGTGCGGCCAAGGATTTTATGGCCTCTCTACTGTCTGTGTAGATCACCACAATCTCCCCTGTCTGCCTCAGTCCTCGACGGGCCTCCCCACAAACCCCATCCACTGCACACAGGATGGCGGACAGTGAAATCTGGTCTGGGCTGGGTCGGTGCTCATGCACGTGGATTTGTCTGCATGTGCCGATTGGGGAGATCGCAGCTAGCCTGGCTCTGCGCGTGATGGGGTCCCAGGTGGCTGCCGTGAACACAGAGTTTCCGGGTTCTGTCAGTACAGGCAGCTGCTGCTCTACGCTCCGCTTCATGATCCTGCTGATGGCACTTTTTGGAGAGTGGTTTGGGAAGCTTGAGGAGCACATCGAGCCAAGGCTCCAGCAGGCGTGGCAGTTTGGGTGCATCGGGGGGTAGTTCTTTTGTGAGGGTGAGAAGTCCTCTACCCGCAGTTGTATTTTGCCGTCGTAGTTCATGGCCTTCATTGTGTGCCTCGATAAAGGCTTTGAGGGGAGGGAGGCCGGAGTACCTGTAGAGTTCTTCAGTCCTCGTGTGACGCGGCAGGCCAGTTATTGCGAGGAGACATTTGAGATGGAGGACCTCCAGTTGTGCGTAGTGGGTTTGGTTCAATGTGAAGCAAGCTGCTCCGTAGCATGCCTTAGAGGTGAGGGTTGCTAGGCATAATGTCCTGATGGTGCGTGTGCCGGCACCGCCAAAGTGGTTGCCTATGCGGCGGATCAGGTGGAGGTGTCGGCGCCACGTTGGCTTAAGCTGACGGATCCATTCCTTTGGTCCACCAACCTCACTGAGGGGAACCCCAAGGATCCTCACCCACCGCTCCGCTGGTCGGGTGATGGTCTTGCCGGCCAGTGTAAGGCTTATCTTTGCTCGCTTAGAGTCGTAGCCACCTACCAGGAGGAGGTTAGTTTTTTCCGGTGACGGCTGCATGCCAGTGGAAGGGAGGTAGTTGTCGATGGTGTCCAAGGCTTGCTGCATGATTCCCTGTACATCTGGTGTGTTCAAGTTCATGCCCTTGGGGTCCACCCACAGCGTGATGTCGTCTGCGTAGAATGTCAAGCCCAGGTGCGGAATTTTCCGTAGCTCTACAGCCAGTCCTCGCATCACGATGTTAAAGAGGACTGGAGACAAGATGGCACCCTGCAGCACTCCTCTGGAATTTGAGAATGTCCTTGGGTGGCCCGATCCAGATTTGACCTCAAACGTTCGGGCCTCCAGGAATGATCGCACAAAGTTCATGATTCGTGTGCCAACTCCAGCCCCATCGAGAGCCTTCAGTGTGCGCCACCGTGTCAAAGGCTTTCTGCAAGTCTACTGCCAGGAGGATGCCAGGAACCTTAAGGCGACCCCGACGGCCCCCTCCCACCAACTGGCGCAGTAGCAGAAGGCTGTCTTGAGTGCACAGCCCTGGTCGGAAGCCAGTCTGGGCTGGATCGAAAAAAGCTGGGTTCTCCTCTTCGAGGTGGTATGTGAGCCGAGTCAGCACCATGCGCTCGAGGAGCTTGCATAGCGTTGACGTTAACTCTTTCACGACGGCGCCATAGGCGATCGGAAGTCGGCGTCCGATGATTTTAAATCTCCCGCAAAATCTGAAACCCGCGCTCCACAGACAACTATCGCCATCTGGTGTGTTCATTGGCAACGTCTCTTTCAATTTCGGTTTCGTTTGTTTATGTGTCTCGTGTGGTGGCGGCGTAGCAAGAGTAATTTGAACCGAAGAGGGAGGGGAGGAGGAGGGAAAATGGCGTTCGGTTCGCGCCGCGCTCCGCACAGTCGGACTGCTGTAGCAAGCACTTCGGCTGCTCCTGCTGTCGATTTTTCTGATTCCAGCAGCAGTGAGGGATCAAGCAATCATGTGGGATTTTCAGATTTCAGTTAGGACGACGAAGCTCCGGTTCAGGTGCTTCGCACTTCAACAAGCGCTGGCAGGTAATTTCGTTGTGACTCCGCGCTGTATTTATAAACAAAACGTGCTTCTTATCTGACGACTGCGGTTTTGATTTTGTGTTTAGGGTCTCGAGAACGTACGGGCGGGATATTTTGCCAAATGCACCGCGCCGTATCGCGCTATCACCTTCAAGATAACCTTGCGCTCGTGTCAGATTAGCGCTGCAGGGTTCAGGTGCAATGCTTGTCGAGAGCGCTCGATTTTTTTTTCTTGTTTTTTACCACTGAACTGATAAGGATTTTGTGCGAGGTCACAAAAGAGTATACCGTAATTACCTGATTCTAACGCGCACCCAATTTTCCTGACAAAAAACCGAAAAAACTTGCACCTCCGATTGTAACGCGCATGGAACTGTGTGAGCAAGAAAACAAATGCGATAGAAACGGGTGATTTATTTCCCGAAGTAATCTCACTCATCTCACTCCTCGTCGCTCTCCGCTGACCACAAGATCTCGTCCTCGGTGCCGTCAAGCACGTTCGCGATGCCACACTTCTGAACGAACGTTCAACCATGGTCGATGGGATCGTGGCCCACGCCTCACACGCCCATCCCGCGAGCTTCTCCAGAGGCGCACGCTTCAGCCGACCGCTCGTTTTGAACACGTGAGAGCCGCTGCTGCCATTGCTGTTATCAAGCGCGCAAGTGGAACGATCTGACTATTTGTATGAACTCCGATGGAAAAGCCTAGGCGCCTATGCTTCCTGCGTGCGAAAAATTGTTGCTAAAAGCTTCAGCGCCATCTTGACATGGCGATGGTGATGGGTGGGACGAAATTTTCGCTGTTTCGGTTTCGTATCCGATTCTAACGCGCATGTGATTTTTCGACCTATTTTTCCGGAAAAAAAGTGCGTGTTAGAATCAGGTAAGTACGGCACTTGGATGCACATTTTACACAGACTCACTCACCCTTGAGTGCCCTCGCGGCGTGGCACAGCCGTCAGTTGCGCTAGGTTGACGGGCCCTCAAAAATCCAAAACTTGGTGTAGACTGTTGATTTATATATTGAATCATAGCCAAGGAACGTAGGAACAATTTGTATATCTTAAAATACCTGAAATAATTTTTAGTCTCGGTAAAAGTGCCGATTTGTGTTTTTAGTATACTTTTCGTGGGGGCTTTTTTCTGATTACTTGACATAAACTGTAAGTAATTGTACTTTTAACAAAACTGATGCTTTGTGTTATGAAGAGCAATCTATAAGCTACAATTTCATGCATAGCAAGATTACGTGTGTCCAGTAGCTCAAGAGAAAAAAAAACGTTTTGTGGAAGCACTTAAAATCGGCCGTTTTTCCGCCGTAACGAAAGAGTTAAAGCTATAGGTCGGAGATTCTTGATGCTGTTGGGTTTTTCCCTGACTTTGGGATGGGGTAGATAATAGAATGTTTCCATTCTGCTGGGATGCTCCCAGTTTGCCAAATCTCGTTCAGCTCGTCCAGCAGCAGGAGCTTCTCCGGTTCGTCAAGGTTGAGGAGCATTCGCCAAGTGATACCATCCCCGCCTGGAGCACTGCGCACGTTGGCAGCATCCAGGGCCAGGGTCAGCTCTTGCAGAGTGAATGGTGCCTCAGCTCCCAGGTCACTGGCTGGTTTACTTGGTTCATAGGTGCGTGGGTCTGCTGGGATGGCCGGTCGTGGAAAGAATGCCTCAGCGGCGGCCACCTCGAATTCTTCTGGCGTCAGGTCTAAGGCCATTTGTATGTTGAGTGCCGAGTTTTGTGTCTTGTGCTTGCCGGACATGGTTCGGTGGGTTTGCCACAACTTGCGAGTGCTGGTGTGCTTGTCAAAGGTTTCGCAGTATTCAAACCACCTCGAACGGGCAAGCTGCTTGGCATATCGGCGAGCCTGAGCAGTTTTGTTGCGCACTCGGAGGAGATCCCCGTATTGCCGGCCATTGGCCAGGTAGATTTTGTGAAGGCTCTCCCGTGTGGTCCATAGGTTCAGTAAGTGCTTATCCGGGGTAGGAGCTGACTCGTCTACCATCAGATGTCGTGTGGCCTCCTGTGCTGATCTAAGGAGCCGTCGGGTCACCGGGACCCTCTTGTCGTGTTCTGCCACTGCTTTCCGGAATGCATCCCAATCTATTGCTTTGGATCGGCGAGAGCGGCCTGTGCAGCCACCCACAGACAGCTCCAGCCAGAGCGGGTAGTGGTCTGAGCCCATTGGGTCAACCCCGCGTCTCCATTCCGTCACTAGGCCCTTGTCAGCCCAGGTGAGGTCTGGGGTGGTGTCCCGCTGGTCACTCGGGGGCTGCAGCGTGTCGGGTAATCTGTGTCATTGGCCAGTATCAAGCGTGCCGTCTCGGTTGCTTGCTTGATCTGCAGGCCCCTGGCATCTATTTTCTGGTAACCCCACTCCTGGTGTTGCGCATTAAAGTCACCTGCTATGAGAATGTAGTCCTTTGGGTAGTGCTGCCGGAGGTCTGCCATCCATTGAAAATTCACTCTGCCACGCAAGCCACGCCTGGAACAACTGGGTTCAGGCCGTCCGTAGTACGAGACCATGAGGAGTCTGCGTTTGCCAAGAGTGCAGCGGACAGCCACTACTTCCTGCACTGAGCTGCAGTAGGCCGACGTGTCGATCTGTGCCTGCGGGATGTCACGCCGTACGAAAACTGCGGCCTGAGCTTCGATAACCTTGTTTTGCTGCCCCTGTATTCCTGGCGTGCTCAATGGTAGGCTGAAAGTACCCATTGTAGCCGGTCACGCCTGGCTCAGTGCCCCTGGTCTCCTGCAGAAGAAGTGCAGCTGGCTGCCCCGTGAGGCGGAAGAGCTTGTTGAGCTCAGTCGCGCTCTGTCGCAGCGCGCGGCAGTTCCACTGCAAGACGTCAGGGGGTCGCTCAGGCGGAGAGGGCTGTGTGCTGCTGTTCCGGGCCATGTTCACCATGACTAAGTCTCTCTGTGCTAGGCTGCATGGCCATCTGCATGAGTTGCTGCATTAGTTGTTTGTTGCAGTTGAATGTGCTGTTGCAGCAGTCGCTCTTGGCTGTGGTGCTGTTGTAGTAGCTGGTCCTGAAAGGATTTCAGCCACGTTGGCTCTTCTATGGTGGTGCTCTGCCATGTTGGTGGACTTTTGGGGTCAGGGGGATGCTGTGTTGTTGGGGTTTGGTCGGGCCGTTTGCTGTGCTGTTGTGTTGAGTCCGAGGGGCGGAGGTCGTGCAGCTCTGGTTGCTTATCCTTCCTGCCGGGAGAAGGCCGTTGTCCCGCACTCCGCTCCGGCAACTCGTGCCCGATTTGTTTCATGCCAGCGATGTTAGCACTTAACATTTTCACACGCTCCTCGCGTGCTTTTTGTTTCCGAGCATATTGTTTCTTGGTGTCTTCTACCTGTTTTTGTAGGCAGTTGATCTGCTGTTGGAGGCGTTGCATATCTTGCTTGTAAGCCTTGTGTTCCTGTTCCATTTCTCTCTGAATGTTGGTTAGCTCAGCCTCGGGTGTTGTAGCACTGCGTGTCACCGTGCTCGCATAAGTCACACCCGGTGCGGCAGTGCTTGTTGGGCTGGGTGCGTGGCTTGCATGGTAGTTGTGGGCAAGCCTAGTGTCGTCTCCGCCTGCATCAGTTGCCAAGGCGCCTGTGAACAGACGGTGGGAAGGCCCTCGGCGGCGTCTGTGGTTATTACGCTGGCGTGTGGAGGTGGGATGTTTTTTGTTGGCTTTCTCTTCAAAAGCAACATGGGCAGGGCAAGTTGGTTCTATGGCCATGTGGCCATCTTGCCTGCAGAGGACGCAGTATTTGCGCTCCCCATTGGGGCAATCGCTGGGCGAGTGTTCAGATCGGCCGCAAGTGCTGCACACAGGATTCTTGGCCGGGCACACGCACGCCTTATGTCCAGGGTTGTGGCAGCGCGAACACACCAGCGAGCGCTGCTCGTAGCGCTCAACCCTTCGTGGAAAGCCCCTGTAGAGCACGTTCCTAGGCGGTTGTGGCAATGCAAAGCATAGGAGCACGGTGCCCCGGGAGCCCATGGGACGGGCCGCCAGAATTTCCACGCCATCGGCGTAGAGTGCCTCCACGAGTTTTTGCTTCGGCTCATTCGGCCTGCAACGGTAGATGACGCCTCGCGACATGCCCTCGTTCGGTACTTGGTGCACCCGTACTGGGATTGGTTCTATTGTTTGCAGCGGGAGCTCCGTCATCTCGCGAATGCGGCCCGCTTGAATCGGGTCGCACGTTGTGAGTGTGATTGAGTTCGACAACTTGCTTACTCTCAGTATCTGGTGTCGCAGTAGTGCAGCGTCCGCAGAAAACGAGCTAATCGCTCGGTTCAAGTCTTCGGGGTCGACGATGGTCATGTCGCAGCGCACCGTGGGTTGGACACGCAGTACGTACGTGCCGAGCTCCGTCCGTTGTCTTTGGCTCGTGGGGGACGCTGGTTCACCGTCGGCCTTCCTAGCTGCTCTGTGTTGCGTTCGGGAAACTGCGTTCTCCCACAGACCCCCGTTGTCCGACGCGCTGGGATCGCGTGATGACCAACTCGCTGAAAATCGCCGGGGTGGGCCGCGCTGGGTAAGCGTCGCTGGTCGGTCGTCGGTGAAATGTGATGAAGTTGACGCTTGTCTGGTTCCATGTCGGCTTCTCTGGATGCGGGTACCGGTGCGTTCTCAACGGCAGTTGCACATATTGTCACTTCAGAACGCTAGTAGACACGCTGTCCGATAGTGCTGTCAGTTGTGCTCCCGCGGTCCCGAGCCGTACTCCTACGTAGGCCTAACGGTAGGCCTGTGTCGGCAGGGTCGGTCTCCGAGTCGGATCAGCGACAAAATTAAAGGAGGGCTGCGAAAAGCGTTGCGGAATGTTCCCGCTTTACTTACGCGCGATTAAATCAAAACATTTAAGTCACAGACCTAGTGAAAAGCTGACTACGATGCGCGGGGCCGCGGACGGCGAGCAGCTCTCTTGCCTCAAATGGCTGTTCGATATATCGGTTTTCGCTGTTTTTTTTGTTTAATATGAGCGTAGTTTTTGCTATATATTCTCATTGTAAATGTACCTTGTCCAGAAATAGTTCAATATAAAGGATAATTCGATGTAAACGGGTTTGATATAGTCAGGATCAACTGTATTCCTTAACCTTAACTTAAGACCAGCAAGGGCTGCACAAACAAGTTCATGAAGCACAAGAAAAATATGTATTTTTTCATCGGTGTCACAATCGGTGTCGAATTCTTCTTTTCAAATTTTCCTAAGTAAATTTACCTGCGCATCACAATTGGGAGACTGTTAAAATCATGCATAAATGAGGTATGCTGTGGATAAGATACAGAAACAGTCAAGCACTTCGTAATAGACAAAATGTCAAGGTGTCCATCCAGCCCGAAATGGGGGTAATGCCTGCCTTCCTGAAGCACTGGGTGTTATTGTTGAAAGAAGCATTACCTGGTCTGCACTGACTATTGAAAAGAAATAAGTAAGCCTTCTGGCAAAGAAAATGCGTGGATGGGGCTGATTCACGTCTGTCACTCACAACCACAGTTAGCTTCAGTGCATAACTGAAAACGAAATACAAGTTGTAGCTGAAAAATATTAGCAGCAGTAGGTACATGACACACATGAGAGAGAGAGAGAGAGAAGAGAGAGAGAGAGAGAGAGAGAGAGAGAGAGAGGAAGAGGATAGAGAGGAGAGAGAGATGAGAGAGAGAGTAGAGGAGAGTAGCGAGAGAGAGAGAGAGAGAGAGAGGGGGGAGGGGGAGAGAAAGAGGGGGGAGAGGGAGGGAGATTAAACGTTTATTTGAAATGAAAGGTCTTGATTGGACTAGGGTAGGTTCCCTCCTTCCAGGTCCCCTGTTTCCTCTGCCCCAGTCTTGGCCCTAAAGATCAGATACTTCTGAACCCCGGGGTCAGAGCTGGCCAGAGCTGCCTCCCACAGCTTATATAACTCTGTGCTGGTGTTGACTGAGGGCCATATAATACGACAACCCCAGGATGCATGGAATGGAGTGGATATTTCACCGCACTTATTACATGCGTTTTGGAATTTCTCGGGGAACATCTTCGATAGTCTGAGGGTGTTGGGAACAGCATCCGGCTCTATTTGTCTGAGAGACTGATGCCCTGCAGCTGTTAAGCTTTTACCTGGGATCACAACTGCTACACCTCCGACTCAAAGGGGAATGATGCTCAAAACAACGCGCCACACAAAGTGGCAGCTGGCCGCTAGCACACAGACAGCGAGATTCCCTTTACAGCTGTGGTCTCACCTGACTCGCCACAGCCAACATGGCCAAGCCAAAGCAACGCGGATAAAGGAACACGCGCTCCATCTGTTGCCTAAAATTTACCAGACACAATCGATGCATTTATGCGACTTTTCAATATATTGCGTCACATGCCTATAAACACAGAAATTTTGGTGTCTGTATGACAGTTTGTCTGTCTGTCAGTGACTTGATTCAGCCACCCAGCCAAAGTGAAACGGAAGCTGCGCAATAGTCTTACAGTAAAACCTCATTATAACGAAATGGTATATAACGAACTAATGGATATAACGAAGCAATCGTATTTCCCCTAGAAATTCCCATAGATGCCCATGTATTTAAAACCTCGTTTTAACGAAGCTAAAATGTCCTTGCAATGGGTATAACGAACCATTTTTCCCCCAAAACGAGCACTTACTGACCGCTTTGCGACCGACAGATCAATGTCTTATAGCGCGCGACAGTTACGTCTCATTACGGACGAGTTAATTGAAAACTCCCGCTCGCAGGGCCGCCGCCAACTCCCGCGCGCTAAAATGGCAACAAGCCGCCTGGCAACCCGCACGAACTGGCGCGTCTGCCGGCCTCCCCCTCCGTGCTGAATGCGTGGACCCGCCCGCTCTTCCGCGTCGGGGGTCCGGCATGTTTGGGCCGCTGCGCCGACCGCGGTTTTTGGTGTTGCCTGCGATCATTCGAGTGTCAGCAGTTGTCAGCTTTTCAATCGGATGACAGATGCGTAAGCAGTGGTGACAGCGACGATCTAGATGCTGCCGTCAATGAGGGTGCCGCAGGCGACCCAATCCCTGGCGTCGTGGGACGCTCTTCTTCATGCCGGTGTCATACCCGACTGCGACACCTTCTACACGTACGTCAGTGCCGATGCTGACGCGGGGTAACGACGGAGGAGCTAACAGAGGAGGAAATTGGACGTGAGGTGACCGGGGTGCCTAATGAGGACTGCGACGACAGCCCAGAGCCTAATGTCGGCGAGTCCGGCGTACTGACGTCCGCACAAGCGCCGGATGCGGCAGACCTGCTGCGCCGCTTCTTTGGCGCGCATGATGACGGCGAGGACGGAATCGAAATAGCGGCTGCAGCTGAAAAAGCCATCATTCGTCTGAAGAAAACGCGGCAGCAATCCATCAAGTGTTTCTTTTCTGCAAAGTGAGCCGCAACGGCTGATGTGCTGTTTCGATCAGTGAAGAGCCATTTCACGCGAATAAAGTTCTGATTCTTGCTGTTCTTAATTTTTTTTCGCTGGTTTTTATCCACGCCACGGTTGTTATTCTCTCGTGGCAGCTGCTGTGAGGTTCGGTGGGGAGTACATCCTCTTTTCTTTGTTAATTAGTCGTAGATAGTATGAATATTGAATATAACGAACTAAAGTTTATAACGAAGTAATTACGACTCCCCCTTCAACTTCGTTATAACGAGGTTTTACTGTATATACCCACAGCCAAATCTAAACGTCTAAGTCTGGTGTCAGAGTTCCTACTTGCCAACATTGTTGAACAAGAACTAGACATTATGCAAATATAAGGCAGAAAATCAATACATAAATGATATTTGCAGTGTTCTCCTATCAAAAAATTTGTGGGTGCTTGGTTTCTGCCATAGCAAATGAAATACTACACCAACGGCAGAAAACCGTCGCCTGCTGTTGCCCGCGCTCCTTGCGGCGTTTAAGAAATCAAATGGCAACAGTAACAAAGGTTCCACTAGGTGGGATCCTTGTTCCACTTGGAACGTCCGTGGAGGGGGGCAACGCGGTTCTATAAACGTTGGAGTGGGGTGCCTCAATTCACGTGCGTCTCCGCCGTAAGGCAGCGCTGACATCAAGGCACCCGGCCTGGAGCCGTGGAATGTGGTAAATTTAAACTGACTTGAGAAAACCTCTAGCGTGTTACCCTGGGAGGAGTGCGACGGAAGAGGAGCAGCATGAGAGGTGAGCGGAACGAGAAGGGAGGCATTTAGCACCTCGCAGGGGTGCCAGCTGACTACTGTCTTTCGTTGGCATTTGCAACGAAAGGAGCAGATACGCGGCCATTGTTTTTAGATGCGTTGCCTCAAGAGTGGCAGAGGAGTTGGGCAAAGAGGCAACAGGACTATATTTGGGCGTGAGAGGGGGATCCATTGCGCGTGTGTGTTTAGCCGAGGTATCTCGGGAGCGGCCGCGGAAGGCATACAAAAAGGAGACGGGCACTCACGGCTACTGTGGGAGGTGTCCAGAATGTTGTGATGGTGGCTTTTCTTCGGCTTGGCACCTGGGGGAGGAAGAGGGGCGAGCCAAGACAGAGGGAGCGCGGTGAGAGGAGCTCAGCTCACCGCGGGCCACGTTTCCACCTACCCGTCTGTTCCAACCTGCGAGACAAGGCACGGCGGATTCACCACACTGGCAGGGCCATCAACTGAAATGCAGTAAAGTGACACATCGATTGTGCAACGACTCAATCTAGAGTTTCTGATCTTAAGTTGCCAGCCTGAAGCAACAACTGGTCCATGTTGGCACCAGCGGCCCAGCATCTTTCCCTCCTGCCATTATTTTTGGCAGTCCCCGCGGTGGCACATCTGCTCAAGTATTCCTCCACCGTGAAAACAGCGTGACCTATGTAAGAAACATAACCTCTTGCATCTACTGCATCGAAAATAGAGATGAAAGCTAAGCCTACATAAGACAAAAAAACCAATCCCTTGGTTACCAAGTTTGTAAAAACGATAGTTTTTCTTGCGCTACTCAAACGCAGAAATTTTGGACCGTCTGTCCGTCTGTAACTCGAGTCAGCCATCCGGCCAAAGTGACACAGAAACTGCACCATAGGTTTATATACCCACAGCCAAATCTAAACATCTGAGTCCGGTGTCAATGTTCATACTTGTCAACACTGTTGAACAAGAACAAGACATTACGCAAATGTGAGGCAGAAAATCAACACATACCGTATAATGCGGAATATAGGTCGAGATTTTTTACAGAAAAATTTGCCGAAAAGTCACCCCTCGACCTATATTGCAGTCACTGGCAGTTGTCATCTGGCGACCGGGCAGCCCATCGAGCCCATCCAAACCCCAAAGGCACCATCGCCACCACCATCAATCGGACGCGACGCCATCTTTGTTTTGTTGCTTCTCTCGCTGTCGGCGAATGTATGCGTGCAATTTTCTTCTTGCTCATAATGAGTTTAGGCACTTGGTGCCAGTTTACAGCAGCATTTAAAAGAAAAGTTGGGGTTTTCCGGGGCCAATTACGTGTCTGCCTTGCGCCAGTTCGGTATCGCCAACAGAAGTGATGCTAGCGGCGTTAGCTGAAGGGGCAGCTCTTGGTATGCAACGCTCAGAAGGCTTCGTTTCATGGGCGCTGCTCTGTGCACCTGTACTGCTGTACAAAGGGGCAAATTTTGCCCGCTAGCATCGTGCGATGTCTCTACGAATGGATACCCCAAAATGTTTGCTGACCGCCTGCACAGACTGGCTGTCGCTCCGGTCTGCAAACGAGTGTCCCATGCTTTGCGCTCTCTTCACGATGACATCGTCTTGCGAGTGTTTAAGTGCTGCATAAGCAATTCCCTGGACTGCACCGAGGACGACCTGCTGTGTGGGCGACAGCGAGCCAGAAGCAGTTGTCCGACGATACTTCAGACAGTTTTAAATGAGTAATCTGAGACGAAACAAGCTACGGTCTTAATAAAACAATGGTTGGTACGTAATTATTTCTTTTTTGCATTTTTCGGCTACAAGGTAAGGGGGTCGACCTATATTCCACCTCGACCTATATTCCGCATTATACGGTAAGTGATATTTGCAGTGTTCCTTTGTAAAAAAATTCATGGATGCTTGATTTTTGCGATAGCAAATGAAATACTACATTCACTGCAGAAGAAAAAGAAACTCACTCTGTTGCCTGCTGTCGCCCGCGCCACAATAGTTTCTGGCGGCATTTTAAGAAATCAAGTGGCAACAGTTACGAAAGATTCTACTAGATCGGTTCCACGTCCTGCTTGGAACGCACATGGACAATGGCAATGTGGTTCTATAAACATTGAAGTAGGGTGCCTCAATTCAAGCGTGTCTGTGCCGTATGGCAGCGCTGGCACTGAGGCACCCGGCCTGGAGCAGTAGAACGTGGCAAATCTAAACTGATTTGAGCAAACCTGTAGCGTGTTTACCTTGGAGGAGAGTGCAACAGGAGAGGAACAGCATGAGAGGTAAGCGGGAAAGAGAAGGGAGGCATTTACAAGGCAAATGTCCACGAAAGACGACGAAAGACTATCGTCTTTCGTCGACATTCGCAACGAAAGGCGCGGATATGTGGCCAATTTTTCTCCTGACACTTCCCTCTCTGGGGCAAGCCTTCAGACAGCCTTGCAGGCTGTTGGAGAGCCTGCTAGTGGTATAACTGACGTGAAGTTTAGAACTCTGTTGAAATGCTGGCAAATGTGGAAAGCGAATGAAGATGTACAAACGAGCTACAAACGACACAGTGCAAGCCCAAGCAGCCTCCCCCTCCCTCCACGAGGTAAAAAAAAACAGCCTCACATGGGCCAATGACAGCGCACAGTGGCCATACACAATGCCATTGCAAGAATGCTTCCCAACAGGCACAGGTTCGCACACCACCCACCTGTCCGGCTTGGCAGCAGCTTGTCGAGCCTGGCCAGGTAGAACTGCTCGCTCTCGGAGCTCGGGAAGTCCTCGTCCTCTGCGTGTGTACAGGCACAGGGCGATGAAGCGGCGCTTGCCTATCCCACCCCTCACACACGCAACGCTCAGACCCCGCTGAGGCCACTGCGACAAACTTTGATCCCGACACCCTATGGACAAACGTCAAAACGAGACACCCATAAGGCATCACGGACATCAGGTAAGAAAGCAGCTGCTTAGAAAACAATGACCCCGCCACATGTCTAATGCAGAAAGCACTGCTCAGAAAGGGTCGAGATAGAAACTTTCAGTACTCATCACAAGCAACATGTATTTATTTAATAGTGGACCAGGTGGAGCTACTTCTCCCAAGAATCTTGCCAGTGCAATGCTTTTCAAGTACAATATGGAAAGAAAGGCCTACTGATGCATTCATTTCGTCACAGAACTCTCTCGCCAAATTGCGTTGACACTAGCGACAGTTTCCCAGCCAGGTTCCAAACTTTGTGGTTCAGAAACTCTACACACCGACAGAGAGGGGCGTCCACATGAGGGGCTCCTGACGGCGTTCCTCCTCCTCTTGCCACAGTGCTGCCAAGCCCGGGTTCAGCGCCGCCTCTGCATACACGCACGGATGCCACCAAGTTAATGACACCCATGTTCACCCAGGCTTTCCGGGAACCCACAGTTCCTGTTGGCAGCCCTGTCAACTGAACGATGCCAGGGAATTTTTAGTCAAACGACCGTACTCAGCCAATTCCCTAGTCCAATGCCACATTTCACATAACTCCCAGGTTCCGTGGAGGGGAACACTAAAGCGTACAGGTTCAATGACTGCTTTACTTTGCGCAACCCGTACTTTAGCACCATTGTAGTAGCAAGCACCTGCTCATGCTTCGTATAAAATACAGTAGAACACCGCTGATACGTCCTCTGTACTTACGACGACCAGCTGTTTATGACGGATCACTGCAGTGCCAGCAAACTCCCCATAGAAACAATGCATTAAAAATCCCAACTCGGGTGCATACAACAAACCCTGGTGAGGATAACCCTTTGCGACATGCATTAGGATGTGGCCGTCAGAAAAATTTGAAACTGCCTGTGTATGTTTTTGATAACCAAAATTTCCCTTAAATACCGTAAACAAGTCGATCTCATAAGTAGTTAATAAATTAGGTCGTGTCCCAATCGTAAACACACTGTCATAAGTGTGACCATTGTTTCCTAACCATTGCTACAATAGAAAATGTATACGCATTACTGCGATCTGTAGTCCTTATTTATAGGTGTCCGTTTTGCTTCCATAAACGTTTTGGCTAGATAGAAAAGGTAAAACCAAGAACACCTGCTTGTCGCGTCAAGCATCTGGCATGTGAAGTAGGTGTTGTTGAATGAATTGCTCAGTGGGTGTTCTTGAACCCCACTTGAACCGCCCAGCCAGCATTCGCATTTCACGCTGTAGAGCCGCGGGAAATGTGATTGCTGGCTGAGAGGTTCAAGTGGGGATGACGACAATTGTACCTCACAAAAATGCTCTTAAAAGTTGCGTGGACAATTGTATACGTTGTGTCACAAAGGGATAAACCAGCATTTTTCCAATTTTTTACAGCGCTTTGCCGCCTCATCCCGTCCTTTCTTTATTCTTAAAGGGGTACTGACACGAAATTTCGAAGGTGAGATAACTTCGGAGGTAGATTGGTGTGAACACACATACATCATCTGCAAAATATCAGTGGCAAATACAGCCTAGAACATATTTAAAATCAATTTTAAAGTGTGCCAAACGCAACCGAGCAGCCAGCAGAGGACCTCGCGCAATCGACATCCCCTGGTGATTTTGTAAATAAACAACATCTAAACACGTCACGAGCTTGTGTTCGCCGCTTCCGCACTGCCGGTGTTTTTCGCCGGCTCGCTGCTTCAATCGAAGGGCTGGGAGGGCGGATCTTCTGCTCTCGAGAACGAACGAACCGATCGTTGGCGGCGGAAGCGCCGTGATTTTGTCGGCTCATCGGGCAGCTGGCCATGGCCAAAGTTCTACAGCGATTCCAGGCACTCCATTTTTGTCACTTTTTATTTACATTGGACGCGAAGACGCGGCGGAGACACGGAAAGCCCACTGAGCGAACCGCACGGTCGCTGTGCAGGCAGCGGCCATGGGTGCGAAGTGGCGCCGGCCGGCGCAGGTAGCTCAAGCAATACCTTGTTACCGCTCCACGAAATTGGAAAACAATCCCAACCATGGAGTCTTATATGAGAAAGGAGTTAATGATGCGATGGCGGGTTGCATTAAAAATTTTCATCTGCACCGCTTACGAGAGCGGCAATCGAATGTCCGCCGCAGTGCTAAACCGAACACCTCTGTAGGCGGACCTGTAGGCAGACCGGCCGGCTGCTCCCAGCGCGCGTTGTTCTCTAGCCGCGGCAGCATTTGCACTCGCAGCGCCTGCGTCACATCCACGGTCGCTTTTTAATTAAGCGGCTCACGAGATCAGTACATACTGAACGAGAGTGCGAAGCTGGGCGAGTCGGTAGGAATCCATTAATAAAAACAGCGCAAAGGACGGGACACGAGCGAAACAGACAGGGACAGGCGCCCGTCCCTGTCTGTTTTCACTCGGGTCCCGTCCTTTGCGCTGTTTTTATTAATGGAGATCAGTACATGGGGGCATTTGCAAGAAACTGCCGGCGACACAGATTCGACAGTGCTACGGTAGCTTTGCTCTGTGATATCCCTCCGACGGTCACGTGGTCAGCTGTGTTCACAAAAAATCTATCGTTTCGCGGCACCCGCTGAAACCGAAACTGCGACTGGCCGCATTGAAAATGCCTCTAATTCAACAACCGTCGCACGCTGAAGCAAATGAGGTTTCTACAGGTGATAAGTAGGTCACTAGCTACTTATCCCAACAAAAAAAAACAAGATGCAAAATTTTTGTGTCAGTGCCCCTTTAACCCCCGTTTGACGCTCCTTGATGTGTGAAGGTCAGCAGGCAGACCAGTCCACTTGCTGAACAGACGCAACCAAGCAGGCGGGTACAGGAAAACGGGAGTAAACCTTCAATGGTCCCACGTAGAAGCAGAACGCCAACGCGCCAACCGCGAGAAGTCAAAGTCCAGGTGGGTAGTTGGACGGACCGCAAAAAACACATACGACACAAACCCCACGGCAATGAGTTCTTCGCCCGCTCGATTCAAGTTTCTTCCTTTCACGATGGACTCTCCACCTCGATCTGCTCTCTGCTTATAAGTGTCTTTCAAAGCCGTGTTGTTGCTCCTGTAGCGGCATCATCATCGCCAGTGCCCGTGACCCATCGTCATCAGTAATGCAGATGATGACGCAGACAGAACACGATGGCCTCTGTGCTGCTCGGCCGCATGGGCGCTCTCCAATTCTCGGGCCCATGTTGTCGTCCCCACGCAACTCTGAATAAATGTAGGCCCTGCCAGACCGTCACATCGACCGCCTACACTCAATTACTTTCTTTTGCCGCCTTTCTCCATCGCCGCCTTGTACTATCGTTCGTTTCACTTGACCTTGGCAGATTCCGACCCTCGCCTTTTCCCCTCCCAATTTGCTCAACCACTTCACCCTTATAGCGCACGTGCACGGCGCAGGACTGGTGGGCTACAAATAGCGCCGAACAGCACGGGGGTTGCGTAGCGAGCAATGCAGGGCTGGCGGGCCCAAAGTAAGCGTTTTATTTTTAGAAGCTTCAGATTTCAGTTAGGATTCCAGAAATTACGTGAGAATGCGCTAAATATAGCAGTTTAAGTAACTTCTTAGCCCACCTGTCACGTGAGACCGTCTACTAGGTCGGCATTTACCCGCACCCGTCATACGACACCCCGGTCATAAGATGCTTTCGCGCGGTCCCTTGAAAGTCGCACTATCAGGGTTCCACTGTATATCCACGCAGTCAAACAAGCTTTTCCTGAACACCAAAACTGCTGAGGTAGACTACGTGAAGTGGTACTCAACAATTCAAGGGGCATGCTAGATTGATCAAGCAAGGTACGGTGACATTTATGACGATATTTTTAGTAAGAGCAGTTCATATTTCAAATACGGAATTGGCTGAGGCCACCGCACCCTACCCGTTCTTACAAGTGCATGAGTGTCACCATAAAAGCGTGCAAAGCCTGCTACGACTTCAGAGTCTCGCTCTATTGCAATGACCCGAACACTCTGGCCCAACTTGAAGGCCAGCAAAGCGCACCATTCTAGAACCACCAGGCGCACGTCAAAACTAGGGATGGGGGCAAGCAAGTGCATCTGTGTGCACCACATCATCCAAAGGCAACAAACAAGGCACAGTCCAAATAGTAGTTGCTCGCTGTCGCTGAAGAGTACGTGGTCAAGAAGGGAGGCCCACCTGTCTCCTGGGCATTGAGGATGTCCCGTGCACAGCAGTCCAGCTCCAGCTCACACACCGCCTGCTTCTCCAGGTCACCAAAAAGCTCCCTGCACACAGGCACACGCACGCACTGTCACGACTACAACTCTTTCATTAGAAGAAGAGAATTGTATTTACAGCGTATTTTAGACAAAACGTGACTGCTGCTTATTCTCCTCTTTCACCAGAGGTTACTCTGAGTAAACTGAATTAAAGTGTAGACAAAGAGTTTGTTTACTCTTTGTTTGTCAACAAAGAGTAAACAAACTTTAGTTTCCCGTCAACTGAAGGGTATGACCATTACTGCTTTCAGAGGAGGACAGTTGCGGTAATGAACAGGTTTTGATTTGTGTTGAAAGAATGTAGTGCCTCGTCTTCAGACAGCATCCTTTGCTTTCGAATGCAGCGCAATGTTACCCCAAGGTTCCATTCAACCACATGAGGATCGTCACTTTGTGAAGAACAGGATGTCGCACCACTCATAGAGTTTCATACAAATAACTAGAGGGGAAACTGGTGCTGCGATTGTACGCCTCAATGGGCGTGATGGGTAGTTGTGGATTCGGATTGGCGCTCAATGGCTTGCGGAAGTTACTATGGACTGCAGGCAGTTTCATTTTCGTTTTGGATTTACATGAACGCATTTGCCTATGCGGGGTAATGGAAGAAGCTATCAAAAATACGCTTCCCCTTGAACTGCATGCCACGCGCGCACTGACGCCACCCTGAGTAGAAAGTTTTATAACTAGAGTTGCGAATTGGGTGGGTTATCAATTCGTTGCCGGCACAGCGAGCACGAAAACACAAATGACGGCACTCTGTGCGGCGAAGTTGTCTGCGAATAAGGAGTTGCGGCGCTGCTTATTCGGCAGAGCAATGTATTGTCGAAGCTAACGACGGTTGCGAATCACTTGGAACAGCCACACCTTCCGTGCGAACGCCGGCTCCTACAATGTAGACCAGCAGTATCGGCGGTTGATAGGAACGCAGCTTGATGAATGTCACTAATTCAGGCAAGAATAACTTCTCCAAAGGTAATCGGTTTCTTTTTTTTAAGAGCACAAAACTTTTCACTTCCTATTACAAACCACCAGCGCCGAAACATTTTACAAGTAGTTTTTAAAGAAGTCCGTGTCCTGCTGTAGTTGGCGGCAAATGGCAAACCTGCTCCGCAAACCTCCTCGACTCCGCGTCTGCTTTTTATTTAACGCGGCGTTTTATTTCGTACAAAACCAGTTTTTTGTCACTAACTGTTTTGTTCGCCATGTAATTTGTAAACGGAGAACCAGACAATAAGAGTTTTTTTTGTCAAAAAACACAATTTGCGCAGCCAGAAGCTTGTTTCGATCCTACGCAATCCAGTTCCACAACTACCCATCATTCCCATTGAAGCGTAAGCGCCGCTGCCATGTTCGCGTTTACACTAGCGCCAGTTTCCCCTCCAGTTATTATTGTATGAAACTCTATGGCGCCACTCTCTTGTATCCATCGATGCCTCTTTGACTTCCCTTTCTTCATCGCCATAGCCATACTGCTCAAGAGTATACAGTGGCCTGCCCCCGTTTACTTTTTTGGTTTTTCGCACCAAGCAATGCGATAAATGCCTCACTTTGCAAAAAAATTAGCCATTACGTAATGCTTGTTTGTTACGAAAAGTTTGTCTACGTCATGACAGCTTTAACCCGGCAGAAAAATGTGCTAGCTCACATCTGGATAGAGAGCAGAGATGAAAAGCAATGCTTTATATTGAATGGGTAATATCAGAGCTTGACGTAACACCCGCACAATCAATGGCTGAGATGCGGACAACACAGAAGATATTGCAATTTTCACACAGCGAATGCAAATGCAAGCCTTAACGTAAGCACTGCTTTGTGACACTGCCCTACAGGTCCCTGGCATAAATAAGACAACACTAGCACTCAGCAGTCGCACGGTTCTGTCACCGTGAGACAGAATTGTGACAGAACCGTGAGACAGAACAGCCCATGCCGTCCTCTTTCACTGCCCACCTGGCCCTGCACTCTCTTCACACTACGTTTCCCTGGCAGCGGTGCATGGAGATATGAGGAAGGCCCATGCGGAATGCCTGCGCATTAATGACAGCACAATAATGGCACAAGTGCGAACATACCCAAAGTAGACATCAACATAGCTTCCTCAAGCACCGTGAAAAAGAAAGTCACCAGAACACGCTGAACCAACATGTAAATCAATAAGGTGGTTGTATTTTTGCCGTCTGCTGTGAGCCTTTCAAGCTTCATAGCACAAAACTTAAAAAGGATTGGCAATTGGGCAAGTTGGTACTGGTTATGCATCTTGAAATTCAGCGCAATAGACAAAGACGACAGGACGGCAAGAGACGACAGGAATACGACAGGAAAGAAGACATGACAACACTGTACAGCACCGTCCAGTCGTCTAAGGCAAGTGTCATCCTGTCATCGTTTTTACCTCCTGTCGTTGCCTATTGTGCTACAGTTCAAGATGCATAGCACAAGATGTGACCCCAAGTACTTCTCCTGACCTTGGGCGACGCATTTTATATGCTTGCGCATTTCTCACTGCACCTGATTACATCTGCATTGTGTAGCACTCTCTGGTAACTCAACCAGAACAATTTAGAGGAACAGAATGTAGCTGCTCAGCTATTTCAGAAGTGGGGATAGACGAATTTTGATGGGGATAGGTGCATTGATAGGTGAAGTGGGGATAGGTGAAAGTGGAACTGCCGAGGATTCCTCTTACGGGGGCAGGCTGTGGAGGTCCCAGAGGCGGTCTGCCGTGCCGCTGTGTCGGGCCCTTCCCCCTCGCCCCACCGCTGGGCTTCCAGCAGGTGGGCCGCCGAAACTTGAAGGGGTCCACCCGCACCAGGCCCATGCCGTGCAGGTTGTGGTCCACCATGAACTGCAACAGCAGGGGATGAGGCAGGTGGGAACAACACCACCCACACAAAGCTGGCCACTTTGTGGACAGCCACAGCAGTGCAGTCACGACTACATCGGTCAGGGGGTAACGCAGCAACGTTTTCTCACAGCATAAAGTATAAATAGTACTGTCTAAGGGGTCTAAAACATTGCGGAGGTTGCACGCAATAGCGCTGCTTGGCAACCGCACTTTCACCAGTGCCAAACTGCGCTCACCCCCCTATTTAAATAAACTACATTCCGGTAAGGCAGCATGCGGCACAGACTGCTGACCATGCTTATCAGTCCAACGCTGCCTGTGTAACGTTGCCCATTGCGTCAGCTCAAAACGGCAAAACAGCCACTTTTCTGTCACTCTCCCCTACCCTTCCCCACTTGCTAGCCTTTCGGTGACTGTCTGCCTGGCATTGCCACTTCACGGAAACTATACCAAACAATTTACATGGTTTGCCCAGCCTTCACAAGGTGGCAGCCCTGCATCTCCACACTTTAAAGGGACAGAAAACCGATTTTTGTCGAGTATATATTCTCTATCCCAAATGAAAGGGCATCACTTAAAGCACCTTGACGAGAAACGGTTTTGCTGATAACGCTCTAGAACTTTTTATATCAAATTTTTTGATCTACGAGCTGTATGTGTCCCTCCCAAAACTAATGCTGGCAACCATGACATAGAGTAGCTCGGCAACATACTTTTGTCTATGCGAAATAAAAAACGATATTTAAAAACTTGTTCCCAGCTAAAAAAGTTTGAATCGCAGGCTTTCCTGTTCCTTTATGTGTTTTTTAATGCAAGGGTCCATTTTGCACTAATGCGCCATCTGTTGGCATAGACGATAGGTAGAATCTGGCTTCACGTTGTGGAGGCGGGAAGTTCGATTCTCCCCGGGCACGACGTTTTTCTTTTTTTTTTAAGCTGCTGTTGGCGTATTTGGAGACTGAAATAAAATATTTTGGCAGAACAAACGCCCCTGACTCAGACAGAATCGTCAAATCTCCTTCGCTGGGTCTGTTTGCTGAACGCTGCCGTTGATTCTGGGCTGATGGCTCAGTTAGCCACACTGAGAGCAACCGAGCGGCGGCAGGCGGCGTGTCTAGAATTTTCGAAGTAATGTTTAGAAATACATATACTATTTAAGCTTGTACAAATACTTGTGTTAAAAGGTTTTCAATACGTAAATAAACGTTTCAGCAGTTACAGTAGCTGGTAGGTTTGCAGGTCACGTGACAGGGACACATATTGTAGTGTCAAGTTTTGACACTACGAACCGCCACCCTTCCGATTTCAGAAAGTTTGCTGCCAAATTAAAATTATTTCCGCCAGTTTGTTTAAAAATTGCTTGTGGTTACCGGGCTATATAAAACGCTGGCTTTCATATGAGCAAGAGAACATATACGCGAAAAAAATCGGTTGTCTGTCCCTTTAAGCCCAGAGGAAGCCCAGTTTCTCAACTGATCTGTGGTGCTAGCGCACGCCAGTGAACATGCTTCAGGCGTGCCTACCGCTTCCATTGGAAAGCAGCTGATGCATCAGGCAATGTTATACAGGCAGCGTTGACCGGCCACATCTTGCCGCGTCCTGAAACAAGCGTCCCTTGTCGCAGGGATCCCAAGGAATCTACCGCAAACCTTGCACACACTGTACGATTTTCTTGTATTAATACTTTGCCCCATTTTGTCCCGCATTAGCCACACCGAGCAGATGCCAAAACAGCGCCTTCATCTGTCACGTTTTTTTTTTAATGTGCTACCACAATGCAGGCGATGAGGCGCACCATAGTGGAGGGCTCTGATTATTTTGACTACCCGTGGATCTTTATAACGTGCATCGAAATCTCGTACACATGGGCGTTTTTGCTTTTCGCCTCTATCAGAAAAGTGGCCGCCGTGGTTGGGAATCGAACCCGCGTCCTCATGCTATATCTCACGTTGGGGCCAGCAAGGAGGTGCCTTTGTGACACATCAACAATGAGTTCTGTTCAGGCACTACTTCACTAGTGCTGCAGTGTTCCATCCAGCTTCACGTTGCCATTTCATGCTTTCTACACTGTAAACCAATCCATCTTCACACTGGCTTGGGGAAGGGAACGCACCTGGAGGGTGAACGGGACATGTGCCTCGTGGGGCTGCATCACGCGCTTCAGCACCAGCCCAGACAGCAGCAGCTCAGACACCCTGCGTGCAAACACAGCGAGTACAGCACACATCAGCAGCTCGCTCTTCTCCAAAGGATAAATGCCTTCCAGCATTCTGCAGTCTCAAATAGCCTAGGCAGAAACACTTGATGGATGATCCAAAAGTACCTGCAGTGCTACCCAGCTGCAGCAACTTTGCACACTAACTAGAGGGCGGTGGTCAATGGGCAACCACTAATACAGTCATGGACACCTGAAACGCAAACACGGAGATATGAACCAGAACACATAAAACCAAATATGGATTTGGGCTATCAAAGAACGGCCTGCTAGTAACATATTCCGAAAGACACAATTTCAAACTTTGTTGCTCTAATAAAGCCACGGGACAATCTGACTTGCACGGCAAGAAATTGCACTATTTGTGTGCTCTGGTGCATACTTTAGTGTTTGCTCGCATTTCATCAGTCCACGACCGCACACATGCTTTGCCTTTGTACGGCAGTCAAACCTGAATATAATGAACTCGGATAGAACGAACTATTCTTCATAGCAAACACTCAAAGTTCTTTTACCATTACGCATGTAAAATATATTTGCTATAATGAAAAAAAGCACTGGATATATCGAACTCTGAGCGTGCGCAATTGTTCACCAAAAGCCCACCAACGCACTTCTTACACCGGCTGCGCCAAGCCTCCGGGCCACTGTGCCGACCACCGACGCTTCCGTCATGCGCACCAGCGGCAGCAATCCGTGCCTTTTTCCTGCCTCGCATTGGAGCACTCCTATTCGACAGCTTCCCGCCACATGATCAAGTAGTTGCGAGCAGCTCTGGGCACATCGCGCTTGAGGAAAGAAAAAAACGGCCAGAACTGCCGTGCTGCTTTCACGACTCCGACAATCCGGCCGTACCTATGTATCCTCCATTTCAAGAAATGTTATTCCTCCCTCCCTGATATTCCCATTTCCCCCCTCTGGCCAACCGGCCTCCCCTTCCCAATAAAGGACTTTACTACTACTACTCCGTGCCCCCGCAACCCAGCGCTTCATAGCAAGATGACTACAAAGCAGCAGCAAGCCCTGCCGCCTTCTGACAAACTTGAAATACTCCTTTAACACGCTTTCAATCAACTGTTTACATCATGTATATAACGAACTTGATACTGGAGCTTGTTATAAGTGGGTTCGGTTATATCGAACCACTTCGTATAGCAAAAAAATCGCTTTGAATCACGCTGTTCGTTATAAACGGGTTTGACTGTAGTCCGTACAGTGCCAGCTGGGCTCCACTACAAGTTCCGTTCTATTGTTTTTCTCCGTATTCCAGCTTATCAAGTGCTTGCAAATTCCTATATGCAAACACTCAAGCATTCAAAGCGGGCACTCTTCTTGTTGTCAGCTACCTTTCCACCAGCTTTCGAACACAGGGGTGAGACAGCTTAATGAGAGTTGGGAGCAGTTTTTGGAGCAGCGAAATCTCGATTTTGGAGCAGAAGAACCTTGATTTGGAGCAGGAGAACGACATTTCATTATGTCACCTTAAGAGCCTAAAAATTGAATTTTTGGCAACTCGGGTGGCAAAAATGCACGTTTTAATCGGTTCTATACGTACATAACATTGAAACAGCCTTTCAATAAAGTTTTTTTCTACCAGAGTATCACAAGGTACGAACTGCACTACCTTTTTACTAGCCATTTTTAAATTCTTAGGCTCTATGCATAGATAGCGTGGAGTGCCGTTGAAAATATTGAATTGAAAAACTAAGCACTCGCAAGTAATTTTTAATAGCATGTGAATGCCGAAATTATTATTTTTTTAATCCGCAGACTCGGCTTTGCGCGCAAGTGTAAGAGCCACGACAAAAGTTGCGGAAAGCGAGGTGACAGTCGTCGCACCCCACCAGCCCTCTCATATCAATCCTCAAGGTGCCCGTTCACTACGATCGCAATTTTAGTAACGTTGGTATGTTTCGCCACCACTCTTTTGGCAATAGATTTCACTTCAGATAGATGAACCATTATTACTAGCATGCACTAATAGCCCGTCCCGCTATCGGCGAACCTTGCTTGAACATTTTGCGGCGATGTGCCTGCGTCGCCACTTCTGCAGTGTCAATCGCCCCATTCCCGCCGTTCGCAAGCTCGCTGTGACAGGTATCAGTAACTAAGCGTTTTAAAAAACCGCAATGAGTCCAAAATTTCACTTCAGGCACGCACCGCGCCTCACACTCAAGGCCGACATGAATTCCCGTCTTTCGAGTCGAACAACTTCCCGCAACAGATCAAACGACTAAATGTAAACGCAGCCACCCCCATAACCAAAACCATGGTAGAAATGGGCGTGAACAACGTGCCTCTGCCTGAACCACGAGCAACTGCTTCGCCCGGCAGCCATGTTTTCCAATCTTCAGCACACCAAGATGGCGGCGCCCAATAATGTCGTTCTGGAGATACGGGGCATTTTTTTCATCAGCTCGCCCAAATAGTTTGTCACCTCAGCACACATAAGTGTTTTTCTACAGGACTTTGCAATGATTTTCGGTGGGAAAAAACACACATTATATAACATGTGCAACCCGACATTGTGACTTTCGAAAAAAATACCACGGGGACAATTTTATGTGGGTTTTATTATTGGATGATCAATCAATTAAACCTTTACAAACAGCATCACCTTGGGTTGCGGGAAAATTATGGCCATCTGTAAGCATTTTCCCCCACCGAAACTGACGGGAGCGTTAAAATCCTTGGCACTGAGACTGTTTTGGAGCAGTCTGGCGCAATTTTTGCAATTTTCAAGCTTTTGGAGCAGCCTGGCGCAGGAAAACAAATTTGTATCAAAACTGCGCAATATGCGCAGCTGTCTCACCCCTGCGAACAGCCCGCACTTGCCCAGTGACTCGTCCCAACAGCCGCACATTGCGCTTCATTTGGGCCCCCACCCATGTGCCATGATGAGAGCCTGTTCACCTAGAAATATGTTGCGACAACCGTTAAAAGTCAAGTGTAACCCAGTGTAACCCTGGAACTGGCAGCGAACACGGTGCAGGAGGCTATGCATAATAAAACGGGGGGACACTCACTTGGCCACGTGCAGGGGGTTGTAGAGGAAGATGCGCAGGAAGGTCTGCTCCCGGTCGTGGAATCCGTACAGCGGCCTGCACGTCCGTACGCACACGCACGCACGTAGCAATCAATCAATCAATCAATAAACTTTCTGATGGTGATGATGTTTGGAATTGTCCGGCGCAAGGCCAGCTAGGGCAAAGAGCGCCAAACAAAGGTGATTATGAAGGGGTTAATAGCGCACAAAGATGACGACACACAAGGAAGAGATGACAGGACAAGCGCTGATCCTGTCCTGTCATGTCCAAGCGCTTGTCCCGTCCTCTCTTCCTTGTGTGTCGTCGTCTTTGTGCACTGTTAACCCCCTTGTGATGCTACACCAACTAGCCCACCAAGCCATCCTTGTGAAAAGGTGATTAACCAAAGATGAAACGGCAGGCTCTAATAAAAGCTGATGGCTGGTGTAGAGGGCCAGTTTTTGATTATGTATGACAAGAAATGAGGTGCAAAAATTCGACTTCTGATAAATACTCAAAAATGAGCCCGATAGAAATCACGGGGTCGTCACCCAAAAACAACAGAGGTCTTGGCGATCCAGTGAGCAGGTGGGAGTGTGTTATATGTGTGTGGCCTATACGTAAGCAATCAACTTTCTATTTAGCCTTCTTTTCACAAAAACAGTGCTGGAACAAGAACAAAAAGCTGCGTACAGAAGCTTGACAAGGTCCTTGCCCTTTGTTTTGGCAATGGTTACAGTGTTTGATGTTACAGCAGACTCTCGATAAACGCAACTTCAAGGGACCGAAAAAATTAGTTCCGTTTAACAGGAGTTCCGTTTACCGAGATAGATGTGCAAATGTGCAAATTTATGCGCGTGCACACTCGTAAGGGCATTTCATGGAACTCTAAGCACTAGAAGGTGAATGTAGCGGGTAGTTTTTCAGAAAGCAAGAAAACTACAAGAGGCTTAGGCGGAGCACTCACAAAGTTGATTTGGCAACAATGAGTCGCTATGCACTCCAAAATGCATCAATTATTTTTGTTTGAGTCCTTGCAACTGCATTTTCACGGAGGCTAGAGGCCGGAACTTCGCGAGTGCTTACGATCCACCGAATTTAGAAGACGGCAACGTCATAATGAAGCACGAATAGCACCACGATGGCGCGAACGAGGCGGCAGGAACTGAGCCCTGTAAACCTCGGCGTCTTGAATCGAGACCGAACGACTGGAACAAGAACTGCGATGTTGCATTCGTTGCGCTAACACGGCTAACCACTTACGAGAAGAGGCTTACGAGGCCAACGAGGCTAAAAAAAACATGGAGGAAGAAAAACAAAAACGAAACAGCCGGAACCGTAAAAAGCTGATTCTCATGCCGAGGGTTACACAAGAAGTTCCGATTCTAGTTCCGTTTACACGGTGATGCAGAAATTTTAGTTCCGATTACCAGAAATTTTTTTACGTTATCTGAATACAAAACCAACCAACTTACCGGCTACTGTTCCGTTTAAGCGGCAATTCCGTTTAAGCGATTTCTGTTTATCGAGATTCTACTGTATATGCATATGCTATACAGCTTTCCGACTATGCGTACATGAAACACAGTAGTATTACAACAGACATGTAGGAGAGACTGCTGTATGGATACTATTATCCACTCCATAGCTAACACAATAGTGGTATGAAACACAATGGTATTACGAAACACAATAGTAGTGCAATCAATAGACATGCAGCCGACATTGCTGCATCGATACAATGTTATGCACACCATAGTTAGAGTTACAACCACATACGTTCCACATAATACAGCGATAATTCTCAAAATATCAACCACAGAAAACTGGACTCGCGAAAGTCACAGCCTGGGTCAGAGGCACATACATTTGGGTCACAGAAATACAACCCAATAATAAATACACAAACGAAAAAAGATTTTTTTAACCAGTTCGAGGCAAGGCCTCCATTCTTACACAGACGTGATTTCAATTGTTTCCCGGAGACATTACTCAAGCCTATGCCATTGTTGTGTAATTTATTCAACAAACACAGTACACGAAACTGCAGTCTAAAAAGTCCGTAGTTTGGACGCGGGAAAAGTTATGACATGTTTCTCTCCAGGAATTTATACAACGGTTTCTTTTGGTTGCATAGACTTATAAAAGTATTATTGTTGTATTGAAACATTTTTAGCATTTTAGGATGATGTTAGTTTTATATAAATGCTGGTCTGGAACTTCAATAAAGTAGTAAAATATTTCGTAATTATGCGCATCATATGGTGCGTTAGCAACATTTTGGATGGCTCTTATCCGCAGTATACTTGTATGTTGGTTCGTGATGTTCCCTGTACAAGATTACAGTAACCCAAGCGAGAGGAAAATAATGCATGAACAACTGTATGTTCTCGAATCCAAGGTATGATCTAATATTTTGGTTAGTACATTTTTGTGATGGCACAAATATAACCGCTTTTGCTTTCACCACATTTGCTTCCAAAGAATTGATTGTACTCCATTTCAACAACTGACTCAAGGCATCATCAGCTAAATTTTCTAGATATTAACATCACCTGACTGGAGAAGCGTACTTGCATCATCTGCATAAACTATGAGATGCACATGCTTAGTAATACTGACGATATCATTTATAAAAACATTAAAAAGAATAGGACCAAGAATGCTCCCCTGCTGGAAACCTTGCGCTATTTTTTTGCATTGTCGATTGTTCAGATTTGATGGAGATGCATTGCTTTCTACGCATTAGATACGACCGCAAAGGTTCGAGTGAAACGCCGCGAAATCCGTAATGTTTGAGCCTAGCAAAGAGTTAAATGGTTATTCCTATCAAATGCTTCATAAAAATCGACAAATATGCCTGATGTTCGTTTTTTATCCTCAAAGCTGTTTAAAAAGAACTCCTTTTGCGCTAACAAAGCTAACTCTGTTGAAATTCCTCGTCGGAATCCAAATTGTTGTGCTGATATAATACAATGCTTTTCACAAAATGAGGTGATCCATTTGTAAAGAATATTTTCTAGCCCTTCAGATATAGCACGCAGCACCGAGATAGCAACATGGACTGGTAGCAGCATAGACTGAGCTCGAACTGATTTCACGAAGGCAGAAAATAGAATGCCATTCATTATAGTAGGCGTCCCTTGTGAGTGCTGCACTGCTCAAGAACCAGTGCAAGACATGCGGCGAGACCATCAAAAAAAATCCCAGCACACACCGAGAGCCTGGAGGAATAGGATGACAACAAACACCCCAACGCGAAACCCAGTGCCCTTTGGTAGTGTGAATGCAAACAGATGCCCCCTTCTATTGAAGACTCATTTCACCACTCTAGCAGGTGCAACGCCATGCGGAGGGGCCTTCAAAATCAGTGGCTCCGCGCTCCATCAATTTCTTGTCGCCATACACAGTACGTTAAAACGATACTGCTATTACTTGGGCAGCAGTGTAGCTCAAAGTACGAACAAATTGGCAACTGTTATCCACTGTTAGTGTTGTCACGCTACTATAGAAGCCTGGCTTTCCTCCCCAAAAGTTCGAAGGCAATCGGATGATGCCTGTGGTAGCATCACAGCTTTTGGATTCCTAGGACAGCACGATGACCAGCAGGACTGCTTGGTTTCTTGTAAACAAAGGGGAGACGGTGACGGCGAAAATCCTAAAATTTTGTGCAGCAGCTTTTGCGAGAAAGGCTTCTCTTTCCAAATTATTTCCCTCACCTTACACAAAAAGAGAGGGCCATAACCTCACAAACAGATAAACGCACTTCACACCAAACCCCTTCCTCTACCCAGGTTCTCATTGCAAAGACACTTCTTTCGTGATGTTTTCACCATCCAGCAAATCATTAACACATGTCGTGGCTGAAAAGTGAGCGCGCTTAGAGCATAATTTGTGCCAAAGCAAGCATGATCAGGCAATGGCCTTTGAGGGGAAAAAAAGCCCCCGCCCAAATTTCTCCTCGCATTCCAAAGAACAGACAAAGCAAAAAACATGTACACTACCTAACTGAGCAGTGATTTGCAACATGTTTGTTACTCCCGTGCAGTGCACACTGATGATGTAAAACTGCACCCGTTCCAAAAGTCTGGGGTGTTGATGCACCAAAGCTACACCAGGACTACAAGGTGCTGCACAGTGGAAGGGGGGCTACAAATTCAGACTAACCCGAGTACGTTTATTCTGCGCCATAATCTTGACACAAGGGTGTTTTTGTTTTAACAAAACTTGTTGCTGAGCTAGTTGGTACATATTTTAAGGAAGAAGAAAACGTGGCGCAAACTAGACGTAGACGAAAGAAACGAGGTAAGACATATACAGGCGCCACATTGGTGTCTGTAAATGTCTTACCTCGTTTCTTTCGTCTACATCTAGTTTGCGCCACGTTTTTGTTTCCCGCCTCCATCAAGAAAACGGCCGTCGTAGCCAGTACAGTATTGAACCTGCATCCTTGTGCCTTAGCCACAGTGGCAGGCAAGTTAGTGAAATTACATACATTCTAGGTATTGTCACGGTTGGTAAAACTCAATAATAAAATACCTGTGAATTTTAACAATTCCAAAAAACATTCGCGGTGTAGAACAGTGTTGTTTTCTGTGCATTTATGCAAACAGCCACATCAGTTATTTCTGCTCTGGCAAAGTTACCCTAGCCTGCCACAATACAGGTGTCCAGAGGACATGCAAACTACCACAAGAAATGCTAAGACACAGCCTCCCCCCTTAAATATCAGCTAAACAAGATCGGCAGGCCAGTGGGTGCTGTTACTCTCCGCCTTCCCTTGGTGCGAGTTTGTACGACCTATCCTCATCAGTAGCAGCAGCCCACTGGTTCCCACTGCAGGAACGAAAGCCTCTCCCACCTTACTCCAGCCATTCCCTGTTTTGGGATGACCTAGTGCATTCTTTGGCTCTTCATTTTACGATTCCATCCCTCCACTGAGTTAATGGTGTGCCTCTACTTGTAGTCCCATCTCTTGGTATTCATTTTGTTATCCTGCTCCCAGTTCTCAGCAATTACATGCCCAGCCCTAGTCCCCTATTAAACTTGAAATTAGTCCTTCTGAACACCCCATAGGGGTCCATCTTTTTTGGCCCATGGCAACGAACAGCACGGGTCCCAGATGCCCTCTCTGGAGGACGCCCACGATACTCACGTGGCCCGGATGACGCTCACGTGGTGCACGTGCCGGTGCATGCTGGTGGCCCTGCCCGCCGCGGTGTTGAGCAGCAGGTCGATCTCGGAGGCAAGCACCACGGCAAAGCGCTCGGGGCGGGGCTCCGTGCAGGGCACCGTCAGGTACGGCATGGCCCCGTGCACGTGCAAGCACGCCTTCTGGCCTGCCACCAGAGGGACAACAGGAACAAGAAGGTTTGAGGGGGGCACACGATCCAATCAACACCAAGACATCGCAAAACATACAGCTTTATGAGGTTTAACATGCCGAAGCAACATCTGGGCGAGGCACGCATTGGGGAGGGCTGCCGAGTACTCTCAACCTGGGGATCGGTAACGTGCACCGAAATCTCGACACACGAGTATATTCACTTTTTCACCTCCACCTGAAAAGCAGCCACTGCGGCCGAGATCAAGCCAGTGTCCCTGGGCTTAGAAGCACAACACCTTGGCCACTGCGATGGGTGCTCACAACATAATCACTCCCGCTCTGGCCTTACGCTTGATGACTAGACCAGCTGTAAAATGCTCCACACACGACCGCTGTCCACCGTTCCTCAACATCAGCAGCTTTGGACGGTGCCACATCAACACGCTTTCATAAAGCTTTCCCTTCTACAATGTACCCAAGTGTCTGCTCTGAGTAGCCCCGACATCAACATACAGTAAGCACAGCACAGTAACAACGGAAGATGGGGCAAAAAGGGGACAGGCGCTAACTTTCAACAAATGGTTTTATTGCAAATCCAACACATATATATACACATCTGACTCGTTAAAGTAGAGAAGGAAAAGCAAATGACAAAACTTGACTGATTGAAGGGTTTAACGCGCCTACGCAACGCAGGCGATGAGGCGCGCTGTAGTGGAGGGCTCCGGATTAATTTTGAACACCTAGGGATCTTTAACGTGTGCCGAAATCTCGTACACACAGGAGTTTTTGCTTTCTGCCTTCATCAGAACAGCAGCCGTCGTGGCTGGAAATCGAACCCGTGACCTCATGCAAAACGACAAAGCTAAAGTTGTACAACGCAACCCATGCAAAGAAACCTAGCTCTCGCTGTGATAAAGCAAAGGACAGCCTGCTGGTGCAGTTTTCTCCTCCGCATACTATCTCTACTGCTTTCAGAATTTCCCTGGTTGGGCTGGAGCGGTGGTGATACAGAGCTACCAACTGGTCGAACAGAGGGTAGCATGGGTTTCTGCAATAAACCACGTTGTTGAAAGTTAGCGCCTGTCCTGTCTCTGCTTCGCCGGTGTCATCACTGTGCTATGTTTACTGTGTAACGATAAACTGACACGCCTGTACTTTTTCCCTAAAAGGAATCAACAAGCCCCAAATAAAAAAATAATCTACCCAAACTTCCCTAGCTGCAACAGAGATTTACATTTTCATGACATGAAAGCTTTATTTCTAAAAGTTGACACAGTTGGCTTTATGAAGGTGCCAAAATGACTTTCTGCAATTACAGGAATCAAACATTCTTGGAACCACTTTTAAGGGAGGACATGGCTCTTAAAACAAATTCATTTAAATTAGAAGTAAACTCTGTGAAACATGTCAGCCTTGCTGCTTTTTTCCCACTGATTTCAAATATGACATTATTTTATGAGTAAATCAATTATTTGCCAAGATAATTAGAGATAATCAGTCGTTTTTGGAGAAACAATAGAGAAAACAGTGTTAGTCATAAAACTGTAATCTTTATATTTACCAATACTATGAACCCTGGTGAGCGCAATATGAGAACCAGTTTTTTGATGCACCGCTTGGAACTAATTTTACAGGTCATTAAACCTTGGTGCTTGACATGGGCATTCAAAATGGTTCCTTGCCACTGCTTTAAGCCTAAATTGATTAATTTCTCAGTGAATACGGCATTGTTTGCTGCCGGACAAGCACTGAGGGCACTATAAAACACAAAATCTTTTGGATAAAAAAACGTTTTGTCTGCATGGCCCCTTTAAGGCCTTAAAGGGGCCATGCAGACAAAACACAGGTTTGGTTCATTTGAAAGATTGCCTCATTAGAATCACACTGATACCACTTTTAACGTAAACTTTGCTCAAATAAGCTATATAATTATGGGAAAAAAGAATGGCTATGCGACCCACTCGCTCATTTCCCGCAACAGAACCTATATGTCATACGTGCCAGCTCTGCGATTGGCTGAGGCTGGCAAAAGCAAACGCAAATTAGGCAGAGCTTATAAGCTGGCCAAACAAACTATTTGCGCTTAAATGTAATGCCTATTCATTTTACAGCAGTAAGAATGGTGGTGTAAACAATGAAAGCTAATGATTCTGGCAATCCTTTTCAAGCAATGTGGAGCTAAGAGGTTTTGTACTATATATTTCCCTACCCATGTGACACATTTCTTTTGGAAGGAGAAGTAAGACAAGAAAGAGACAGCGTGTTAAACTAAAAAATTCATTTCAACCACCACCTGCAAAACAGAAAAAGGGAAGGCCAACCCACCAAATGTCAAAGGCACAACCTGGTACGAATTATCAGAGTTGAAGCCGCTAACACCCTCCCCCTTCTCGATATCAGCCCAAAATGGAACTTCCAGACGAAATTTCCAAGAACGAGAAGGCAGGTGCTACCACTTTTCCTATTTTAAGGGACCATTAGAACCAGATGCCTCTTTGAACAGTTTTCTCATGAAGAGTCGGCTATGACGAGTGGGCCTGTTCTTGCGGAGGGTGCCCAAGCCTGCCGCAACACTGAAATTGGGGAAGCGCGTTCATGTAGCCCATCTGCCAAAAACTTTATTAGGCTACGTCCCTGCCCGACTTTTCTGTTTGGGGTTGTTGGACTCTATCCCAGGTCACCCTACTTGCCCACTCTGGCTTGCATTCTTTGCTGAACTTTCCGAGATGTGCGGCAGAAAAGAGAGAAAAAAAGAAAAACATGTATGCCTCACTTCTCACTTTTAAAAAGAACCGTCCTACCTACTTCGCTGAGACCTACATGTTTTCAAAAAAAAAAAAAAAGCACGTGGACATTCGTTTTGTGCACCTATGACGAACTTTCCCATGTGTTGAACCGGCCTATGACGAATGACCCTATGTGACCAAACGGCCTATGGCGAAAGGCCATGTGACGAACCGGCCGTATCCCACATAGAAGTACCGATGTGTACTGTTGTCAGTACTGCGCGCACTATGCTTGTTTTAGCTGCACAGCACCGCAGCGCTTTGGAGTTGTCTCAATCAACACTGGCAGATCGGCGTAATCGACGGCGTCTTATGGGACCATATTTGTCGAGCGAGCACCATGTTTCACGAAACGATTATTTTCACCCTGAACAAAAACCAAGCCAGGTACAAATGCGGTCAAAAACAAGGCAAATGCAAAAAACAGCCCACTGCGCTATGGTGGCGCCATCTGGGTTGACTAACAATAAACAAGCCTCCGCTTCACACCAACTTTAGCTTGAAAACCTGTTCTTATGATGTCATTGCAGACGTTAAAACACACGATTTGGCAGGAGAATAAAAATTTCAACTTAAATTGATTAATTTCGCAGTGAATAAAGCATTGTTTGCTTCCGGACAAGTGCTGGGGCCACTATAAAACACGAAATCTTTCTAATAAAACAAAACTCGAATTCTGTCTGCATGGCCCCTTTAAGCAATCAATGTCATTTTTCGTGCATGGTGGCACAGGTACACAAGACCTAAGGAGTAGATTATCAAGACTACAACGGAGGAAAGCTTTGGCAGACTTCCGAGAAACAGGCAATGAACTCTCTACCCCACTTCTAGCGAGGAAGCAGAAGCAATAGGCAGTGAGATTGATGTGCAAAATAAATCTACGCACAACTTGCACGTTTTTACCTGCTCTTCATGAGCTAGTAACCAACGGAAAGGTTTTTGTTCCTGCGTTTTACGCTGCAATGACACCAAAGTATCTGGCAACTGCTGTGTTAAGCAGCCAACAACCAGCGTTGTTGGCTGCTTAACACAGCAACGAGACTGTGTCACCTGACAACCAGCAAAACACATGCGCCCCAAGAGAAAATGTAGCTGGTCCCAGCCGGTTTGTGGTTAAACTCCTAACTTGAAATACCTGGTCCCAGATAGACCAGCTGGGAATTTAACCATACACGAGTTGGAACCAGCTACATTTTCTCTTGGGGCACCTAACTTGCACCGGAGTCCCCCGCTGCCTGTCCTTAGGTCACCAGTACACCGCTGCAAATGACAGCAGAACAGTGACACAACAAACAACCCCCACTCCGACCTAGTCAAGCTACTTTGATACAAACACGCACGAACTCTCGAAAACAGCAGTGGCGATGGGCGCTTGACGGTACCATGGTTAGTTTAAATAACAGCCGCCGCGTCTGATTTATGCTTGCGCCATCCAACTAGCTTCACAGACCAGGCCACCAAATAACCCGCGCAAGAGTAGGCACACGCGGCTGAACTAGCGATTCCACGTGGACCCTTCCGCGACAACTGGCGAAAAAGGGGTCACAAACAATGAATGACAAATTTGCCGGCTAACTCAATGGCTTTCAGACACCGCACAGCTTGCACTCCACCCATTTCTTCTGCTGTGCCTACGTCGCCCACGCTTTATTTGAATAAGCTTTCTTTCTTTTCTTTTTTGACTTGGAGGAAAAACCGCGGTCCGAACTTGTGTTCGTTCGGCGGTATGCGCGCGCGCGCGCCGCTGCCTTGACTGGCGGGTGTCAGGAGACAAAGGAAACACGCACCTGCCGGGGTGATGCCAAATATTCGGATCACGGGCACCTGCCACACTTCCCAGCCGCCCAGTTTGGACACGAGCGGGTCCAGGGGCGCCGACGGGGCGACCATGTAGTGGTCCAGCGTCACCAACCGCAGCACGAACATGTCGGCCCTGCGGTTCGAGCGGCCAACACGCCGAAAGCAAGCGCTCTTCTGCTTTACGACGCCTTTGTAACTCCGCCGGCTCCTTCAGCTCCTCGTTATTTAGGAGCGCGAAAATGCATGCATTAGCGCGCCAGCACGGAACAGGCTCACACACGAACCACGTCGATAGAGAACAGCAGGGTATTCCACCGGAACGGCATACCTTAACGCGGCGAAACTGGACGACAAACGTTCTGAGTATTTGGCATGTTTTATCTCGGACTAGCGGGCTACGATGCCTTTACGGCTGCATTCGGCAGCTTTTAGAACACACGAGATTTACAAAATCCGCGTCTACAACATGGCGTTTATTTACAGACTAGCTAAACCATCGCACATGTTCTCACCAGCCCGCCACGCAGCGGCCATCCGCACTAACAAAGAAATACGAAAAGTCTCCCGTAGCAATCCAATCCAGCGTTTTTGGGCAAATCTAGTCCGCCAACTCCAGTACAAAAAAATTCAGTTCAACACTTTATGTATATACAATTTCGTTTGGCTTGTTTGGTAGCATTTTCTATGCCTTTGTGTGTGTGTGTGTGTTTTTTTTTTTTTTTTAACGCGGAAGCGCTGTGGAGAATCGGCGAGCGCGGGAAAGCGGTGCGTGTTCTCCGCGTGTCGTCTGCTCGCAGAGAACAGGCGGTGCGCGCTTAAATGCATCTCTTCAAGCAAAAGGTGCGCTGAATCACGACGTGTTTTTGAAGCGTGTTTTGTGCAGTCGGCAGGCTTGAAGTTTACAGCATCAGCTGTTAGCTAGCAGCCGGCGCAGTTCTCGCAACTGGCGAAACGCCAAAAACGAAACTACTATTCCCAGGTGATGCTAGGAGTATTACCGGATTGTTTGCTTGCTTCCTCACTCACCTCATACGTGCAACAAAAGCAGAAGTATAAGGAAATGTGAAAACTGCAAAAACTTTTCGGCAAACGAAATACACATAGTACCCCCTTTTGAAAAGTTTTTACTGGATTACGAAAATCGAATTTACAAATAAGCAATATAATGAGGAAAACAGAGGTGGCTCACCACTTATTCGCACTAAAGATCGTGCATTATGAATGGCTTGTGTGATTGGCTGAGGCCGGCAAAATCCAATGCAAATTAATCATGCAGGGAGTGCCAGCTTGCAGAATGAACCACTTTTGCTTGAAACTTACTGCATTTTCTGTTTATCCGTAAGATTAAAGGCGGAGTAAACAAGAGAAATCCCGAACAAAACACGCAAACGTGTACACTGCTGCACTGCATATGGAAGGATCGAACAAGCACAATTATACCGCATGACGCTGCAAAATCATCTGCTTCATGCAGATGGTTTTCTGACACGACATTAGCCAACTAGCCTATAAGCAAAGCTGCTGCTTACGTGTCCATATTTGTCGAGTCATACTTAATGTTTCACAGCACGATTTGTATGACCCACAACAAAGCACAGCACGTCCGATGATCGTTGTGCTGTGCACCATAGTGCCGCCTAGAAAGGCTGACAGTAATGAATGCTTTGGGGATGGCAGCAGCCTGTGTGCTGAATTGCAGCATGTTATACGTAAAGTCAACATGATACTACATATCTGTTTTCAGTACATTCTTCTAGTACATTAATAAAAAAAGACATCATATTGGCAACGTCCCAAAACATGTCATGTAGCAGGAGAATTTAAATTTGGCTTTAATTGTTGACTTTCTCCATGAAAAAAAGCATTGTTTGGTGCTGGACAAGTGCTAAGGGTACAATAGGTACCCCACATCTTTGGAATAAAACAAGGCTGCACATTGTCTTTGCAGCTGCCGTACAATCCAATGGGAATCTGCCGCCTGCATAAGGCTATTGCAATCGAGTTTCATACTGGTCACTGCTGCCTACAAACTCATAGACTCTCACTTTCACAGCCACCAAAAAGCCATTGTGATATTACTCATTAAGTGCTCAGCAAACATGCTACTGCCGTGTGCACCGAAACAAAGACCTGCTACCTGCAAGCAGAATTTGCCAGTTTTCAATGAATTCTCTGTATACACTTGGCTCTCTATAAAAAAACAAAATAAAAATGCGGTATTTTACTGATTGTGGCTACAATTTGGCTGTCCAACTCTTGCTAGTACAAGTACCAGCAACATTCTGTCTTCTCAGAACAGACAGAACTGCACCTCAGTACAATTAGCTAACCACACCAAGTTTGCGTTACATTCTTTAAATTCGTTGTATGTTTTAAGCACTCAAAATTTGTTTTACAGCAAGCACATCTTCCGAGATTCTGTTCTGTAATCTGTAATCCAGTTTGCGGTATTGTTGCTGGAATGTCCTGTGTGGGTTGGAGTTGGGCACAACTTGAGGCGTGTCTCCGCACTGTATTCATGGCAGGTCAGGCACAACGGGGGTTTCCGTGGGCTTGTGCTTGGGAGAGGAGGCGGAACAAACGTCTCTGTAGAGCAGTCAGGCCTCGGGAAAAGTCCTCATTCCAGGACCCCCTGATATCGTCGGCTCATCTGGCTTCAGTGCACGCACAATTTTAGGTCTCATGACAGTTCGTATGTGTTCCAGTTGACACAGTAAAGCTTTGTTACAATGAAACAGGTTAAAATGAAGTGATCATCGTCTGCTCTTTTATTATTCGCACTGCAGTAAAAAATCTCTACAGTGAAGCAGTGGTTATAACCACTGATTTGTTGCACCATTACTTTGTTATATATAACAAAGTAATAGCTGCTTCCCTTCTAATTTCTTAAAAACATTTTCACTGTAGTTAGCACCTTTGTGTTTTGATTAGCAACCTTGGTAACAAAAACCTCAGTAATAAAAAACAAACTCAGTCACAAAAAACTCTAAAAAAACAATTAGCAACCTCGGCTGTTCCTCTCCTTGAGAAACAAGACCTAGAAATAGTCTCTGCTCAGCACCTTTTTTATTGCACAGGAACGAAAGAATGGTTCTTAGGAGGACACATGTTGTATATTACACGTAGTCAAATCCAAAAACTCGTATATTGCAACCTTATATAACATTTCTAGCTTCCTCACACTTTGACATGCCACTGAGTACTTGAAAGTGTCACCGTGTGACTGAAATATACATCTTGTTTTGGAGAAAGTGTTCTCAAGTTCACCGCTCTTTGACGACATTGGATCTAAAGAATCTGTGATATTAACTGACAACCCGCTGCAGCGGCTCAGTGGCTAAGGCGTTGCGCTGCTGAGCACGAGGTCGCGGGTTCGATTCCCGGCCGCCGCGGCCGCTTTTCTGATGGAGGCGAAAAGCAAAAACGCCTGAGTGTGCGAGATTTCGGCGCACGTTAAAGATCCCCAGGTGGTCAAAATTAATCCGGAGCCCTCCGCTACGGCGCGCCTCATCGCCTGCGCTGCGTCGGCGTGTTAAACCCTACAATCAATCGATATTAATTGACAGCTGAAACAAACACGTTCCTGTTATGTAGTTGTAATCATCATCATTAGGGCACAAAGTGACATCTTGGCTCCATGCACCTCAGTTCGTAAATTCTGCAATGCAAGGTGTCCGTAAAAACTGAAATCCTGATGCCACTTGTTTCACCATACAAAGTTCTTGGAAGCAAACGGTGACACCACATTTGCTGTGTTTGCATGGCCATGTTTGTGTGTTTTCTTTTCATGAGAGTAAGGAAATAAGAGTTGTAAGATTACTTGATTTTTTAGCCGCTAACCAAATGCAAATCATGAAATTCAGTCATGAATCTAAACAAATATTTTCAAATAATGATAAAAATTGATGTAAAAATAAATCACATATTCCTGAATGTGAATGCCCAATTCAGTTTAATGTGTATATAACTTTGGTACATGGCAAATTAAATTGTTTCACAAGAACCAAAATTCATTGTGACATTTTACACATTTGCCCTTTTAAAGACCCAATTCAAAGGAAAGAATTGCTAGCGAAGAAAAGCAAGGAGACAAATAACATGTGAAACAATATCAAGAATAACCATCCTCCACACCTTCTAAACGAAAGATGTCCGTAGGTAGATTGTAACCCTCTACTGGAAATATCTGCATACCGGGTGTACTACTAAAAATTCAAAAATGCAAAAGCGGTGTTACAGATAGCATCTATCTTTTAGCGAAAGCCCTTTACACCACTGTGGCCATTCCATCTGCAAAGCCAATCTAACCGGATCAAACCGGTTCCCCCATGTGCTATTGAAGCGAGCGGCAGCCAAACAGTATTCTTTTGCTCGGCAGGCATGTGGCTGTGCTCATGCATGCCTAGGAGTCGCGTAGCAAAGGGGGTGTGCACTCTTTTCCTTTGCGTTTTATTTGTGAGGAGCAGAGCATCCTCACTAATGTTTTTTCATGACTACCTTTTAGTCGAGGAACAACACTGCCTTTTCTTGCGGGAGTAAATACAAGGCTTTCACTCTAATAAACTGCGGCCAGGTACCAAACAGCCAGCAGGTAAACCACTGGGCACACGCTGAAGCTGACGGTGCTACCCTGTTCAGCCTACAATCGCTGCATGCGGGCAGCCCTCAGTTTTTGATTGAGCATAATTAGGGTACAGAGTGATATACTCGGGGATAACTCAAGACCGACAATGGAAGTTGCCCCTGTGGAAGTCAGCGCAGCCAGCTGTTACTCCCTGTGGCCCAAAATGTGCCTCATTGACAGCATTTCGAACGTGACACGAGTCATTTCCGTGATTTTGCACATTTATTCTGCTTATCAATTCCTCCAGTGACAACAAAAAAACAAGGTGAGAAAAAGAAGAGGTTGTTACGCATTAGATGCAATATCGAAAGTCGTGCGCGTTGACATTTAGGTCCGATGCTTCAGTGGAGTGATACGCAACATGAGCTATTGCCGTTCTTAACTTGTACCCAGGTATACTAGAGGGCTCAACGGGGCTGTCCAAGTTAGAGTTAGGTCACTGTTTCCCGCCCAACATTGCTCAGTGCACTGCCCAGTGCATTGCCTTCTGCCCAACAGCACCAAAGCCAATTTCGAACAATTTCCACCATATTTAATTATCAAAGAATGGTGCAAGTCGAGGTCAACGGCAAATAATCCTCAAAATTTTTATCGTGTTTCGAATATACGCACGTTCAACTTGAGATTGGCATTCTGCCCGGCCACCAGCAAAGTAAGAAACAGGGCTAACTGACCCACATGAATTGTTGGTATATACTGCATTTAACAGTTACAAGAACAAGGAAACTGACATGACCATTCCCGTTTTTACCATCCAGTGTAGTCTCGCATGGAACATATAGCAAGAAAGATTAGCACGTCCTAAGAGTGGCTGAAGCCATTCACTCATGGACTGATCCAGAAGCCTGTAGAGCCTGTTGTGTAAAGGGCTTCATGTAAAAAGGCCCTTCCTGGCTCTTTCAGTATGTGTCACCCATGCGCATAGCATAGTTCACCCCAGCAGCTGCCTTTTAAGGGGCCATGAAGAGAAAACACAAGTTTGGTTCATTCGAAAGATTGCCTTGTTACAATCATGCTGACACCACTTTTAACGTACTCTTCGCTCAAATAAGCTACATAATAAGCAAAAAAGGGAATGGGCATGCGACCCACTAGCTCATTTCCCGCAACAGAATTGATGATGTCATACCAGCCAGCTCTGTCATTGGCGGAGACCAGCGACAGCAAACGCAAATTAGGCAGAGCTTATAAGCTTGCCGAACGATCTATTTGTGCTTAAATTTAGAGCACGTTCTTTTTATAGCAGTAAGAATACGGTGAAAACAGTGGAAGTTACAAATGCACACGTACACACAGAAGTACCAATGCATACTGTTGTTGGTACTGCCCGCACTATGCTTGTTTTAGCTGCACAGCAGCCCACAGCTTTTGAGTTGTCTTACACGCACTGGCCGATTGGCGTAAACGACGTAGTCTTACACGACCCTGTTTGTCGAGGATACTCCATGTTTCACGAAACGATTACTTTCTACAGCAACAAAACAAGCCAGGTGCAAATACAGTCATAAAACAAAGCAACGACAGACAACGGTCCATGCATGAGTATGGTAGCGCCATCTGTGAAGACTGACAGCAAGCAGCGCTGCAGCCGAATCATATAGTGCAAGTTCGTTTGTATACGCACGCTTATGACTTCATTGCCGACGTCCCGAAAATGCACTATTGGCGGGAGAATCAAAATTTTAACCCAAATTCCTAAATTGATTAATTTCTCAGTGAATGCGGCATTTGCTGCCAGACAAGCGCTAGGAGCCCTAATAAAACACAAAATCTTTCGAATAAAACAAATTTTTTGTCCTCATGGCCCTTTTAAAAATGAAGGGGGAAGGAAGTGAATTCTGTCAAATGGGTTATGATAAGAGCAGACACCTGCCTTTCACCATGAATCATCACTCTCACCTAAAGCCACATGAGACTCACTGGATGTGTGATGCATCCCCAAGAACTTGTCAGCAAGGCCATCGGTTTCGTTACCACCACCGCCAGAGGGAAACCATACATCCATGCTTCATTGCAAACATACGCTATTTTTAGCCAGGGGAAAGTAGCCGTTTTGTGTCCTAGCTTTCCATTGACCAAGTAGGTGTTGAAACTCGGAGTGCTTACATCGACATTCTGTCACTCCTGCCGAATGTTCACACATTTGCGGCAGAACGTGTTTTGAGTGTCTGCCTGCACCGTAAATGCGAGGCAACATGCATCACATTCTGTGGCCCCATTGCCTCCAGTCATTGCGAGAAAGAAAGAAACTCGCCATTTTTTTTCTACAACCTCCCGTCTCCTTACACGGTGACAGTAATAGCCGGTCAGAAGACAGCTTCGGGACAGGTTGATCTTTAATTAGCAGTAAAAAAAGCAACTGCCTACTTCAATAGGCACTTCCTTCGCAGCTCGCCCTTGCAACTGACTGCCACCACCGGTCCAATGTCCTGCGTATCACCCGCAGAACAGAATATCAGGGCCTCGTTCGTCACGATGTTTACTGAGCTGCATTCTGTAGCAGAGTCTCTGCACACTGTCTTCTTCCAAGAGAAGTCTGTGCTTCCAGTAGGCTTCACGCTGCGCAGCGATGCTGGCTGCTGGTCCCACCGAAATGGCCAAGCCATGCCAAGCCATCACGGCGATGCCGTTGGCCCAGAATAGGAGGCCTCCCAGCGAGATGATCGTCTAAATACCTGCGCAGACAACCGGGGCAATTATTGGTGCGCTGCCTTTACTCGCAGCTTGTATAGAAAAGCCCTGTATCTATAAACCTCCATTTCGCCTGCCGCATAAAAGCATAGCTGGATAAAAAATGAAAGAGCACTTCTAGATATTCTCAGCATTGTACACAAACAAGCGCTTTGCAGAAATGGGATGCAAAGACATATTAGTGCGACTTCATATCTCCCATAAAAAAAGTCTGCCGCTATTGGAATACGGCTGCAAATGTACTGCATTCCAGAGACCGCCTTTGCCACACTCAAGACTTCCTAGCATGCACTGCAGAGCTTCTTACGCGATATCTCACAGAGGACCCGCACACTGCCATCTAATACCCCTGCTACACGTCCGAATGTCATTCGCAAGGAATGTCATTTGACTCAAATGAGGGGCTTCAAATGCCATGCAGAATCCGCCTTGCTCCACGACAATTTCGATGGCATTTGAAAGCGTGGTGCTGCTGCTGTCGAGTTCTGTTTTCACAAAATAATGCAACGATCAAATTTAAAAGCAGTCTTTGGCATTAAAATGATATCAAATTATAAATAACGTAAGCACTGACACATGTTCTTGCTTAATTCTGAATCGCAATCAAGGTTTTTCGGACTGTTTTGCATTGTCTGGCCACACTGGTTTGTCGCTTGCTCGCGCTGGTGCTGAGAGAGTCTGAAATTATTACATCTTGATACGATGATTGAAGTGAACGAGAAGTGAACAAAGTCTCACAATTTTTAATATTTTGTTTAAGTACGCCATTACTGTATTTGTTTATGCTGAGTTGGAACGCTGTGCGCAAGAGTGCTAGAAATAGCATTCGAGAGCCCCAAATGTCGCTCTCGGTGCTCACTTGGCTCGAATGTCATTTGAGCCGAATAACGCATTTTAAAACCGAGCGGACCAGCACAACTTCGCATTTCAGTCAAATGACATTTGGTTCAAATTACATTCGGACGCAAGTGTAGCAGGGGTATAAGCCACTTTGCAACAATCTCTGTCAGTATGGAAATCAGGAGAACTGTAACGAGTTGCAGTCGTTTGGTGCCAAATAGCCAATCTGTTAAAACTTTGGCCGGCATGCTAGCTACACCTATGGAGGAAATTTATGGCTCCCTGTCGCATCTGTGCCTTTTACATTTGCTTCATCTTCTGTTTGCAAAAATAAATAAGCAACCAATTAATCCATCATAAACTTTGTGATTGGCTCGACTTAGAACATTTAGGTGTCTGTGAAAATTGTTGAAGTGCAGTAAAAGTGCTGACAAAGAAGTTCATAGGGTCATAAAAAATAAATACTTTGTGTAGAAAGCATAAAAATGAGAAATACAAAAGTGAGAAATAGAAAAGAAAAATAAAACAGCACCTACATTCTTCCTTCCTTTTCGTCAGCAAATGAATTGAGTAAGCATTATTCCTCAAAAAATTGGCCAAACAAGCCCTGGCCGTTATACCAGAACTATGTATAACTTTTCGTGAAATCCCACATGCCAACTTTTTAATCAGTACACTCTTCGTATTTTAAAAACAAAATTTCAAAATAGTCCGTAAAAGTCGTATGTTTAAAGTGACCAAACTACCGCATTCATGACCAACTCCAGTTCACTAGTGTTCAATTCATCTGTACCTTCTGCAGCACATGTACCTCATCATTACCAAGCTTTTTTGGACAATCGTTAACTCCTTCTGGTACAACCGTAGAGATGGCTAGCCTGCCATTTTATCTGTTTGCACTTGTCCTCCAATGGTTTTTATAAAAACTCCCAAGAAATTCCTTATTGATTACTTCTGTTCGTTCAATACGTTCAAATAGGCATTGATGAGTGTCAAAGATGCAGAACTACAGGTCCAGTATACAACACGGCGTAAAAAAATATTTCGCAAGAACCTGGCTTGCTAACTGTTTTTTGCAGTGTAGTATTTGCAATTCTAAATAAGCAAACTAGTAGGAAGCAAACAAGCTGGCATTCCTGGTATATGGCATGCAGCTTCCAGTTTATTCTTAGCGAATCTCCACAAGTGTACACACGATGCGGGTGTTCCGCTGGGAAGTTGGTGTAGCATCCAACACCGCTAAAGCCACTGTGCCACTAACAGCTAACGCTGTCAAAAGCTTCCCAGTGGATATTGCTACCTGGTGTCGCTTTGCACAGGCTGTCAGGAGTGTTGCAAGCGGAGCCAGGTTTCCCCGAGTGCCCGGGCGAAATGGTCGTCGACGGTCAGCGGCTCTGCCTCAGCAGTGCCCGAGAAGAGCACCGCATACTGCGATCCCAGGGAGCGTCGGAAGTGCGCTTCCACAATGGGGTCTGTTGGCGGTTCCACGACGGGGGGCCGCAGCCGGGCTTCCGTCGGCTGCGCACTGGCTCCCCGACGGATGACGGTCGGCCGCGTCCGCCGCATATCTAGCGGCTCCTCGACCCCGCACCTCCGGGCCTGCTTCTCGGGCGGTGCTGCTGACGCGGCCAGTTTGCGCTTCTCGGCCGCCACCGGAGGAACCCTGCTGTGGAGCGGGGTTGTGCAGGAGGTTATTCCCGCAATATGGTCTTGGCGTACACATATGCATCTTCATTTTTGTCGGCACTTCAACACACTGCTGTTCTTGGCTGGCCCGTACAGCCGTCAAAAGTGTTAACAACTAAGAAGTGGGTGCCAACCAATGCACAGAGCGGCAGCTTATGAAAGACACCGGCATGTATTCGGCTGCTGCTAATGCTATAACGAGGCTCACCTTCTGCACTTGGCTGCTCCAGAGCATGCGGGTAACCTCGCTGAATTAGCCCGGGCACTATTGTAAGCTACTGCCCTCTACACAGGGCTGTCACCTGCTTCTTTGTTGTTGTTAACACTTTTGACAACTGTACACGAGACACCTTTGCAGTGGATGTCAATGAAAATCTCAATTTCATGACAGGAATATACTGACTGTGTTTGTGTGCCATGGGACCAAAGAAAAGTGCAGGGACCATGTGCAATCCCTGCAGCATTCCCATCCCACAAGTAGGATAGAGAACTGTGAGCAGACAGTAAAAGTGCAAGCCACCAGAGCTGTTTTACAGATGATTAATTGCATGCTTACTCTATAGGTGTATAGCACTAGCAGATATCACACAAATATAATGGCTAACATGGACCTGGTGCATGGCTCCTACATTGAAACTGCTTCTTCATCTTCTTGCTTGTTGTACTGCTATGGTTGAAGAAACAAAGAGACAGAAAAAGCTTCTAGCTGCATAGATCCCACAGTTGCACTTTGGGCAAACTAGATACAATGCTAAAATTTTTCTTCTAACGCTTCTTCCAGTGGCGTAGCCAGATATCTATGTTGGAGGGGGTGCATACGTAACAATAGTGCCTCTTCCCTAACATATATATATATGGATAACGTACTGCAATATTCCCCTGGCAATCAGAGCTGAACACAACGCAGCCAAGGACACTGAAACGACTTCCGACAGGTGTCTATTCCGCTTATTAGACAGGTTTCTAATAAAACAGGTTATTAGACAGGTGTCTAATAAATATTATTATTATTATTTCAGGTCATAGAGAGGACGGACACCTCTGTCAGACTGTACTGTTAACTGTTTACTTCATTTTTCTATACTAAACAGTGTGTGCACTGAAACTGAGCTAAGTGCATACAATTTCTACCAGCGATTGTAGTGCTTCGCACTGTGAAAGTGGCTTACAATTTCTGACACAAATCCATTGAATATCGTGAGAAGTTCAAGACATAAGAAGGAGTGTGCAAATAAAAGTTGAGTATCTGGTTATTCGATGCTGTGATTGAGTCAACTAGAGCGCACTCAAGCAATTTCGCATATATTTGGCTTATAATTTTCAAATAGCTTTTGAGTGCTTGGTATGACGCAAAGCCAAGACAACCTTGAACAGTTATCTCATGAAATGCACAGTTTTACGACATGCAACTGCAATCGGAGTGTACAGTACTGATGCTTTAGCGTGCCATGCCATGTATCATTCAAATGATGGCATCGAATACACACTTTTTGTCAAGTGTATGTATGCTACACCTATAAAACTTCGCATGTGTCTGCGATCCCAAACTATAATTACTTCATGAATATTCTCTCTTAATTATGACAACACTCCATACACGTCAGGCTGCAGTTACTTTCTCGTATACGGTAGTGTACATGGCCCGATGCTTTGCTCCTGTGTTCTCTTTTATTTTGGACGTTTTTATAATAACGTCTTCACTGGCTTTATTTCAGTGGTTTGTTCAAGAAGCACCAGCATACTAATCTGGTCCCAAGCAAATATCCTTGACAAAGCTTTACTTCAGAAATTGAATAAAAAGATTTTTGATAGTGTGATAAGTTTGGAAGCGCGGCCGTTACGACGGGCGAAATTGGCGCCATGGAACGGTGGCGCCACCTGTCTTTGAATCTGAAACCCAGCGCGTTCACTTCCGCAAAGCATTTCGTCGTTCTGGGGAAGAGAGATGGCGCCACCATTCCACGGAGTTGATTTTCTTGTCGTGGCGGCCGTGGTTTCTATTGGCAAAAATAGTTTTTATTCAATCTTAAATAACCTGGTAAGTGCCGTCACCGACATTGTGCTCGAACGAAACGGACCACACAATACGACCTCCGAGCAAAGTCTGAGCAGAAATTAACGAATGGGTTGCTTTAAAAACAGTTTTTAAAGGTCTCATTTATCGTTGCAACATCCTGTACCGCGCACTAGCCGCTTACTTGCAGAAGCCAGAAACGGGAACTGGCTACCGAGGCTGTCAATAGTAAAACATTAATTCTATTTAGTGGTAATTACAGTCAAGTGATCGGCCGTGCCAGTTGTATTTGTGGTCATATCACGTGGCAATTATTCTCCGGTGTTTTCCCGTCCCGTACTGGGTGCATAAATCTCTCGATAAATTTGATTTCCTTTTTTTATTTTTATTCACTGAATAAATACCAGAAATGCTGCGGGCAAATGAATGTACGCTAATACAAAAAAGTTTTTCGCTAACACTGCCCGCCGATCAAGTTGATGAGCAGCAGTGCACTCGTACGAATGAACGGAGCAGTGTAGCATGTGCACAACATGCAGTTGCAGTGCAACGCTCACAAAACTAAAATTCATTTGCAGCGATCCGGCTACTACAACCTCCTGTTCCTCAATTGGCCGTGCTTTCCACTGAAAAATATGGGCGAAAGAGGCAGGGTAGATGAAAAACGGAGTGAGCTGCAATCACCCTGTGAGCACAGCTGATCGACACAGAATACGCGTAGAGCTTTGGTGCTGTAGGAATGCGGGCGGGTTAATGCGCGAATGCGACAACGGAGCGACGCAGTCAGTCAGCATGCCACGCTAAAGCATGCACCGGCAACAAGGGACAGCGTGAACTCACGGCTCGCTGAGGCTTCCCAACATCGAAACTCCGCACCGGCGATCAGCGACCAACACGCGCCACTGCTCAGACAAAAACAGCAGCGCGCATACCGACTGCAGAAGCACGCATGGTATGCCACGCACCACGTGACCAACGAGGCGGACGCCCATTGGGGGACGCAGACGCAGGAATGCGCATTCCGCTGACGCCGCCGCCGCGTTCTTGCGAGCCTGTTTGACCACCTGGGAAGCGCCTCGGCGCGCCGTCCGTTACGTGAAATATGGAGCAAAACACGTCGCTGCTCATCCTTGATGAGTGGGCCGGCTAGCTGAAGCGTTTATTTTCCGCGGTGACACGGAGCGGAAACTGATGTCTGATGAACACTAGCGTCGATCATTTACCAGAGAGAGCTCACGTCGACACTCCGACCATTCAAATTTCAGGAGTTTTTAGCGATTATGAGGACCGAATATTCACGGTTACGTTAGATTCGCTCTTTAGCCTACGAAATATTCGAAGCTAACACTTTATATAAAACATGCCGCATGACCCATATTCCTTACGGATCTTTTTTGATGTCGCTCTCGTCATTGAAGCGGAACTCTGGAGCTGGCTGTATTTTTCATCTGCGACGTTCGCTGGCATGAGCGAAATGCCACCACGGCGCGAAAATGTCTTTCACTGCGTTGCAATCTAAATGCATGTTCGTGCCCTTTTATTTCAAAGAGCAGCATTCCACGGCGCATTCTTGTCGTGTTTGCGATTGATCACCGGCGCCGCTACATGATGGCGCCACCATTCCACTCAGCGGCTCTAGTGCTGGCATTTTCCACAGCGCGTGCTCCGTTTATGTCCTAGCGAAAATTTCGCCGCACTTATGTAACCGCACGCGTTAGTAGGTGGGTGCACAGCAAGTTCGGATGAAACGCGAAGTTCATTTTTGCCGGTGCGTGTCTTGTCGTCTGCTAGAGACGTGTCGTCTGCTACGCGCCGCTCAGCCGGCAGAGTGGCCCGGCGATTTCCCGCGATGAAACGTACATGTTGTTGGGCGCTCGTTGGCTGTCATGTCCTTTCGTCAGCAAGGCGACAGCTGTTCAATCTGTCGAGCGTATTTTTTGGTTGGTTACTTCCTGCAGGCGTTCGTACTTGGGACATCCGGATTTTACGCACTGCAGAAACATTGAGACTTGAAAGAAATATGCAAACGTGATTGATTCTAGTTAATAAATTATTTCTGAGCCTTGAAATAATTGTCTGCCTCATATGAAAGACTCATTTAAAAGGCACATGCTATTAAAGGGGTGCGCTGACAACGTCGCATTTCTATTTTGCTTGCCTTTGAAGGAAATTTAAAGGATGGACTGCAAGATATTTTTTCTGCAGTGTAATGTGTACGTCGACCAATTTTGCAGCAAAAAAAAAAACGTTCCTGCAAGACATACATTGTTATTTCGGAATGCATAAAAACAGAGGAGTACATATGTCTCAACGCTTGCCTACAATGGGTGACCGGTAGAAAGCGCGAAGGCTCACGGGTACATTTGTCTGCTCTTGCGGAGTCCCGCCACATCAGCACTTCCGGTTGCGGGTGGGAGTATAAATCCCTGACCACGCGCGTGAAAGCCGCCGGCGTACGGGAGGGCAAGAGTGATCTCGAACCGGAAGTGGCGGGAGTAGACGACGTACCCATGAGCCCTTGCGCTTTTTACGGGTCACCTAGCTATTGTACAACGAATGACAGGGAAGTACACTAACATTATAAGGAACGAAGCACAAACAGGTGCTGAAATTACAACATTTTAAAACAAACAGATCATCCAGTATATATCTTCGGTAAGTCAAAACCTTAAACATCAACAACAACAACAAAAAACAAAACAAATTGGTGACATTTTTTTCGAATTTGACAAGAAATATACTTTGAGTTTCATTGTAAAAATTTCCCGGAAAACCATAGATGGAAACCAAGAATTCAGTTGCTCATAATATAAAGGCCTTTACGACATATGCCTCAACGTTAAAAAATGCACTGACGATTACTATACTCCCTAACGCGAAATTTGTGGGCAGCGCGAACTGTAGCCTTCTCGGTCACGGCGCATATCTGGTGCGTCTCTGCGTGATCGGCAAACGCACGGAGGAGCGCGCGCTACTCGATATCTCGCAGCGCGTCGCCGACGCCGGCGAGCATGCTGTTGCAAATCATGATTGAACCTCCGGTGCAAATGTCACGTGGCTCGGATGAGTGGCGAACGGAGCAGCGTCTGGGAAGAGTGCGGGGGGGGGGGGGGGGGAGTGAGAGAGATGACGTCATAGCCGCGCGTGCCGCCCGTGCACGCTCCCGGACTGCATCCCGGCTGGGCTTGCGTTTCCAGTGGGGATGGCAGTCTATGCCAACGACATCGCCATCTGGGCACACGGACCAACGACGCTACTCTCCAATGTGAAGGCGTGCCTCCAGGGGGTGCTGTGGGCAGTCACCGCCTTCCTGACAAGCCGTGGCCTGCAGCTGTCCGAGTCGAAAATGCAGGCCTTTGTCTTCCACCCGAGGGGCTGCAGGGCATGCAAGGCGACACCGCCACTCACCTTGAACGGCCAGTCCCTTCAGTGGTGCACCAGGGCCAAGCATCTGGTGCTCCTGGTCGACTACCAGCTGTCCTGCCTACCTGCGGTGAAGGCGCTCCGGCAACGCCCAATGAGGGTCCGCCAGGGCGTGCGGAGGTTGGCGCGTGGTCAGGGCTGCACACACACAGTGGCCCTGCGGGTGTTCCACGGGATGGCGTCGTCCGCCGTCCTCTATGCGCTGCCTCTGGTGCAACTCAAGCCTCGCCGGTGGAGGAGCTGGAGGTGGATCAGCGCCGGGCTATCCGCCTTTGCCTGGGCCTTCCGAGCACATCCCAGGGGGCGGCGGCGTACACGGAGGCAGGCTCCTCTAGCCTATCCAGATGCGGGCCCTGCAGGTGGGGCTCCACCACATCCACCACCTGCAGGGCACGCCGGACGGCGCGGCACTCCTCCAGCGCTACCGCAGCCGGCCCAACTCTCGCATGGCCATGCTGCTCAGTACCTACGAGAGCCATATCGCGCTGCCTCATCGGCCCCGCCTGGACCACCACCAGGCACGGGGCAGGCTCTACGCATCGCCACCACAATTGCCGGGGGTCCGTAGCAAGAGTTCCATCCACCCCAGGCCATCTACCAAGAGGTGGCCGCCCTGCTGCAGCACGATGCTGCCGGACTTCTGCAGGTATACACGGATGGCTCTGTGCAACAGTCGACGGGCACAGCCGGAGCTAGCCTGCACGGCCCTGGAACTCGGCACCAGCCAGGTGTGTAGCCTCCCCTTCCCGGCCTCATCCACCTACTCAGAGCTGGCTGGACTCCATTTGGCCGCGGATCTTCTTCTAGAGCAGGGGACCCAGGTCCGGGGGGCCATCATGCTGACTGACTCCCGGTCTGCCCTTCTTCCGTTAGAGCTGCCGACCAGCCAGCCAGCTCCAGCGGCTACGTAGAGCGGTCGCTGGCGGCCAAGCTTCCCGCAGTGGAGTCCCAGAGATGTCCACTGCGACTTCACTGGCTACCATCGCACGTGGGCATCATGGACAACGAGGTTGCAGACGCCCTGGCCAAGGGTGCTGCTCGCCAGGGAGGGGCACCAGCCTCTCGGGATGTAGTGTCACTCGACGCTGCAAGGTCTATCCTGGCCCGAGTGGTGGAGGCCCTGTATCCAGATGCTCGAGTGGTCAGTGGTCAGGCCCCACGGGTCCTGCCCGGACGCATTGGCAGAGAGGCCCGGTAGCTCCTGCTTCGCCTGCGGCTTAATTGCTGCAACGTGGGAGCCCGCCTGCACCACCAGGGCCGCCGGGCGTCCCCCACCTGCGCCCAGGGGTTTATGCAGGAATTCGATTTTGGGGGGGTGTCGGCGGGATGTTTGGGGGGGTGTTGTATAAATCCCTAGGCACAGTGCTTGTGGTTGTGGAATCTTTTTGGGGGGGTGTCGAAGTCCTTCTGGGGGGTGTGGGGGGGTGTTAGGAGGGTGTGTATAAATCCCTGCCTGCGCCGACTGCCCAGAGCCCGAGACGCTCGAGCACTTACTGTGCTCTTGCCGCCAGCACGACACCGCGAGGGAGGAACTCCGGGCCGCACTCCGGCGACTCGGTGCCCCAAGCCACAAGCTAGAAGTCTTCCAGTTCCCCACGGGATCGGATGCCTTACGATGGGAGGTCTTCCAGCACCTCCTCAACTTCTTTGTTGTGACAGGACTGGTGCAGCGTTTGTAGCCGTCGAGCCTCGGACGAGACGAACGCGACATAAACTGCGCCCCATCCTCTTCCTTCTTTCCTCTTTCTCTCTTCCTATCCTTTGAAACCCACCTTCCCTTCCCTGGACTGGGTTGTATGAGGGTGAACTCCTCGACTGAGTTCAACAATATCCCCGGTCCTTTTCTCTTCCCTGCTTTCTTCATAAATCACCACCCCCACCCAGACGCTCCTCTCCGTTTTCTTTCTGCATTCACTGCTTCGTTCGTTCACTCGGTTACGCGGACGGTGACGGACGCCTACGCCCCCGCCGCCGAGAGACCCAGGTACCGGGAGCCAAAGGGCTGCGTCCTAAAGAAGAGGAACACAAGAAAAACTCCCAACTCCCCTCGCGGGAACCCCTGTGTAGATGCGACGCATAGGGGGTTCACGTTGCAGCGTTGGACAGCGGAGGAACGGCGCTGGAACGATGGAGCGGAGCGGCGCAGGCACCGCGTTTTATAGCGCGCATAACGGTGAGGGTACGCGCCGGCGCCAGTGCGTCTGCACGCGGCTATGACGCAACACAATCCAACACAATCCACTTTAATTCAATTCAATCCAATTCAAATCCAAGCCAAGCAAAGCCAATCCAAGCCAATCCAATCGAATCGAATCCAATGCCCCTCGCGAGAGAGTGTTCGCTATCGGAGAGGAGAGGGGGTGAGCGGCGGAGAGCGCAGCTGGCGCGGCGAGGAGAATGGGGGAGGGGCGGACGCCGACGACAACGCCGACGACGCCGGATGCAGGGACAAGGTGAGTGAATGAGATGCAGTCGCATCTAAAAGGCGACAGGACAAGCGCTTGTCCTGTCGCATTTCTTGTATCCGTCTTTTTTGAGCGATTAAAACATGGGGTCAAGTACTCACCAACTTGCCCAGCAACAAGTTCTTAAAAGGGCCTACCAGGCCACTGAGTTGCATAATAATATGTTAGTATGAACTGTACCAGGCACCAGGTGCTGGATTAGCCTTGGCTTTCGGCAGAGTCCTTTCGGTTTTGCCACCACGAACCGGCTGCGGGGAGCGTCCGAACGGGTTTCCAGCGCTCGCGTCTACTCTGGACGGTCCTCTGGGCCGCTAGGTTAGACCTTCCGGACCTAATAAAGTTCAATGTCTGTCTGTCTGTCCCGGATCGAAGCAGACGCACCCCCCCCCCCCCCCCGACCACAACCGAAAGCTTCTGAAAATCGCACGTGCTTTCTCGATTTGCACGTGCTGTACCCAGCGGTGTCTCTTCCGTCGCGTCTCACCTCTGAGGCCCTCCGTCACCCCTCACAATACATAGTCTTAGCATTCGGCCTGCTGACTTGTATATGCTCAATTAAAATGCATAATTTAAAAATTAGGGCTAAAATATCTCATTTTTGTGACAGGCTCACCATATCGGAGCGCACCGACTCTGCTGTTTGAAGAGTAGATGTATTTTTAAGGTAAGTAATAAAGTACTCACTTACCCTTACTCTATCTATCTTACTAGTAGCTATGTACTCGACGCTTCACAGGTGGTGAGACGCGGCGTAGTGGAGGGCTCCGGATTAATTTTGACCACCTGGGGATCTTTAACGTGCGTCGAAATCTTGAGTACACGGGCGTTTTTGCATTTCGTCTCGATCAGAAAAGTGGCCGTTGCGGCCGGGAATCGAGCACGCGTCCTCGTGCTCAGCAGCGCAACGCCTTAGCTACTGAGCCACTGCGGCGGGTGGACAATAAGGTACTCGTGAGAATGAGCAAATAGAGTACAGTTGATATTTTAATAAAAAGAGTTGCGAATAGAAGACCACATGATTACAACCACAAAGTCCGAGTTTACGAAGTCAGAATATGACAAAAAAAAAAAAAAAAGGGCCAAGTTGATATGGAGCAGCAACTGGAAATACAAAACACGTCAACGGCAATAATACACACGAGGCGCCAATAGCAAGCTTCCCGAGGGTTTTATGTAAGCCGGCCGGGATGAAACGTTCCCTGAACTTACTGTTGGGCGAAGCGTCACTCTTTGGAGTACCAAGATGCAGTTTACCGACAAGCGACGTTCAATCAGCTGCAACCGCATCTGCACTTTTCTTTGCTGCATCCCATCAGCAAAAAAAAAAAAAAAAAATACAACAAAAAATCAAAGGGCCTGTGCTGTTTATATGTACACGTAAGTCAATGCAGAATGAATGAAAATATGTCTACAAGGAAGAATCCGCACAAGTTTTTATGCTTCGTAGTGCGACGTGTATATATCACTAGGCGCCGCCTCCAGCTTCTTCCGCTCCGGAGTGAACAGGTAAGACACCAGGCGGTCAATTTGAGCTCGAGAAATTCCGAAGGGGAAGGCTCTAAGATCTCGTCCAGGTTTATCAGCTCGTCGAAGTTTCCGCCCGCCTTCAAAATTGCGATAGCGGGAGGGTACGCCGCCATGAAGTCGTTAAACGATAGCGAGCTGATTCCGTGGCATGAAGTCCGGTGGACTAAAAACAGGGAAGACAATGGCGAGGTCGGTAGCGACCATGCTGGAAGTGACCCTGCCGGTGTCGACCATGCTGGTAACGACAGTTAATGAACCAGGTCCATGCATGGGGCTCTGATGCAATGGGCGTGCCAATTGCGATGGGATGGCGATGGCAAATGCAGGAAGGGAGGGGGGGGGGGTGTCCTGTGCCACTTCCGGGTTTCTGAAAGATGATGAGCTACTGTCGCCGCTTTCAATTGCTGAAGCTCCACAAATTGTTCCATATCCATGTTGCTGCGCCACCTGGCGTGCCGTTGATGGTTCAGCGACAGAAGCCATCTAGGCTCTGGGCAAAGGAAGGCCGAGCCGGCACACTGCTGGTTGTCCATTCCAGGTCCGCGACTGGACATAACGATGTCGACGGTAAGCGAGGCAAAGGGTTGTGACGGTGACGCTCCCTTCACCTGGGGAAGCTTGAAGGGAGAACGTTCAGTCAGGGTCGTGGCTTCGCTGGGAAAGGCGCCCGTAGATGAATGGAAGCCCACGAGGTCACTATTTGCCGGTGGCTCAAGGTCTTGATGCTGACGGCGCTCGCCGTGCAGCTTGTGCGCCTTGCGTTCTTCTGGGACGACTGGTGGCAGCTGCTGATGCGCCATTCCTCGCCAGTAGATGGGCCTTCCTCGAAAAGGATGGGCGGGATAACCTGGAATACTTCCACGTTGGCAGGATCTGGTGACAGCCTTAGCTTCTTTCGGTCTGGGCTCTCGCTTGGCGCTTGGCGAGTGCCATCACCAGAGTAATCGAGGGAGGGTGGGGTGGCGTGGTGATATTCGAATGAATCCGACAGTCCAGGGGGTCCTGCTTGTTGGACGGGCTGCTCGTCGCTCTTTTGCGTGGTCAATGAAGAGGCGGCGGTGGGCTCTGGCCCAATTTCCGACGATTTCTGGCTGCACTGGCCGACCGGCGACGTGTACGCCACCGCCGAAGAACCTTTCACCGGGACTTTTTCCCTCGGAATTCGGATGGCGAATACTGGACCGTCGGTGAAAGTTATCCATTCGTTGGCCGATAATACAAGCAGCGCCTTGCCAAGTAGCTACTGGAGGCGGTCTGCAGCCGCAGAAAACAACGCTAGGCATGGTCCGTCACCTGGTACATAGTACTGCGTGGAGTGTGCGCCTCGGCTGCGGAAGACGCCGTTCACCGAGGATGATGACACAAAGGCTGGGTGGAAGAGTCGTAAACCCGGATGGTGCTTTTGCCGAGGGTCTGCTCGTCGCCGCTTCTTCCAGGAGCTCCTCGCGTGGTTGTTGTTGTTGTTGTTGTTGATCCTTTTCTAGTGGCACATACCCACGTGGGGGATTGGCCAAGAAACGGAGTGGCTTTTTGGGGCTAAAACGCCCACCTCATGGCCCTGTATAATCAGCCTGTAGGAATTGGGGAGACGGTTACCGAATTATATAATAAGTCTAAGGAATGAATCAGTGAATGATGTAATTTTTGGAAGAAAAGGCTAAAAAATTTTGACCCAAGTTAGCAGGACATTCGTCTGGTCTCTGATATGTACGCGTGAATGGCCGCAATAATCCCTCTATGACAAAACCCCAGGGATGTGGCCCCGAACGAAAGAAGCACCGGCATCGTCAGAGGAAGGCCAATACGTTGAATTGGTGCGGCTAGATACCGTTTCCGAATGAAAGAAAAACCGCGGCAGTACAGGAAAAAGTGTTCAATTGTTTCAATTTCACCGCAAGCAGCACAAATACCGGAGGAGGTGAGACCAGCGCGATGCAAATAAAAATTAAGCTGCGGTATTCTGCATCTGATACTGGTTATAGTGACCTCACACTGGCGGGACTCGCAAAATCTCGCATTCCAAGTGTGAGCAAGATGGGCATAGTCATCCAAGCCTGTGATAGCACCTTCCTGTGTCATCCCTAGTCGTAGATATCTGCGGAACCTTGCTCGCGCCAGTAGAAATGGGGTAGGGCTGAGGTCCACCGTAGGGCCATCTAAAGCTGAACGTTTGCGGCAGGGTAGTGGCGCGGGCAAGACAAAGAAGACGTGGGGTTCCAACGGCGCGTGCTCGTGGCCACGAGCAGTGAGCGCGGGCTCACCCAGGGTTGTTCTTGTCCCTTCCCTCATGGCGCATACCCACGTGTGGGAGTGGCCAAGAAATGTGGGTAGTGCGGCCACTTCACACTACAAGATGAGTCTGTGAAATGAAAGAAGAAACTACTGTGCAACGATAGATTGAAGTCATATTGGTAAAATATACAGGAGAAGAGCAGTTAACAATTAATAGGAGCAATTATCAGGAGGGTGTCAGTCACCGATACATTTGTGATAGAATACGAGGATGTGTCCCCCCAAAACACACGACAGGCATCGAAACAGTGAGACCAAGACATTGAATTGGAGCTGTTAGGTAACGCTTTCTAATCAAACAAATACGACACTACAATTATTGATTAGTGATGGCTTCGCTTTCACTGCAAAGAGCACCAAGGACCGAGTGGGTGAGACCGGCGCGATGCAAATGAACGTTAAGCTGAGGTATTCTACAACTGATTCTAGTTAATGTAACCTCCCACTGGCGGAACTCGGAAAGCTGTGAATCCCAAGTGTGAGATTAACGGGCACGGCCGTCCATGCAGGTGGTTCCACCTTTCTGTGCTCTCCCTAGACTTTGGCATTTGGCAATTGCGGAACTGTGTTCGTGCCACAGGAGATGGAACAGGGCGGGTGTCTACCGGAGGGCCACCTAAAGATGGTCCGGAATCAGCCGTTTCATTGAGCTATACAGCCATGTGACCTGTAACACAAATGGGGCGGATGTCACGTAAATGTGAAGGCGTGAGAGAAGCGAAGGCACGAATAAGCGGTGCATTCTTCGGAGTTGTTAGAGCCAGAAGCGCCAACTACGGGGGGAAGTAAAGTGCATTTTTTTGTAATGAAGGGCGTTACACGGTTCGTCATTTTCCGAATTTTTTTTTTCTATTTTCAAATTTAGTTCAACCAATGATCTCCATTTGCGCTATTACAATGGTTACAGGTGGAAATTCTGTGAAATTGGCATTATTGTTGGAATGCAGAGCGTTACACGATACCGGCTGTCGGGTACTCGGCAAAGAATGGTACGCATTAAAAATTAAAATGGAAGCCCTGAAATCCCAGCCCATTCCAGCGATTCAGAAGACCAGTCGAACTGCTGTTTCTGAGTTGGACACACACACGTGCCCGCTTCAAACCTTGGGTGCCGAAGATGACACTTTGATGGGTCCGGTGCCAGCGGCTACTGCTTTGAAAGCGAGTGCCCCGACAGGCGCCAAAGGTTGTTAAATTCTTCGCGTGCGCCTAGGCTTACAGAAATCGCGTGATAAAAATCAAGAATGGAGGCAAGAGCTTACTCTCTCTAAAAGAGGTGCGCTTGCTTGGGAAGTGCGTCAGCACAATTTTCAATCGAAAAATATAAGGACAGCGATCATCCTCGACTCGACCTAAGTGATGCTCGTGTAAATTAACTCTGATTGTCATGTCATTGCGAGTCATTTGACACACGATAGTCTTTCTTGGGCTACTCAAACACGCCAATTTTTGCCTGTCCGTCCGTACGTGCGTTTGTCACTCGGATCGCCCACTTGCTTATCAGGCTCCATTTGGAGGCAAATGGGAGACCATTTGCCCTTTTTCGCAGAACATTTTTAACTCCTCAATGGAAGGGTTTCCGCATTTATTGCATGTGCTTGTGTGTGCTTGAGGGAACATTTTGTGGATAGCCGGGATTTGTTTGGGTAAGTATTTGCCTGTATTTGTCTCAGTGCTTGAGCTATATACCGCACCTGCGAGGTTCTTGTTCAAATTGGGGAAAAAGGCTCCTGCACCTCTTTGGACCATGAGGCATTCTCTAAAGCCGCTTGGAAGTTGCTGCAGAAGGCTAGGACTGCGCCGGCCGGTTTGTAAGATCTTGTGCAGCCATGGTCGACCCTCTCGTTTCCCTCCAGCTGCAAAGCCTCCAGAAAGTCGCGGATTCCAAAAAGGCTATGCAGAACATCATAAATGAAAAAAAAAAATTACGAACGTCTTAAAAAACTAGAGCCAAAAACACAGAATCAGTTCCATCTCATTATCTGGACTCCAAGACACGAAGCAATTAAATGAAAGACAGAATATTAATGGCCGTAAGTTGTCTTCGTGCCACACGCCGCAGTAAGCTAAGAAGTATGCTATACAGAAAAAAACCTGGCGTTTGAAACCAATTTCGAGACGGAATGAGAAACGGAATCTCGAGACGGAGGGACTGTTTCCCGTCGTCTCGGCGGGCTTGTCGCTTGCGCTCGGCCAGTGTCCCTAGATTCTGCCCACCCTTCAAAGATAGTCTGCAAAAACATCCCCCTCGCGAGGGGCACGATCAAATGCAGAGCATTTCCGCGGGGGGCGTGCCTGCAAGTCTTATGGATTACGTATTGGTTGTTGTTGTTGTAATTGTTGTCTTCCAGCGTAGACATTGTCGATGAAGTCGATGGTGAAACGTGCCGTGAACCCCCTGCCGCGGCTATTACGCAACGTGGAGAGGCTACGACGCAACGTGGCGCGGCTATGACGCAACACAATCCACTTTAATCCAACCCAATCCAAATCCAAGCCAAGCCAATCCAATCCAATGCCCTTCGCGAGAGAGTGTTATAGCGCCGAAATCGCGCCACCACATGAACGCGAACCGAACGCGGCGAGAGAGGGTGTTGCGAGCGGAGAGAAGGCGAGGAGGACGCGGGGGAGAGGGCGCACCTGTGGCCGACGGTTGAATGAGTCAAGGATATAAGGCGCGTGCGTAACCTTCCATTCTGTGTCGGCTCCGTGGAGCAGTCGGTAAAGTGCCGTGTACCTTGCGTTCCGCCCGCAGAGTCGTGGGATCGAAACCTGGCGCCGGAAGGTATTATTTCTTTATATAGTGTAGGGTGCGGACTACGTAGTGATGCGGACTACGGACGCCAACGCGGGTGACATCGTGAGTTACTAAAATGCTCTGCATTTAAATATCTTTACCAGGAAAACATGGTGGGGGTTCACACTGTTCACAGGCACCTTATAATCGATAATGCGGTTTCGATGCTGAGCGTTCAGCGTCTTATGCCTTGGCGCCTTGGTGTGTTTGCGCACGGAGATTAAACCGTTGGAGGGTAGCGGTATACGGCTTGTGGTAAAAGTCTTGTGTCTTTGAAGCACGAAGCGTTCTAGCGCGAGGCGTTGACGAACGAGTGTCCCACTGTGTTCATTTAGTACGTGTTTTTGCCCATGGAGATGAAACGTTCTTGCGTGAGGTGTTTCAACACGAGTGTCCTCGTGTTTTTGAATCGCGACTACATGAGACGGCAGAGGCACCGACAGCCCGAGGCCCTAAGGTGCTTCGCCTTTAAAAACTCCCACCTCCCCTCGCGGAAACCCCTGTGTAGATGCGACGCATAGGCGGAGCGGCGAGGGGACCGCGTTTTATAGCGCGCATAACGTTGAGGGGACTGCGTAAGCCGGTCCCAGTCGATGACGACGTTGGCGTACTTGTAAAGCGGCGTGGACTCTAGGTGTTTGAGCCAAGCGCGGATGTTGCTTCGCCGGAGAACGGCACACCGGTTATATGCGCAGCGCGCCCGAAGGAGAGGAAACCGCGGAAGAGAGAGTACTGCACATGCGCCGGCCCCAGCGCGTCTGCCGCGGCTATGACGCAACGTGCCGCGGCTATGACGCAACACAATCCACTTTAATCCAATCCAATCCAAGCCAAGCCAAGCCAAGCCAAGCCAATCCAATCCAATCGAATCAATCCAATGCCCCTCGCGAGAGAGTGTTCGCTATCGGAGAGGAGAGGGGGTGAGCGGCGGAGAGCGCAGCTGGCGCGGCGAGGAGAATGGGGGAGGGGCGGACAACGCCGACGACAACGACGACGACGACGACGACGCCGGAGGGACAAGGCGAGTGAATCAGATGCTCTGCATCTAAAATACGCGTGATCTGACAGTAACAGCTCGATACGCTGCCACCGTGCTATCTCCGCACGTTGCCAACGCTAGAACAAAAGCTGTTCTTCCGTTTGCAGCACCTACCGACGTAAATGGATTGTCCAAAAATGTTGAGCTTACAGCGGTTGACGCACCCGTTCAAAAATTCACACCACTATGCATTAGAAACGTCAAGAATGGTGTATGCGACCTGAACATGATGGCATGCGAGTAGTACAGGTGCACACTATCCGCTCAGAACCCTTATTCTAGGAAGCTGTGGCGCTATCCAATAGGCTTGCTGACGTAATTCTCGACGCAAGAAGCAGAAACGAAGGCGAAGGAGAGACGCAAACACGGTGTAGCAGTAAAGGAGCCAGTTCGAGTCATTTGCAAAAAAAAAAAACAAAAAAACAAAAAGGAAGCGAAGGAACAGACACTGATACGATACAGCAGTGAAAAAGTTAAAAAGCATAGCTACACCTTCGCCTTCGAAGGAAGTTAGCAGACCAAAAAAATTTTATTCGCCTAGAGACCGGGAATTACCTGGCGCATTGATGTTGGGCTGTGTTGCACTGATACAAATAAAAAAAACATTTATTGGGGGGGGGGTTATTGCAAACGCATGAGTTGAATATGTTGCTCGAAAACGCGGTGTTCATTACACACAAAATGACCGAAGAATGGTAAACAAAACGGCCTTCTGCTCACATGATAAAGAGCCCGACAATAAATGGTCGGAATGATGGTACATTTCTCAGGGAAGCTCCAATATTCAAAACAACATATTAAATTGACAAGAAGCATCGGTAAATATTCGTCTGAGGGGCGGTGATTAATTCGCGGTCACACGAAATGGAGACATGAACGAAAACCCTGAACTAACACAACTGGATGATTCTAGATGACCGAAGGTGAACGTACTAAATGAATTGTGGCCTCCGGATTAACAAAGTTTGTCACAAAAAAAGTCAGTACGACAGGAGGACATAGTAGTTACGCAGGCAGCAACTAGTTGAGATCAAATCACACTCCGGCTGATAAAACATATTTACGGCTAAGAAGGGCCATTGGCAAAGCTACTCAGTCGTAGTAACGGAAAGATGAAGAATTCTTCAAGGGAAAATGATGATGATGATGATGATGATGATAAGAGGACATGTGCGCACTATTGTATGCTTGCTGTCAGTAGAGGCATCACGTCATTACCCCGTTATGTGAAGCAGCCCCTCCGGGCGATGCTGAACACTCTGACTTCCCGATGCTGTGACATACGGCTGCACTGGTTGCCGCCGCACTCCGACGTTAGAAGTCACCAGGCAGCTGATGTGCTGGCGAGTGCCGTCCACCACGTGGGGACGCATGTCTCCCAGGGAGGAAAGGCATAGATGCATCGCGCGCCGCCCTGGCCCGAATGCTCACGCGAATGCCGATCAGTGAGGCCTCTAATTTAATTTTACGCGAGCGAACGTCTCGACAGCGCTTCAACATGCGCGTTTCTTTCAACTTTGGGTGGCAATCACTTTTCTCGCATTTCCTGCAATGTATTACAAGATTGCTGCCCTTTCCTGTGGGCACAGTGTAAGCATGTTTTCTAAGGTGTTCATTTACGCATCTATCAGTCTGGCCATCGTAAACTCGTCCGCATGAAAGTGGGATTTCATACACCACACCATCCGCACATTCCACAAACTGATTTTCATGCTGCTTCTCACATATGGCTCCTGGACCGGTCCGTCATTGCTACTTACCTTGTCTGACAAAGACGCCAGTTTGCTGGGCGCTGAAAAAACGGTCCCCACTACTGCCTTATCGCTTATCTTCTTCCCCCGCTTCCGGCTTACGTTGTTCCCCCAAAATCTGCTCCTAGTGCGCAGGATGGCGGGTACTAGAGCCATTTTCAATGCAGATCATTCTGGAAGGTGCTTCCATCAATTACTCCGTCTCCGCTAACCAAAATTGTAGGCATGATCACCGTTGTTGGCGCAGTGCATGGTAAACAGTTTTTCGGCTTAGAATAATATTAAAAAGGTGAGGAATTACTCTAATACAACTTTAGTGGCCCTTTTAGCCAGCTGAGATCCAAGCTACCCATTTTTTTTGTTTCGTATATAGCTACACACTTGAGTAGGGCAGTGTCTTACGTTTCCATCGGCCAGACGTTAGTGGATCTCACCAGTAAGACAGCGTCTCAGCGTATTCCTCTAGAACCACACGTATATGAAGAAAAAGCGATAAAAGCTGGCTCAATATCATTGCAGGCGTGTGCGGCGACGTGGTCTGCGGGAAACTTTTCTTTTTTCGTGCTCTTTTTCTTCTGGCTCCCTGCGCCCAACCCATATGCAGGTATGGAGTGCTGCCTGCTCCGGAAATAACAATATCCAGGATACCTAAGGGGCTACACTAGAAATGTTCAACTATGTTAGGACGGTTCTTAGAGACAAAAGCAGCACTCCCTCACCAGAGAAAGATCTGGTCACCCTGGTGTAGTAGTTGGCCGCCACCTCCCGTGAGTCATGACTGACCTATTCAATTCTCGGCCCTAATTTCCCAGCAGCTGTAGAACACCTGTCCACGGCGGCGGTCAGAACAGCGATACAGAAGAGGGTGCTAATAATCTCTGGGTCCGGACAGGCCGCCATTGGAACTTGACTATGGCAACCTTCAACGCAGTAAAGGGGGGGTGGGGACACGGGGAAGGGGGGGTTGGGGGAAATAATCAGTTTCTGAGTTTTACAGAAGGTCTACCAGGGCACAAGGGCCAGCAGGACAGGGGAAGATGAAGATCGGATCACGGCAGAGAACGAAGATGGAAGATAAAGACGGACTATCAAGAGGAGTCAACATTGAGTATGAGATTTCACTACCGAGGAAGCACTTAAACTGCATATATGTTTGCATATCAAGATCACATGTATGAAGAACGACATGCTGAGTCATAGCTGAGCTTTCCCATATTCGTTTAAAAGATACCGCTAATTGCCTTCCCTCCCTTGGCTTGGTTTCGCGTGATAGATCTCTCTTCTTTCTTCTTTCTTTCTTCTTTTTCCTGTCTCTTAAAAACTCTTTTTGACTTCGGTCCAGTTTGTTTATTTTTAATTGGCGTCACCCGTGATACGTATGTGGTACGGGTTGGGCTTTTATTTTACTTTATAACCTTTTAGTTTGTCTGTCTGTCTGTCTAGCGAGAGAAGCTTAGCTGTAGTACTAAAGGAGCTCTCTGACATTAAGTGCGGTATACGGTTAAGCGAAGTTCGAAGGACAGGAGAAGGTTTCATGGAGCTCACTAGTGCGAATATTCTGTACTACAGTGGACCCCAAGAGAAGAAAGAACACGGGGTGGGATTTTCTATCCACAGAAAATAACAAGAAACCTGGAGGAGTTTTCCAACATTACCAAGAGAGTCGCGGATGTTTATCAAGCTACAGACGATACAGGTTAAATATAGTACAGGCCTAAGCGCCAACAACCCGCGCTATGATGATGAAGCCGTAGACGCATTCTACGAGGACATCGATTCAGCAATGAAGAAGGCAACAACACAGTTCCCGATTGGCGTGGTGGACTATAACGCAAAGGTGGGTAAGAAGCAGAGGGGAGAATGGTCAGGGGGAAACTTCGGTATAGACAATTGCAACAGTCGAGGAGATACATTGGTAGGATTTGCAGAGAGAACTGAGCTGAGGTTGATGAACACATTCTTTTACAGATGAAAGAATAGGAAACAGACATGGAAAGGTCTCGATGGTACAAGAAAAAACGAAATTGACTTATTTTGAGCCACAATTCAGGTATTATGCAAGACGTAGATGTGGTAAGATTCGGAGCAGCGATTATAGGATGGTCGGATGCAAGCTAAGGCTGAATTTCAAAACACAAAGAAGGAAACTCGTGAAAACTAAGAAACCCTGCTTGGAGTCAGTCTGGACCCAATAGCAGGAGTTTAAATGAACTTTTCTGAACAAATTATCGCTTTTGAACGAGCAGAACGAGGTCAGTGCAGGCAGGCTAAATGACAACCTAGCATCAGCACTTAGTGAATCAGCAGCAGCTGTTAGAGAAGCAACGTGTAGAAAGGAACAAACCGGGAAAACTAACTAAGAAACCGAAGGCACTAATTGCCAACCGTAAGAACATGAAAGTTCTTACGGTTTGATTTGCACGAGGTGTCGGAACTGATTAACAGAAGTAAAACAATCGTCATTCGTGCATATAACATGGCTGTGATCAAGGAAACGCTGCAAACAGGGGGAAGCTTGAAAGCGACTAAGAGAAAACTGGCCCTCGTCAGGGACAGGATTTACGCACTCAGAGAGAAGCAGGATTACGCGCAACTTTGACAAGAGAATAAAGCTAGCAGGACGATTTTACACCAGGCTGTATGCCAGCGACGTTAGACCAGATGAGACTACGGAGAGTACAAGCTTAACTTGCGATGTCGCACAAGTAACTAAAGAGGGGATAGGAAAGGCTCTCAAAGGCATGAAAAGAGAAAATGCTGCAGGTGACGACGGTATAACCATGGATCTTTTGAAGGAAGGAGGAGATATTGTATTGGAAAGCTTGGTGTACTATTTTCTGAATGCTTGAAGACTCTAAAAGTGCCTATAGCCTGGAAAAACGCCAACATTATTCTGGTTTATAAGAAGAGAGATCCAAAGGTATTCAAGAATCACAGACGCATCAGCCTACCCTCAGTTGTTTACAAGCTTTTTACAAAAGTTATAGTTAGCCGCATAGGAGACAGCCTTGATTTCCAACAACCCAGAGAGCAGGCTGAGTTTAAGCAGAGTCCTTCAAAGCATTGAAGGACTCTGGTTTAAGCAAGGGTACTCAACCATGGGTCACATCGATGTTGTCAGTACAGTGATAAAAATATCCGCAGAATACACTAAACCTGTTTACATGGCATTTGTAGATTACGAGAAAGGGCTTGATTCCGTACTCACCGCAGCCGTGGTAGAAGAACTAAAAGACCGGGGAATAGTAGGAGACCTACGTAAGACCTCTAGAAGACGTATATAAGGAATAATCGGGCAGGATAACCCACCACAAGGAAAGCCATAACTTCCCGATCCGAAAGGGAGTTAGACAGAAAGATACCAACTCGCGAAAACTATTCACAGCATGTCTGGGGGGTCGCATTTAGAAAGCCTGAGTGGGAGAACATAGGATTAAGGACAAACTGGGAATACTTGAGCCATTTGAGGCTTGCGGACGGCACATGCCTTGCTGAGTGAGAGTGCAGAACACCTGCAAACAATGCTTGAGGAACCACAATCACAAAGGACGGCCGTGGGGCTAAAAATAAATATGAACAAATCTAATGTAATGAAGAGGAGGAGGAGGAGGGGAGGAAGGGTAGGAGAAAACTATTGAACAGTGAGATCGAGCTTGTAAGTGGTCGGGGTCCTCAGTCCAGGACTCCGTTGGTGCGGCCTGCCGTCTTCGCCCTTTCAACGAGTCAATTAAAGCTGCTTATTTAGGTCCGAGCTGGCAAGTTCACTCTCCCACTGCTCGTATGTAGGACTGAGAATTGGTTCAAGGTGTGGGCTTGAAGGGCATGCCCAAACCATATGGAAGAGCGTTGCTGGGCTGCCGCAGTGCCTGCACAGGGGTAGTATAATGTGGGGTGGATGGCGTCTAGCCGTGTGGGATGTGGAAATGTGTTGGTTTGAAGTTGTCGGAGGGTGTCTTGTTGTTCTTTTGTTAATTTTTCTGCTGGTGGTGGGAAGGTGCGTCCTGTGAGCATGTAGTGTTGGGCGATGTCGTTGTATGTAATAAGTGAGTGTCTGGTCCTCTCATCGTCCTCTTGCGGTGCCCGTCGAGCAAGATCTCGGGCGTGAGCGTGAGCCGCTGCATTGCCGCGAAGGGATGAGTGGGCAGGCGTCCAAATAATTTTGACTGTTCTTTCAGAAGGGTTTTGGACTAGCATGCGTAGGGCTTTCGTGGAAATCCTTCCGGTTATGTACTTCCGTCACGCCGCTTGCGAGTCTGTAATAATAATCTTGGCTTGGGTCTGGGTTATGAATAATGCGAGCGCCGCTTCTTCCGCTTCGAGGATGCTAGCCTGGCGAAGGGTGATACTAGTAATAAGACCAGTGGGGGTGGCGACAACCGCTGCTTTGGTATTTGCACGTGCGTAGTCCGCTGCGTCTGTGAATACTGTTGTTTTTGAGTGACAGTACAGCCTTTCAAGGGTTTGTGCCCTGGCTGTTCTTCTGCCGTCATGGTGCTGAGGGGTCATATTTCTTGGCAGGGGAGAAATTTTTAGCTTCGACCTAATTTCCAGTGGAATGTTTTCGGCAGACTTTATTTCCATTAAAGGGGCGTATCCCAGGTTCATAAGTACTTGCCGGCCTGTCGGGGTAGTGCTTAGTCGCGCTTTCTGGGCGTTCAGGTGCGCCTCTGTAAGCTCGTCTAGGGTATTGTGCACCCCTAGCGCCACCAAACGAGACGAAGAAGTGCTTGTCGGAAGTCCGAGGGCTTGTTTAAAGGCTTTTCGTATAATGGTGTCAATCTTCCGCCTTTCTGCAGCAAGGAGGGTGGCGTAGGGGGGCGAATTACGTAATTCGTGAAATTACAAAAGCTTGAACAAGAGTCAGCATGTCCTGTTCCTTCATTCCGCTGTTTTTGGCTGGCAATGCGGCGGAGCATCCTGACGACCTGAGCGGTTGACGAGTCGAATAAGCATGCCAAAAACCTCCTCTTTCGCTTAGTAAACGAAACGCTAGAAGAAGTAAAGGAATTAAACTACCTTGGACAAATGGTTTGTGCTGACGCCGACCACGAGGGAAAAATCCGGCGCAGAATCGGTAAAGGGTGGGGGGGCACTCGGAAAGCACCCTCAAATAATGAAAAAAAAAAACTACCTGTGTCACTCAGAAAAAGAAATCTACAACCAGTGCATACTACCGGTCATAACATACGGAGCCGAAACTTGGCGCCTTGCTAAATTACTAGAAAACAAAGTTAGATCTGCTCAACGGGCCGATCTAAGTTTGTTCGTATCATAGTTCAAATAAAGAAAAATGAATGACTCGGGCTGGCCATGTAGTCAGACGAACCGACAACCGGTGTACAATTAGGGTAACACAGTGGATACCAAGAGATGGGTCTAGAAGAAGGGGTGGGCCATAAATCCGATGGAGGGATGAAATATAAAAATTCGGGAGTAAGCTGTGGACTCGAGCGGCGCAGGACAGGAGCGGTTGGAGGTCAATGGGAGAGGCCTTCGTCCTACTGTGGTCCTGTGTAGGCTGATGATGATGATGATAGTTATGTCGTCCATTGGCCCGCGGCAAACGTGTCCAGGCACGCCTGGTGCCTCCCGAAGCGGCATCGAGTGAGTCACCTCCCCTTTCCCATCTCGGGAGGATCGCCTGATGCGGCACCTTCGCGCCCATTCGTCGAATCTAAACAGCGGCCGGCGGAGGGCCCTGATTGGAGGAATTTGAACTGCCGGCGGCTGAAACGGATTTCGGAGTCTACAGAACGTTTACTGCGAGCACTTAGGCCCGTCTTAGCCAGATGGCGCCACCGCCGCACTCACCATTGCTGGCCTTTCCCACTTTCGGTTTCGCCGTAGAGTCTCCTTGTATGCTCGAAGTGCATCGTTAGCAAAAGGATTTGGCATAATAGCAAGTCATAATTTAATACTGTGGACACAGTCGAAACTCATGTTGACCGTCGCGAAATGGAACAGAACGTTCGTAAAAGCGCTCCAGTGTATGAAAGCAGGTGAAGTCTCCCGGGCGGCTCCACCAAGCGTGTTTCAGTCATTCCCTCCCCAACAGTTCAGGTTCCCTCCATAGGCCCCGTGCGTCACACTCATTACGACAGCTAGATAAGACGAAGCGTGGAAAAGAAAAAAAAATTAGCCCCATCTTCCCGAAGGGAACGCTGAGTAGATGCGGGGCATCTCGGGGTTCCGTTGTGTTCGTAGAACTTCATCGGAAGGACGGAGTGAAGTGGATTTAACCGCAGCAAGCGCTGAACTGAACACGCGCAGCACGCTACCCGATTTACATTGAAGGTTGAAGGAGAGGAAACGAGAGGAGGAGAGATGCGCAAGCGCCGAGCATTCGCGCCGACGAAGCTCAGGGTCCGCCGCTCGCTGCAAGCGTTTGCGCTCAGCGTCGCGTGCCCTTCGCTGCGCAGCTTTGTCTTCAGTGGACGTAGTGTTGCTGTTAGTTTGTGGGGTGGTGCTGACGCTTGCTTGCGCCAACCCACTAACTGACGGGACTGTTGCTTCCATCACACTTCATCGGAAGAGACGGAGTGAAGTGGAGTCAACCGCAGCAAGCGCTGAACTGAACGCGCGCAGCGCGCTACCCGATTTACATTCAAGGTTGAAGGAGAGGAGACGAGAGGAGGAGAGATGCGCAAGCGCCGAGCATGCGCCGCGAAAGCAGAAGCGAGAACGCGGGAACAGCGAAAGCGAAGTGCACGCAGCTGGTACGAGAGAAGAAGTGGCGGGAGTATCGCGCAGCTGTGGGAGAGAGGGAAGGAGGAGAGTTGCGCATGCGCAGTGTGAGTGTGGACGCCGACGCGGGACATGCCCAGACTACAAGATGCACCGAAAAAAAAAAACCGTTATTGATTACAACTGTGGATCGTAACATATGCTCAGACTGCGCCCTCAGCGAGCATCATGCACCCTGCGAAGGGCACTATTCTGGACACCTCTATCTGAAATCTTGAGCGATACATTTCGCTGCGCAAGTCGTTGAAGTAGATTATTCTAACGGTACATTTTCAGCGTAGTCCGATTCATAGCCACAACTGCGCCGGAACAAAATAGGAGCTCTTTGCATATCAACTCTCTGTTATTAAATCCTGTGTAGGGTTCCAATCGGCGGCATGCATGATTATCGCAGTCAAGCCTTTAGGTCCGAAATAAGTAATACTTGCTGCCGCAAATGTGGCAAAAATTATTGCACGAACGCATAAGTAAAAATAAAAACTAAGATATCCGAAAATTGTCATTTCTCGTATGCTACAAACCAATTACAGCAGCCGACCGATTTTTCGGGTGTGGAGGGGAACGAAAAATAGTCCAAAATAAAAGTCCGAAAAATCCACAAGTCGCAAAATTAAATGTTGCTTCATATAGATTGCACTGAAGAAGTCGGGAATGGTTCCTTGCTTTAATTACTCCTTCGTCTGAGAACGTCTCCCTGCATCCCTGCAAGCGTCACGTTTTCTTTGTAAATATTTGACAACAACGCCAAAGTGTTGGAAATCTCTTGCGGTGATGGTTGTGGGCGGTCACGAGTGTCATTGTCAGAGTCAGAGTCGCTTTGCGGCGGCGCGGTCACTTGGCGCACGATCTTGTCGTCCATTAGCTCCGCGCACAAAAGTGCTGTCTAAAAAAAAAACTGTCCAAATATGACCAGCTTCCGGCTTTCGCGTTTGCTTCCGCCGCAGACTACATGCATAGTTATGGCTAGCAACCATATTACACCATATTATGGTCTCCAAAATCGAAGTTTGTTACCCCGGCGGGAGTCAAGCGAATCCCCGTCCAATTCGAAGCCAGCCAAGTGGCTGAGGGCTCAAAATGGCGTCATCCTGGAGTCGCAGCGTGGCTTTGTCACCGAAAATTTTGTCCGGAAAATGGAAATTCTGGCTTTCTTTTAACCGAAATATCAGTTGTTCATATACATTATTCGTATGGCACAACTTGTGGTTCCTCGGGAAAGTACGGATATATACAGCAAGTCCGATTTTTTGGAGTCCGAAAAAATGATTGGCTACTGTATAATGTATAATATAGATGGTATTAACTCAGAAGTTAAGCTGTCAATTTCTTCGCTTCCCAACACTGGAAACGGCCACGGAAATGGCGCGGCTTGTGGCAGTACGCCCGCACGCCGCAGAACATAAGACACCGACGTGCGTCGTCTTCTCCGTTTTAACCCGATGTTCAACGGTGGTGTCAACAGAGATGTTGTTAATCACACTCCCATTGGAGTCGAGGCATTGCTTTTCGTTCCGTGGGGTATAAGTTTGAACGTCCAGCACACAAAATGTGCTTAGCACGGACAAGTACCGCCATCCCGCGGAGCTCGACGTACCTAGTGACGGCGCACTCGCATGGTTTCCTGCATGCTTGCCTCCCAAGTGATTACAGTCTATAAAAATACAAAATATTCTCACATCCGCAGCCTTGTGTGCGAGCTCGGGATATATTTGTGTATGTTTGTGTACGACGAAGCCACTCTCCTTGTCAGACAGCAGAAGCTTCAAGCCTGCTTCACGAAGTCAGGACACCACTTCTTTTGTGCGAACGGTGGGCTTGGTCTTGCGCATGCTCCTCACAGCAGACTTGAAGCAGACTTGAAGCTTCTGCTGTCTGACAAGGAGAGTGGCTTCGTCGTCATGCCGTCGGGGTCTTGTGCGGAAAAAGCAAGGCAGGCGATTGCTGACAATTTCCGCAGGGTTCCCGACGTCGATCCGAAGAAAGTAAGGAAGGAGGCGTTGAAGCGGTGTGAAGACATGAAGTTGGGGAAGATCGCTGCGTCTGTCAGGAAGAGCGAGTGCGGTAGTTTGTCGGTGTTTTTCTCGGCAAAAATACACAAGCCCGAATGCCCATTCAGGGTGATCGTCTCCGAGCGGGGCACTTGGCAGCCCTCGGTAGGACTTTTTGCAGCGGCCGCTTGCTATGCTACCGATTGACGACCCCTTTCGAGTCAGAAAGGCGCAGGAAGTGTCCACTTTCCAGGAAATGGAGCGACCACAAGGGGTGAGTGCCTTTTCAGTAGATCTTAAAGATCTTTACTATTCACTGCCGCACGCCTCCATTTGCCAGGCGGTTGAAGGAGGTATTGACAGCTTAGGCGCAATCCGCTTCCAGAATGAATGCGGAATCAGCGTGGGAGGCTTTATTGAGCTGCTATCCTTTTACCTTCGTTCCACGTTCATCAAGTCTGAAGATTGCCTCTAGCTCCAGAAAAAGGGGGTTTGCATTGGTTCATGCATTGTGCCTATCCTGAGCGACCTTGTGCTTGCGCGGCATGACAGAAGCCTCGACGCAGCTCTGAAAGACAGCGCAGCGTTAAAGGTTTTCCGCTTCGTCGACGATTTTCTAATTTTCTACAAGGTGCTGAGAGCGGGCAAGCGCAAGACGTCGATGACCTCTTGGGGACCTTCGCCGAAACCTTAAGCGACCACGTGCTAACTAAGGAAATACCCGCAAATAACGAACTCCAGTTCTTAGCTCTAAGATTGTACTTGAGGCTGAGCACCTCTGTTGGAGCTATGCCCCGCGCTTTCCAAAAAATTTTTTTTTCCCCCCAAAATTTTTAAAAGGGGGGGTTTTTTTAAAACCTTTTTTTTTTTTTCCCCCCCCCGGGGGGGCCCCCCCCAAAATTTTGGGGCTCTTTCCCCCCTTCCCGGCGCCCAAAGCTTAAAAACCAGAAAGCCACAACACGAACGGGAGCCTCCATCAGAGAAGAAAAAGGTACCTATCGGTCATTCCCTACATCCACGGCGTAAGCCACCCGGGTGAAGAAAATAGTAGGGCGAGCGGGGGTAGACCGTGAGTTTTCGCCACCTTACAAATTAAGCAGCATGTGCCGAAAGGTGAACTGCGAAAGCCCAGCGGAAAGCAAGTGTAAAAAACACACTAACCGGTGTATTGTGAGGGGGGTCTGAAAAAACCCTTGTTTGGGGGCCTCGTAGTGGGGGGGGAAGGGGGGCCCCCCCGACGCCCAGAAGCCGCTCGGTCGAAATTGGGAGCCGCTTGGGGTTGGGAAAGGCCACACCTCCTGGGGGCCCGCCGTTTTGCGGCCCTGCGGTTTGTTTCTGACGTGGGGAGAAAACCTGGGCGAAACGGGGGGTTGGTAGCATCCTCGCCCTTCGGGGGTCGTTTTTAAGCTGAAATCCCGTCGGGGAGCCCCGAAGTTGGGGGTTTTGGGGCTGGGCGCATCTTGGGGCCTCGAGTTTGGGGGTTTTTTTTGGGGGAAAAATGGTTAATCACGCACTTTACCCCCCCATTTATTCAGTCCGCATAATAAAATTCAGGATACCCGGTTTTTTTACCCTCTTTTTTCCCTTTTTTGCGCTTTTTTCAAAATATTTCCCAAGGCCCCCCCAAACCTGTTCATTAACCCAAACGTTTTTCCCCCCTCCCCCTTTAAAAACCCCCACTATAGAAGCTCCCAAAATTTTTCAATTGGCCCCGACCGCCTGGCTCGCCTAGGGCCCAGCGGGCCAGGGGAAAAAGGCTTCAAAACAAAATTTTTTTAAATTTACTGGGGGAAACCCCGGCCCTGCCGATCGCTTACGAGGCCGTCATGTACATCCAGCCCTTTCCGGCGTGGCCAAAAGGCGGACATTTCCTCTGGTGCAGAACAGCAACCAATTTTTGGTTATTCAAAGAATTTTGAATAAAAGAAAGGCATTTAATTTCAGAAAGAAGTTTGTCAAAAAAACTTTTCGCTTTTTTTTTTAAAGAATTTGGAAAAAAAGAACCCCGTGGCCCCAAAAGGCGGGAAGTGTGCTGTGGCGGCGCCCACGTGGCCCCATTAGAAGCTTTTTGTTTTTTGTAAAATTTTGTCAGGGCCAGCCTCCTCTAGGGCCAACAACCCCCCGGGGGCGCTGTGTTTTGCCCCCCCTGGGGGGGGCCCGGCGGGGAAACAATAACCAATGGCCGGGGCCTTTTCAACCTGTTAAAAAATTTTTTTACTTGGCAACTTTGGGGAAAAAGGCAAAAAGGGAGGGGGGGCCCCAGGGTTCACGGGGAACGAGCGGGGCTCGGCGTGCGGGCCGGCCCGGAAACACGTTTAAACGGGCTCAGACAAAGGTTTTTTTAACGGGTTTTTTTGGGCCACGGCCCGGGGGCTAACCCCCCCTCCCATTTGGCCCCCCCGTTCCTCCTCCGGTTTTTGACAGGCCGCGGGTTTCCCCGAAAAAAAACCAGCCCCCAAATCCCTTTTTTGGGATCCCGTTTGTATTAATTGGAGCGGGGACATATTCCCCCCCCGTTTTCAACTTCATGTCGGACATTTTCCTTGGAAATTATTCGGGGGGCCCCCGCCCGCAAGCCAGAAAAAGGGCGGTAGGGCATTTGGGGGCCCCCACGTGGCCGGAAAGAGCAGGGGCTCAGTTGTGGGCTTAGGGAAACCGGCTGGAAGACGGGGGCCGGCCGCAAAGGGGGCGGGGGCCCGGGGTCTTTTTGGGGGCCGCGGGGGCGGACCCGGTACCCCAATTAAACGAAATTTTTGGCTGGGTTTTCCCTTTCCCAAAACCCGAAATAAAATGTTAAATTTTGCAATTTAAAAGCAAAGAGCAATTTTGGGCCAAGGGGGAGTCGCACCCCAAAAGACAAACCATCTCTTTGGGTTGGAAAGAGTCGAGGTGAATTTTTTTTAAAGGGTGGAAAAAAAAAGTTTTTTTTTGAAAGGCGCTTTGTTCGGTAACAATGCCATTTTCCCCAAATTTCCAAAAAAAAGGGTTTTAAAAAAAAGGGTCGGGCACTCGAGCCTTTTAACCTTTTTTTAAATGAAAAAGTTTCGTTCGGGGCCAACTAACAAACGCCGGCACAACTAGTTGGTTTCCGCTATTCCATTTGTCAAACCCAATAACTCACCAACCCCCTGAAAAATTTGTTTTTTTCCCGGCCCAATTTCGTAGCGGGATAAACCCTTGGGCGCGAAATTTTGGGCAGACCCCGGGATGGAAAAAAAAATCTTGGGCCGGAATGGAGGGGAGGCGAACCTAATTTTTTTAAAAAAAGTTTTTTTTCTGGACCCGGGGTAGAACCGGGTCCCCAAAAATTTTACCGAAATTAGGTCTTTGGGTTCCACGGGCTCTTTCTGGCCCCCCTTTTTTTTTAATAAAAATTTATCAGGGGAACCCCCTATATTTAAATTTTCCGGGCGTGGTGGAACCACTATTAATCCCCAAAACCAAATTAAAAAACAGATTTTTAAAAATTAAAAATTTACAAAGGGGAGAAAATAAATTTTAAAAAACTTCTTTTTTTCGAAAAAAAGAACCCCCTTTTTTCATTCATAGAAATAAAAAAAAGGTTAAAAAATTGGCGCCTTTCAAATAAAACATTAAAAACGTTGAAACTTTTGGGTCACGAAATTCATTTTTTTAAAAGAAAGTTTTGTAACCCCCCCCTGTAAAAATTAAAAAATTTCAAAGCCCAGTCACCTAACAATAAATGTTTTTGGGCCCCGCCAAAATTTATTATTTTAAAAAAAATACGAAATTTGATTTTATTTTTTCTTTTTTTCCCCTAAAACCTTTCGTTGGAAATAAAACTAGTGGGGGGGTAATTTAGCTTAAAATTTTTTAAGTTAAAGGGAATCCCTCCCGACCTTTAAAGAAGAACACATCCATAAGAGTTACAAGATTGACTAATTGATAAATTTTTTTTCCCCCCTTTTTAGGATTATGTTTGGAAACAGGAACCTTCGTTTGAAATTTTTTTCCAAAGGGAAAAGTTTTTTTAAGTGGCAAAGGAAACCACACATGTTTGTTGCCCCCTTTTTTTTAGCTTTTTTTTCCCTTTGGTTTTTCGCAAAAATTCTCAACAACCGTGGGGTTGTTTATTTCTGCAAGATTTTTTTGTTTTTCCGAGGGCCCGAGGGGCCTGCTACTGAAAAAAAAAATTGCCGTTTCCCCTGGACCGCCGCTCGCCCGCCGTTTGGGGCCCGGGTGGCAAGGAGTCGAACCTTTTCACCCCAAAAGGGTTTAAAACCCCCCCAAAGGTTTCCGTATGGCCTAGAACTTTTGAAAATGGTATAAATCATTTGGGATTTTGCTGCCAAAAAAAATGCCCCGAATGCCCTGCGTTGAGAACGTCGGGGTGAAAAAAAATTTTTTAAAACTTGCCCCCGAAACCAATTAAAAAGAGTTTTCCCACATGGGGAATAGCTTGTTTCCCAAACGGGGAGGAATCCTTGTTTGCCTCGGCGCCCCCCCCCAAAAATTAAAGGGTTTTAAAAAATTTGCCAATTTTTTTAGAAATTTTTTTTGTGGTTGACCACTATTTATAAGACCGAATTTTATATGAACCAGAGCACATGCACTCCAGAAAAACCGCTTGTCTGTCCCTTGAAGAATTTCAGGGTGTTCACAAAACGCATTTGTGTCCTTGTCTGGAATAATGACTGCATGTCCACAAAAATTCCGTAATGCAGGAAAACGTTAATATTTCTCACTGCAACATGAAGGCGAAAAGCAAAAAAATGGCATCACCTCCACTCCGTGTATGATGGCGAGGGTGCGGAACGGGGAGTCGAAATGACGTCCAAGTTGCGCCCCGAGTGACATCCGATTTGCGCACCGACCGTCATTCCATTTGAGCCGTGAGTTGCACCTTGATTATTCCCTAAATGGAAAATGCAACTCACGGCTCAAATCGAATTTCGCTTGATTTACACACTATTTTTACACCCTTTTTGGCCGAAAAGAGTGTAAAAATCTTGCCCCATGGCTAACACCCTTAAAAGGTGTTGTAAAAAAAAGGGTGTACGGATGAAAAAAAATTACACCATCTTCCCGTGGGGAACCGTGATGAGGATGCGAAACATCGTGGCGGTTCCGTGTGGTTCCATTGTGTTGCCGTTATGTTGAGTGATCTGGTTTTTACTAGCGCCAGAGGGAATTCCGCGTCCGGGTCCACACCGGTGGCAAAGGCACGCTAGTGCTGTTGTGTTACGGTGAGTAGGCGGTGGTTCTCGAGGCGCCGAAACTCGTCCATCATGTTCTTGTCGATGTTGTCTCTGTGGTAGAATCGGTAGTCTCCGTCAGCTTTGGTGAGGTAAAGGTTGTTGACCTTGGTGCACCGGCTGAGAGCAATGTACACTCCCTCCTCTTCGCAGCTTTGTCTTCTCGTTCTTCTTCTTCTTCGGCGGTTCCCCTACGGGAAGATGACGACGGTGGTTCAACGCGAACCTATCTCGTGATGGATTCTTTGGTTGGCCAATCCCTAGGGGCACCCTGCCACAATCAGCATCAGAGGCGCTGCGGACGGGGCTGGTTGAGCTGCAAGGCGCGTGGCGCTTCCCGCCACAGCTTTCCCACGGGAAATGCAGCATCCCCCTCTAAAGTTTTCAGTTGGTCGTTTCCGTTGACGTTCAGCTTCGCGTGCCTTCGTTGTATCAGTAGCTTCTTGACGTAGTTTGAATGAGTCAAGGACATAAGGCGCGTTCGTCGCGTGCTTCAAGTGCTTCACTGTGCGCGAGCAAAAGTTCAGGCCCTACATAGAGTTTTTGCTACATTTGTGTGGGGCTCTCAATGGGAACCTATGCGCAGGGACAACTTGTTTCTTCCTTTAAAGGCAGGGGGTGTTGGGCTCATGCATTTGTTTGTGCACCAACTTGTGTCTCGTTTTCTCTTCTACAAATTGGTTGATCACCCATTTTTACTAACTGTACTTCAGCAGCGCATAAGTTTCCATTTGCCTTTTTTGCTTGTATGTACGGGCGAAGTCAATACGAAGCCTCCATGGGGATTTCTCAAAGAGGTCGTGGAGTCATTTAACTTTCTTACCGCGCGGTTTTCCTTGGAATATCTGTTCAGCATGTCAAGGAAAACTATGACGAACACTCTTATTGAAAGTCTATTCCCGGTGCCTGTTTATCGCCAGCCTTACTTAGGCCACCAGAAAAGCAATGTTTTAAAACGCGTAATGAGCATGTGTATCCCGCCAAATGTAAAAACATTTTTCTTCAAGCTTCATTCTTCCACACTCCCAGTTAAGACATGGCTGCGCGAAAAAGGAATGTCTATTCCTTGGTCGGACAATTGTCGCCTCTGTAATCAACCAGAGACAATTGATCATTGTTTTGTGTTGTGCCGGGACGCTGTGTTTTTCTGGGACGTTTTGCAGCGGACACTAAAAAAGGACATTGACATCACCCCGTACACCATTCGCTTCCTGCCATTTGAAGATGTTAATCGGGTGCCATATGACCTTTTCGTTCTCCTAGGATTGTTTAGCTTGTGGAAGTGCCGCATGACTGATCGGCATGCGGAACCCCCTAGGTCGACCAAGTGCATTTTTCGGGAACAGGCGGCGTTGGTGCGGAGCGTTTATGCTGCGCAGAGTGATCCACCAGAGTGGCTGCCTCTTTTGGATGCGTGTGTTTGCTTGCCTGAGTTTTGATCTTTGTTCGACTGATGTCCTTGCCCTTTGCTGTCTGTTAGTGTGTTAAGTGTCTTGTCTGTTGAAGTTTTCTAAAATTTCCATGCATTAAAGAAAAAAAAATTGTAGCGTAGTGGGAAGAGCACCGCGTACCTCCCGTTGCGGCCAGAGAGTCGTGGGATCGAAACCTGGCGCCGCTAACTATTTTTTTTATAGTGTAGTATCGCGGAGCTGTGGGTGTAAGGAGGAGAGTTGCGCATGCGCAGTGAGCGTGTGGACGGCGCCGCCATTAACGACGCAGGACCAGGCGAGCCTAAGAAATGCTCCGCATTTAAAAAGGATGTTGAGCTCGACACCCTTAAAAAAAGGTGTTGAGAATGCTCAACACCCTACAAAAAGGGTTTGAGCCTCACATTCTTTTTTTAAGGTGATGGCATGCGTAATGGCAATGTGAATTGGCGGAGCGCGTAGCATTCAACACAAACAGTCAATACGTACAAGTTACAGTTGGAACACCAATGAATTGAGTAAGAAAACCAACGGGATGCAAGCGGTACAGGGAGTGCATACTTACTTAGTAACACATGAGCTGTTCTTGCTTTTATATCCAGCAGAGGAAGTCCCCCCGATGGAGTCGGTGGGCTTGTCGCAAAAAAACATATTTTAGCGCTAATTTTGAAAGTATGGATTTACTAAGAAAATATACAAATAAACACGCGGATTTACAAAAACGTTTTAATTACAAGGTAGTTTTTGTGTTTCATAACTTATAGAATTATATTAAATACCAAACAAATCCTCCCCGCCACAACACCCTTTAAAAAGGGTGTTCATTATTTCAACGCCCTTTTTCCCGGAAGGGTGTGAAGCTACAAACTAGGGTGTTCGAAACTAAGAAAAAGGGCGTAAGAAAAGACCGCCAACAAAAAAAGATGGTGAAAAGACCTTCAACTTTGGAGGCATTTGGTACCTGTTTATACGGGTGACTGAACATTCTCTACAAGCGGGGGGGGTGTTTGTACCTCACGATGTTTAAAGCAATATAAATTGGCATAATTTATTACCAGTGAAGCTCTTCAAGCTTCAGGTAGTTTCGGTGGCGCACGTAAAGATCCCCAGGTGGTCAAAACCAAAATTAATCTGGAGCTCTCCCCTACGGAGCACCTCATCGCCTGCGTTGCGTCGGCGCGCTAAACCCGTCAATCAATCAATCAATTTGTCACTACAAGAATCCAAATAATGAAGGTCTTACACTCTACGCAATACCCACACTGGACAACGAATGCTGCGTTTTTGCAATATGTGACACATACCAGACGGTTGGGTCAGTTTTTAAAAAATGAGTAACTCTTGAAAGCCTTGGTACAAAGCCGCCCAATAAATGAAAGAGACACAAGTGCCACGTGGTCACTGATAAGTAGAAATTTATTGCTTCCGTTCAGATAAGTTTTTTAGTGCCCCCATCGTCATGAAAAACAGCACCGAAGATAGATTTCACAAAAAGAAACGCGCATATAAAAGTACAGGACAATTAGAACATGGGCCAAAGAACGCTGCTATCAATAGCCGATTCAAGCACTCTTTGTGTACTTAAAGCAATTGAGAAGGACGAAAAGGTAACGTATCCAATAAAACGAATAACCTATTTAACAGATTTGTATAATTTTCTGAAATGGCTGCTGCTGCTGCTCAAAACGAGGTGATTACAACCACAGTGCTAAGAAGTGCATGTGTAGACGTGCAGTAAACCAAGTGAGGGAGGAGAAAGTTAAACCACTAGAGCGTTGAACGGTGCATTTTATGTATCAGAAAGTGCAATAGTATCGGTGCTGACAAACTCGTTCACTACAACTATCAGAAACATTGCAGGGATAGTATTTGTAGCCAGAACTGCTGCAATTTCTTACAGATTTGTGGCGAAGCCTCAGGTGCGAAACATGAAGAAAACGAAGAGTACTACCACGTCATGGGTTCATTCACATCTTGTGTGATAGCCAAGCCAACACACCACAGAATCGTTCCCAGCCAGAGCGTTGCTTCACCTCTTCTGCTGGATCCACCTACCGGCGGACCAGCAATTAGGTAACAGCAAAGCTACACAGCCGAGCCAACGCTCCACAGAATCGTTCACAGCCAGAGCGATGTTTCACCTCTTTTGCCGGATCCACCTAACGGCGGACCAGCAATTAGGTAACAGCAACGCTCACATTTGGCGTTCACTGCAAACACTTTCCTCCACCCAGCCCGTCTGACCCTCGTACACCCAAGCCTCTACCCAACCGCGGACTGCCACCTGTGCGGCGAACACGCCACCTCTATGTAAACTAATATGGGCATGCCCCCAGGATCCGCTCCCACTAATCATCTCTGAGGAACACTGGGGTCGAAACCATGTTCAGCAGCCCTGGTCTGGTCCTTCAGGTCCGGTTAATCGACAGGGCTGTAAATCGACCAGTAGGTCTTCGGACTAGTTGAAGATTGAGAACCGTTGCGGGGAGGTGACGTTAGCTTTTGCCGCAGTAGCGGACAATGTAGCCAACGCCAGAGCAGTTGAAGCAGAGCGGATGGCGGCAGAGGTAATTTCGTTGGAGCTCGTAAAAGCAGTCTTTGGTGCTGTCCCATGGACGACGGTCGCCGGTACGGTTCGCGAGTTCGCACGCCTTGACGTGTGGCGTCAACGAACCGTGCCTCCGCTTCCGCTTCGTCTCCGTGGGCCGCTCTTCTGCCCCGGTTGTGCTCGGGGTTACGTTCCGTGGAATCGGGTCGACTTTTAGCGATTTGTCTGGTCGTCTACGGAACGGAAACTTCTTCGGACGTGTTGTGAATGCTAGTGGAGGCCGAGACTTTCCATGATGTGGCGTCCCGCTCTCGTGGCCACTAGCCGTTGTAGTTGTGAGGGGCGCTGCGTTTCGGCAAGTTCGCTCAGCGTGTTCTGAAGCTCGAGATGGAACAAGCAGTGAGTACTGGTGGACTTCAGCAGACCCAGTGCCTATCTTGTACATCCTGTAGTTGAGGACATTGATCTTGGCTTCTTCTCCTTGTACAGTTGTGGAATGCCGCCGACGTACACAATGTAGCACATGACGAAAGAGTGTGTATGAGGTGTGCGAGATCCTCTCTCTCATCCTGCTTCTTCTGCTAGTGTGGTGTGGGTCTGACTCGGACGATCCTCCACACGTCGCTGTAGTGTCCACGGCGCCGGTGTGGGAGGCAGGCAAGACAGAAAGGCAACCGATCCCAACCTTGAAGTGTGTTTATTCCCAAATCGTCGTAGCGCTCCCGTCTTCTACGCCGTCGACGGGTCCCGCGTTGCTCGAGCGGCCGCAGTCGTTGCCGGTGGACAATGGTCGGTCCCGCAGGAGGGAAGGAGCCGGGTTGGGACGCCACCGCACGTCGTAATGCCCCCGCAGGCGCAAGCACCCGCCTGCGCCGAGCACTCTAGCCGAAGTCCCTTCTCCATGGCGGCGCATCAATCGAGCTCCGTGCTCGCGGCGAATCGGCGCAAGCGAACCCCGCCGTAGTTGCCACCCAAGAGCCACTATTGCCGCCAAGGCTGCTGCCGTCTCGGAGGGCCTCAGGCGCCTCGAGTACTAACCGTGCACCGAGTCCGTATCGCGGGTTTCCACAAATGCCACACTACTGATCCTATGAGGAGCCTCATGGCATTACTCGTCTTGCACTTCAATTTAGTACTCGTTTCACAGCTGACGCCATTGACATCGATTATCATGCCGAGGTCCCCAATTCTCCAGGCTATCGGGATGGCTTCTCCGTTGCTCGTACGTAGCCTGATCTTTTCGTATTCAGTCCTGGTCTTCGCCTCCTTCCCTCTACCCCCGGGTGGTCTGCTCCTTTGCGTTGGGCGATAGAGTAGGAGTTCCGACTTTTCGGCGAGCATCGTAACCCCCTACCCACAAGTTGTTCCTCTATTGTGTCGATTGCAGCGTCTTTTCGGTGTGACGGTCGCTGTCCTCGTTGCAACTACATTTGCCAGATGGTAATGTCATTTCGTATATGGTATGCCGGGCGACTTTGAGTTCTTGTATTTTTTCCCCTATCCCGAATATGAGCAGGTTGAAGAGCGTGTCCGAGCGCTGCGGGGTGCCTGTGCTTCCCTGCGTCTGGTCTTCTAACTGGGGATACCTTCCCGCTAGCACGGCACGTCTCTCCGTAAAAAAAAAAAAAAAAAAAAAAAAAAAAAACCATTCATGTATTTGTACGTGCGTAAAACGAGATTTCGCCGCGATATCTGATGTAAGATTGCCGAGTGCGCTATTCTATCGAACGCGCTCTTGAGGTATAGGCTTACAATTGCTCTCGTGCCTTCTCGTCGTGCAGTCGAGCACCTGGTGTTTCAGGTGTATCATGCGTCTTGCATGGAGAGGTGTTTGCGGAAACCTTTGATGGATGGTGGGTATCCCCCTTTGTGCTCTAAGTGGGCTTGCCAACGATTAAGTACAGTGCGTGCTCCATGATCTTGCTGACGCACGACGTTAGTGGTATGGGGCGACGCTTGCCGAGGCTCGGCGCTTTTCGGGGTTTCGGGACCAGCATCGGTCTCGCAATTTTCCGCTGTTGCGGGAGGCTGCCGCGCTGCCCGCCGCCGTTGCTGTATTCCGTCATCTGTTCTACGGTTCTATCGCCGAGATTCTTCAGGGCGCGATTCGACACCCGGTCAGGGGCCGGCGCCGATCTGCCATTGAGGTTGTGCAGGGCCGTCCTGACCTCTTCTGCGCTGTAGTCCTTATCCAATTCTTCGTTCGTATCCCCCGCATACAGGCAGTGCTGCATGGTCGAATTTTTCGGCAGATACCTCGCTCGTAAACGGGCGGTTCTTCCCTGCGCTTCTCGAGCTCCCTGAGTAGCAGACATGCGAGGCAGTTCTTCAGGTGAGACTTTTGGTCTTCGTTTTATCCAGCAGGTACTTGAGCAGGCTGTAGTATTTCCCGTTGTGTAGCTGCCCGTCCACTGCATTGCAAAAGCTCGTCCCATTGCTGATGGTTGAGCGTGCCGCAGTGGTCCCGATGTTGCGCTTGAACTCCGCTATTTTCTTCCTGGATCTCCGATTGGGTATCTGCCCCTTCCATCTGGCCAGGATCACGTTCTTCGCCTCGATGAGATGTGCCGGGCGGCTGTGCATCTGGTCTGTTTCGACATCGGTTTCAATTGTCTTGGTTGACGTTTGGTATCCGCGACCAGCGAGCGGGTCCACGCTTCGATCTCCGTGATCATATCTTCTGACGTCTGTTGTGGGCCTACTTTCTAAAATCGTCCCATTGGAATTTACTCTTACTGACCTGCGTTAACCCGGGAATTTTCTGTGGAGATCAGGGTGACCCTAGGCCCACACAGTGAAGGTCCACGTTTGCGACCTCGTCTGAACAACTGTTTGGATTTTCTCAATGGCGGGTGCGTTCCCGTAGCGCACCTACCTGTATGCGTGTGTGCGCGTCCGTGTGCCTGAGTGTGTGGGTGCGTATTTGCAACTGCGGGGTGTGTGTGCGTGCGTGCGTACACATGTATGCGCGTGTTTGTGTGCGGGTGTGGGCAGGTGCGTGTTTGCGTGCGTATGTGCATGCTTGTGTGTGTGTGTGTGCGTGCGTCTGTGCGTGGGTGGTGAATTTATTTGTTGACGGTAATCACACCCAGCGAGGAAGGTCCATCGGTGGCCTAGGCTCTCTGGTTCAATATTCTTTTATATCTTTACGTTTGTAATGAGGTACTATTCTGCCCTGGTGTACTAGTGGTTTCTCGGGTGTCATGCACAGTGCAAAATAAAAGTCGCTTTGAAAAGCAATTGAAACGATTTTTGGTAGTCTGTGTGTAATGCGTTCTACTTCCGAGAACGAAAAAAGCGGTCTACAGTATCGCGAGCAGGAGCCTTATTTTGCGGGAACGTATAATGTTGAATATGTGTCGACACGCCAAAATACAAGTGGGTCTTTCAAACGCGTCTTAGTTTTCAACTGCACTGTGCAAATGTATAGTTTGCCCATGTTAGAATAGGTGATGCGTTTACAACATCCAAGGCGTACAATGCAGCACACATTATTTACATTGAACCTATAACAGGACCTCCAGCATTTACCTTCAGTATACGGGACTTCAGGCTGAGTTCCATTTCTTTCACTTAATTCGAGCATGGAAGTTACACAAAACAGAAAGGTTCAAAATTCTGTAAACACGTCAATGCTCATTATAAGTTCGCAGATGTGACCCTACCACCGCCGTTTTTCTTTTGCGTGCTTATAAAGCCGGTAAATAGTACTGAAGGTTACGATACTCCTTCATCACTCATAAGTACCACTTTGTAGCCCTTAACTGAATGGCCTGACTGGTACTAAGAACAAATAACTCGTTCCTTTTAAAGCGAGAGCGAATACATTACTCAATTATTTCCAAAAAAAGATCTCAATTCCACAACCGCCAACTTTCCTCACCTCTAAAACAACCTTCACGTATAATGTTGGCCGGTTCTTACACAATTTCCTTTACCACTTGAGACCCATTAGAAGAGAAGAGTGAGCACGTTACAACTTAAGAATTGAGTAAAACGTATTTGGGAACGTAATAATGAACATAAAAACCCAGCAGAGCCACTGTGACCTGATTGCACGTGAAAGTGGAAAGAAGGAAATGAACTGTATAAATTTTATATTTTAGACATGCTGAGTGAGATTATTTCGGGCTGAGAATATGTTACCACTGCTTCTTACCACAAAGCTCGGCATGAATCGAGAAATAAACAAACAAAGAAATAGCATTCGGGTTGAGGTTGGCTAAACGCTTTGCCTATGTTTTAGAGGACATTTCTAATTTCGAGATTGGTGCACTGTTCCATTCTCATTCTTTGTAATATAAACACCAGCAATAATCGGTATTGGGTCTGAGTTAGTCTTTGACATTACGTTTTTTGTAGTAATCTTTAGCATTCCTCTTGTGTTTGGCCAAATATAGTTAAAACTGACGATACACCGTAAAATGTATGGCATGCCCCCGCACTTAACATTAAGCGCCATAAAATACAATTTTCCAACTTTCTAATCACAGCGTATGCTGCCTATAAATCACGGTACCCAGTCCATTCCGTCTCGGTTGTTTTTGGCTTCCGGAATCTTTATGACTCGTAGCTGCTTGAACAGGCCGTCCCTCTCAACAAAATGATATAATCGTTTTTTATGCACTAAATATTCTGCGCCTCTACTGCGAACTTACTGGTTTATCATCTCAGATCATACGTCTTGTGACAGGGCTCTAATTGTTACTTCGATACTATACAGAACACCAGTTCCCTACGTTGGCCTCACTAACCTTATCGATGGCTTTCATAGAACGGTTTTGCTGGTTTACAGTAATGTTGCGTCTTTATCTATTAATGGAACATCTCACGAGTTTGGACACGATGTTGGTACTGGAAATCTTAATAAGACATACTCTGAGCTATTCAGGTTGATGGTACATCATTTTTCAGGCAAAACTTCTAATTAGTTTATGAGCAGCTCTACTTGAGAAGGAGCTGTCCTTTCGCAACATTTAAAACTGGCTGATATTTTAAACAGTAAATTTGGTATAGCAAAACATCTTTTCCTAAAGATCACTTTACGGACATTTCTTCAGTTCATATTTTGTGTTTCTTTCACTAAGACAGAGTTATTTGTGATAATTCTTAATTTTATAATGCCACAACAGCTCCACCCCAAGAGTTAGAAAAGCAATGCAGCACAGCACCATGTACAGGTACAAGAAATGTTCCACGGCGAACATGTCTTCTTCTGGGGTTGTCCGGACAGGTGTGCTTGTATTTCGGTACCGGCCAGCAAGTCCCGCTTCAGCGACGACCCGGAGCACACGTCGGTGCTGGTCTCTGCGCAATATAAGCAGTTTAACACAACAGTGTTCAAACGCTGTACCGTAAGCTGTATTTGCCTGTCCCCTAATTCAGCTAACTGGTAAAATTTGGAACATCTCTTGAACGTGGCGTTTATATAGGCAAAAAATTTCTGAACAACTGAATCTGGAAGCATAGTTCATACTTTCCCACGTTTTTCGGCAAAAAAAAACACATTAATATTATTTGAGGTAAAACACAAATAGAGAACTGGTACATGCAGTGTTCTTTTAAATAGCAAACAGAAAGAAAACGCATTGAAAACTATATCTGAGCCACCAAAACGCAAAAAAAGGGCTTGCGCACGAGCCTGGGTATTGTGGCCGGAGCCTTGGGTACACGGCACGAGCGCCAAGCGTTCACATAAAAAAAAAAACGGCTCAACAGATGGAACACCAGCCGTGGAACGCGTGAAAATAGAACTGACTTGAGAAAACCTCCACGGTGTTTATTGTGGTAGAAGCCAAGCGGGAGGGGAAGAGCGGCAGCGGTGGAATGGGGAGAAAAAAAAAAGACATCTATGTGGCAGGGGCGGCAGATGAATATCGTTTTCCGGCGATATTTGCAGCGATTCCAGAAGGTACCCGTCCAATCTTTTGTGGAACATATTTTGCCCTAATGAAGTTCCGACACAGAGCTTCTTGAATTTATTATTTATATATTACAATACTCCCAGGGCCTCTTGGGCGTTGCATAAATGAATGGGTAATACATGTTAAACAATGGTTAATATGGCCGTCTTGAACAATGAAGGATCAGTGATGCTTGCGATCGGAACGGGGAGGTAGGTTTCATTCAGGCGCAGAAATTTGTGCGGCAGGATGGTACGTCACTGTTTCAACGCTAAATTTGTGATCAATGCGCGAGGACACATACGGAGGAACTGAAGGAATAGTCGCGGTTGACAGCCCGTTCACTGCGTCCACCATCAGCCAGCCGGAATTATCGAGGCGTGGTGGTCGTGGTGTTCAATTCATACGAACCATCACCACTTAACATGCACTCGATACACAGATGCATTGCCCTACCCTCATCAAAAAGCACATGCATCCTGTGTCGTTAGCACGCAAGGCACCGAACTTTCTGCAGCTTCCATTCTCACCATTTGCATCGACACTGCCGAGGAGGTTTCCATCGCTCTTGCTGCCACAACAGGCGAGGAATTCCTTACTATTATCACAGATTCTCAGACGCCTGCAGAAGTTTTCTAATTGGCCGCATCTCTCAACACGCGCTGCACCGTCTTCGACAAGCAAAACGGTTACCAGAAATTAACATCATGTGGTCACAAGGCCCCCCAGTCCCTCGAAGGGAACGAGGTGGCATACGCCCCTATTCGTGCTCATACACACCGCACCATTACCCCAGAAGGAGAAAACAACGGCCGATCTACGTCAAAACGGGCCCATACACTAAAATCTTGGCCCAAGCAAAAACATCCTCTGTCGCTTCCCACCACCTCATTCACCACTAACGCGCGACGAAGAAACCACTTTCCGGCGGCTTCAAACCAATTCGTATCCGCAGGACACCCTATTAAACGCTATGTACCCCCCTACCCCCCAATACACTGCCATCTGTAACTTTTGCCCTTCAACACTTCCATAACTGTGACACTCCCATACCACGGGGTGTGGGAGTGCCAACAGACGCCTACACTAAGCCCAAATCCCAACTTTAGGTATGAACGGTGGGTGGACCATCTGACGACCTCCGAGTTGTCGCACCAGCGCCGACTGGTGGAACGGGCCCGGACGGCCGCCAGCATCAAGGCATCGTGAAATAGGTATGCCCCTCACTGGTTAGAGGCCCTAAGAACTTTTTACTGCTCAGCATTATAAGAAATGTTTGCCTCTGTCTCCGTGCTCTGTTCGCATTCCGGAGTACTGCGGTTCGACTCCCTCACAGAGACAAAGTCTCTCTTCAGCACAGTTAGTTACCCTGTTCATACTTGCTTCCATGTAAAATATGCCCTGGTTCCGAGTATGTACTGTACTGCTTCTTTTATTTTTTGACCAGTCCGTCTTTTTATGTACATACCATCGGCCATTTAGTTAGCCCTTACCACCGTATTTTTGACCCACATAATTGACTAATGCTTTTGAATTAAATTATGGGGTGTTAGCTGCGCTTTCGTATGATTGTTCTAAATGTGTCAACGTCGTTGGGACGTCCTGATTGATGTATTGTATGTTTTTACACAGTGTGAGCTCGAAAAATCAATTTTACGTTTGGAAGTGTGCAGTTGTTTCGTCGTGTCACCTGTCCTCGTTCTTAATCGCGTTGTAGCTACCTATTACGGCACACAATCTCGCCCAAGATGTCGCGCTGCGTAGATGAAAGTTCTCAGAAATCAGCCCAACTGTTCGGCGTGCCCAGAACTCTTATGAAATATGGCTTGCAATCGACACCAAAGTGCAAATGGTAGTTATCTTTGCCCTCCATTGTAAGTGCTTACCTTAGCGGGTGAAGTTTGAGAATCCATGAGGCACGATGAGCCAGCCCGAGCTGGTGAACAGGTTCCAGTCCCCATTTAGAAGCGAACGCTACTTCCTCTTCGGTGCATTTCGATATCGTCACGTGCGTTCCGACCTGGCTTCGTTCGTAACAGTCGGAGGTCCGATTCACTCGACAATCATGACACATATTTAGCAAGTCCACCAAGAGGGCGAGTTCTGGAGTTTTGCACTAGACAAACCTAGAAAGTCCATGATGTAGTACTTACAACATGGCTTAATAGTCCCGTGCATGAGGGCATCAATATCCACATCCTTCGAACAGACGGGAACAATTTTGGAGGCTGTTAACATATTTTGCATGAACTGAACAAGAAACTGTACGCCAATTACCCAAGCTACCAGAGCCACAGTGCGATGAGGTGTCCCGGGCCGAGCTAAATCTTCTGCGCCGCGCCCTAAAAATGTGCACAAAAGAAAAAGCGAAAAACGAACGATTTGTACCTTGACAGAAACAAACAACCTACCTCGCATCCAGAGGATGAGGATTATCAAGCCGCCGAAACAGTGGTCGCGAACATAGTGAAACCAAACCATACACACAAGTTAGAAATGAAATTTCGTGTGCTGCGTTGACAGCTGGTATAGATACACAGCTTGTAGGGTGAGTATTGAGCATCGAAAGAAATAAGTTCATGAAAGCTGGCCTTTGCGTACTCAGGAGTAATTAAAAAATCAGCAGTCCTCCTCCGCAGCGACGTAAGGGTATAGTGGCCGCCGCGCAGTAAGCGAAACGAATAATTCTTTGCCTCGTATGCGTCCAGAACAGCTTGAGGTTCTGGATAGGCTTTCAAGTGAGCCTTAGCCTCCATGCCTTCAGCGATAACCACCAACTCGTGTGTTTTAGGTAACCGGAGTTCGCTATCGAAAAGCTCTGATAAGGGCCCAAATTTTCGCTGTTCGCAATTTTTGTATACCTCAGAGGGAAAGTTGAATGTATTTTCGCTAACAAATACAGTCTGACACAAAACGCGCGAAAAACGGGATAAGTATTCCTGGGAAGCAGGTGCGAAAATAAACATGCGATTTTCGGGAAAATTGCTGCCAAGTGTATCTACTATATACGTTTGAACTCTGGAACTCAAGTTAGAAAACCAGGGAATTACCAAAGCTCTTGGCTGTAACATAACGTCTTTTTGGCGCTTCTGGGCTTCATCCAGCGAAAACTCCTGTGCTATTGCGATGACGCTGCCATTCACAGTTTTTACTGGAATATCAAACAGCCTAAAAAAATCGGATTGGTAAGCAGATGTCACGGGTGGCACAATCAGAACGCAGCGTTTTTTGAATCCCTTAGACGAGACCAAGGCGGAAAAAAAATGTGAGTAACGAGGAGTAACCAGTCCTGCTATTGTGGGAAGTAGTAAAATGTTTAGCAAAAGATTTAACATTGCTACCTTACTTTAGTTTTCAATAAAAGCAAATCTATGAAACAAGCCTCTTGTAGGTGTTGTGCTGTTTGTCCTTTTCCTCTATTGACTTCTCTCGGATATCGAGAACAACGTTTTCAACAAATATTTTCAGCACCACAGAACAACTGCGCAGGCAAGCAGTGCTGGCTTTTAAATGTCGTCAGGATTCTTCGAGAAACACAATGTGATATATTTTACGTAATCACGTAAGTATATCGCACAGACTTATCAGTAAAAAGTAGGAGCGCAGCGCGCGATTATCTTAAATATTGGCCTTTTTCTGGTCGGCATTGATACTGCTGGCTTAGGGCTCCAGTAGAAATGCTTAAAATCACCGACTAAGAAAAATTTGCATTGGTTACTTGACCCGAGTGTCCCGAGTGTTCCTATGCCGTATGCATCGGATGTAGCTGTTCCGTGGCTAGCTGTTCTGAACCTTAAGAAGAGTTCTGCTGTCTTGCTGCCGCAGTCGTTCAAGATGATACTACAGTTACTCAACCACAACGGCAACTGAGGATTTGCATTTCGCAGCGCTGGGAGGCCATTCTTCGAGGTCATCGATTCTTTATCTGTTTAATAAAAAAATCTCCCTCTCAAGTGCAGAATCTACACGATAGAAATATGAAATGAAGAGCTCCTTCGAATCTATTCGTAGGTGGTTTTCTAAAAGTTTAAATGCCGGAAGCCCACGTTAAGACCTCCAAGGTCCATTCAATGATGTGATTTCGATTGCTGCAACTTCTACTGGCCTGAAAGATTAAAAGCGTGAAAAAAAAGTTTGCATCAAGAGTTGAAATATCAGACATCGAAAATGAAACTGAAAATGATTGTTATTTCGCGTGACCCCGGTACAAGGAAACGATCCACCAAGCAGAAAAAATTAGAGAAAAGAAGGCAACGGCCTTTGCTATGAAATGTTCGAATTTACGCATTACACCGCAAGTGGAAATGTGCATCCCCGAATAGAAGAATTCCCAGAATTTGCGTTAGAAGAAAACGACAATAGCGAAAAAAAAAAAAAAACTTGTAGTTCACCTCAACTCCGGATGCTTATGTTTCCTGGGAGCCCTGCGCGAGGGCAAAAGGCATGACTATGGTCACTCATACAGCAGCAACAATGGGCTTTATTTAAATGCTCACAGAACGTTTTTTATGCTGCCTGCGAACCTTAAATGTAAGACCGTGAAGTGTGAAAAAGTTTTATGAACGTCATGCCCAAGTTTTGGAGGTTTGTTCATTAAAATAATGTTTTCTACCTCTACCAGCCAATAGTTTCGTCGTGGCGTGCGTCCCACGAAACTCCCACGCAAGCTAAATAAAACTCCTGGCGCTGCCAGGGATCGAGCCTCAGCCCGAAGAGAACAGGAGCGAGATCCCGTCGTCTTAGCGACTAAGCTACGCACATACTTTTTTTTCCAACAACAACTTCATTTAAAGAAAAACAATTACACCATCTTCCCATAGGGGAACCCTGAGTAGTATGCGAAGCAGCCATGGGGTCGACTGAAGTTCCCATTAGTTTTCAGTTCGTCGTTTCCGTTGACGTTCAACTTCGCGTGCCTTCGTTGTACCAGTAGCGTCTTGACGTAGTTTGAATGAGTGAAGGACATAAGGCGCGTTCGTAGCAGATGCTCGCGTCTTCGTTTGTAGCGCAGTGAGAAGAGCGCCACGTACCTCCCGTTGCGGCCAGAGAGTCGTGGGATCGAAACCGGGCGCCGCCTAACTATTTCTTTTTATAGTGAACTGCGCTGACGTCAGCCCAAACGCTGACGGGGCTGAAGAGACGCGCATGCGCAGTAGAGTGCCGACGGCGGACAACGACAAGGAGGGAGGGAGGGACACAGCCCTGAGCATGAGATGCATCGCACCTAACAAATATGAGTCGAATTTACCTGGGGGTAAGAAATCTGACGTGAAAGTACAAGAGCACCTACAAGGCTTATTATTACACATGCACACACAGGCGCATAGATATACAGGAAAAGGGCCTCGGTTACAGGCTGTCAGAAGGCTTGTAGCATGAAAAACAAATTTCACAATGCACCAAGAAAAAAAAAAAGCCAATAACAGGTTGTGGACACTGCGGTATATATACAAAGCATGAATCAGACTTGAACACAGAAATCAAGAGAAAACAAAAAGAAAGACATGGATAAGGTAAGTACTGCCGCCTGCAGTATTCTGGCGTGCGTTCCTTCAATACCAAAATCACCCCTTGCAGCGTATGTGCCACACGGGTTAAGTAGGCGAGACGTGGAGACCGGGGACACAGACACTGGTTTTAATGGGGAGGGCGCTCTTTGGGAGGCGACGACATCTTACTCCGTGATCTAAACCACACGCACAGAAGTGCCGGCTGCTGGTCCATAAGGTGCTGTAAAAGCAGCCGTTTCACCCTCACCTAGTTTACATGGTACGTGTTCGCGAAGCTCCGAGCAAGCGAAGCGTTAAGAAATGCGGTGTGCTGCTGCCCGGCTGCTGAAAGTTGATTGATTGATCGATTGCACGGTCAGTCAGTCAGTCAGTCAGTCAGTCAGTCAGTCAGTCAGTCAGTCAGGTCAGTCAGTGAAAACTTATTACACACCAGTCAAAGAGAGAGTGTAAGGAGCCCCCTCCCCCCATCAGTCGGCCGGTATCCCTCGGGACTTGGCGGCTTCTAGGGCGAGACCGATGATCCTGCGCTGGGCTTCGAAGGTTTGGCTGAAGAATAGTGCTTCCCAGGATGCAACGTTGCGGTGCGGTTTCTTGTACGAAGGACAAGTCCACACCATGTGTACGAGGTCCGCTCGACCCTTACATTTCTTGCAACTTGGATCGACGACTTTGGGATGCCACTTCCTATGTAGGACTGGGTTCTGGAAAACTCCCGTCTGCAAACGTCTCCAGTAAATCTCCTCTTTTCTACTTAGCTGCGGATCCGCAGGCGGTAGTGTCTTCCTTTCGAGGCTATAATATTGCGTGATTTCGCTGTAGTCACTCGGCCCTTCGTTCGCCGTCATTTGGGAAAGAGGTTCGGCATGCCAGGCCGAGGCCTGGCATGCCGAACGGAGGCGACGAGATCGGCGGCAGATACGGAGAAGTGAGGTGCAATGGGTTGGTGTCAGCTTCTTTTAATTTTTACTAACTCCTAGCACACGTGCAAGGCGCGCACATGGCCGCTACACTTGCCGTGGGCGGAGCGCACAGCGCACGAGAGGTCGCGTGACGCTATCTGGTAGCATTAAGCGAGAACCTAATAGGTTGTCGTTGTGGTTGTTAATGATGATGATGATGATGAATCTGGTGCCACATCTTAACAGAATATTTCCCCTCCAATATTTCACGGTTCGCTCTGAGAGCAGCCTAAAGTCCCAATAAAATTCTGAGCCGCTGTGCGACAGATCATTCTACACCCCCAATCAAAAAAGGCAAAAAAATATTTTTGTGATCTATACCGAGTTTCTGTAACACACCTGAAAAGGTTCAATTGCTGATAATATTTTCCCTCCGATTCACAATTTATTCTGAACTTGGGCTTTGGTATGTTTGCTATCTTTCCTGAAATTTCCATCTCGGACAGTATAGTTGTTTGAGAGGCGGAGAGTTTTTATCCAAGCGGCTTTTTTATTCCGCACTTTGATATTGAATAGTGCCTCCTTTCGACCGCTGGTTTCCCTTGGTAACTACTGTACACCAGTGAAGCGTCAGTTGGCGTGCTTTTCATCTCCTAGGAGAGTATGTAGTGGTAAGGTTTCATATGAAATGCTTCCTAGCAACAGCGCAGATCGCTCAAAAGTTTTTTTATTGGCTGCAACGTTTGTTCTCATCTGATTTTTTTTCTCGAATTGCATGAATAACTTCCAGACCGCCCTGTCTTGTTCCGCCAAGAATCACGTGGTGCAGGGTTGTTGAGAAATACGCAGCTTGCTATTTTTCATATAGCTTAGTAGAGAACAGCCCATATAATCAAGGCCTCCACAAACTCCCATCTGGTCCGGAATGATCAGTGAACAAAATAACAAGAAATAAGGGCAAAAGAAAAATGATGTATTGACGTTCTGGCTCCCAGAACGTGAGCCTTGTTCACACTAAACCTAAAAAAAGGGATCTAACAGTTCAAGTAGGCTGAAGCAGGTGACCTAAACAGCTTGCGTAGGCGGAGAGCAGGTTGCCGCTTTATGACTATGGCGTGGCTTTTGATGTTTGCATTATTTAATAATCAGATAGCAACCTGGAGGTGACGTCCTTTACGACAAGTGCCTTGCCGCCGTCTATTTCATCATTACAGCATTGCTCATATTCGCTGTGGGGCAGCCGACGAAACTGCTTCATCCTTAAATACATTACAATGCCCTATTTAGCCATCGCTCGAAATTCCGAGATTCGCCTATGTATACACCATCGCAGTTTCACGCACGGATACTTCATACCCAGCACCGGAAAAGTGTTTCTTTTGGTAATCTCTCTTCTCACCAGTCCCCACGGCGTTTTAACAGCGCAGCAATTTAGGGACTCCCAGTGTTCGTTAATGCCCATCACGCGAGGGCGCGCCAGGACGACCGAGCGGTGTGGTTCATGGCAGCGTGTCGGCATGCGCCGAGGCTGTAATCCCGTGCAGCGCCGAAATGTGTGCGTCATAAATCAAAGAGAGTGTTCTTCCGCGCTTACGGACTTCTACGAAAAATGGCCGCCTCCGCTGGTCGCCTCAATTACAGTGTACCGTACCTCAATCCATCGGCGTCGTTGCGCTCTCTGAGGGTGACTTCAGTGCCGTTCAGTCGTTGTGCTATCGTTATTTAGCGAAATACCCTACAGCCCACACCTGTGTAATGCCCTGCAACGGTACAAAACACATTTTTACAGCGGAGCTGTTTAGGTAAGAGATTTGCCCGTCCGTCCAGCCGAAAAACATCCAATAACCACCCGCGGTGGCTGCAGTGGCTAAGGCATTGTGCTGCTGAGGCACGAGGACGCGGGTTTGATTCCCGGTCGCGGCGGGCCGCTTTTCCGTAGAGGCGAAAAGCAAAAACGCCCGTGCATTCGAGATTTCCTGTGGACATTAAAGAACCCCAGGGGGTTAAATTAATCCGGAGCCCTCCACTCCGGCGCGCCCCATCGCCTGCGTTGCGTCGGCGCGTTAAACCCTTCAATCCAATCAATCAAAACATCCAAGCCATAAAAAAAAAATCGGTCGCCATCCAGTCCTGCGAAAGTGGATGTCCCGCAAAGCTGTTGTAAACGACTACAAATGTTATGGAGGAGTGTATGAAAAGTTCCTCGTCACCTCGACGGGTTGGTCGCTTGCGCTCGGCTAGTGTCTCTAGATAAGGGTACAGAGTATTGTCACTCTTTTCTCAGTATAGTTCCGTGCCGGCCGCCATTATCATTGGTCAGTTCGGCATTACGTGACATTTGTTTCCACGGGACGATTCATGGTGACGCATTTTATTGTTTATGCGTTTAGAATGAGGGCTACCAGAGCGGATTCCACGTAAGGCTTGAAACTCTTACCACCGGTTGCGTCTCAACGCAGCGCTCACGAACTCTTACCGCCATCGCCCCGGTCTAACTGCAAATCCCTATTGCGACAATTGTGGATTGCCCGAAACAGTAGAGCACGTCCTTCAAGAGTGTCCGGCATACATCCAAGAAAGAAATAACCTCTCAGAAAGAGGTTGAGTGCCTCAACAACGCATCTATATCTTTGAAAGGTCCTTCTGGACCCTGGCCCTCTCCATCGTTCCACAGAAAAGTGTTGGTTGCCTTATTTGACTATTTACACGGAATCGGCGTCGCTGAGACAATTCATAACTTTACCTGTGAGATCATGTGGACTTTTACGTCACGACGCAAAGCTTCGTGTTCACTTTTTTAACCCCTTTTTTACGCCCTTTCTTCTGCCCTACTTATTTTAGGGTCTTTACTCCCTTCTCCCCATCCCGCAGAGTAGCATGTAGGCGGGAATATGCCGGCAAACCTCTCTGATTTCATCTAATAAGAGCTCTCTCTCTCTCCTCTCTCTCTCTCTCGTCTCTCCTCTCTCAGTCTCTCTCTCTCTCTCTCTCTCTCTCTCTCTCTCTCTCTCTCTCTCTCTTCTCTCATGGTACGCCCTGCTGGGCTTACCTTGTCCTTTCTGTTTTGCGGCTAAGCGCGACTGACGTTGTTGCGAATGCGAATCAAATATACATCGTGTAAGAGCATTTCAGAAGCAGAAGTGCATCCAAAGATGCGGCAAATTCTGGGTGCTGCCTAGCCTTCAGAGATGACCTGCAAACATGATCTTTACCAGGAAAACATGGTGGGACGTCCCGCTGTTCACATGCCCCTTATCAACCATAATGCAATTTCGGTGCTTGTTTTGTGGTTTCCTGAAACGAATTTTGAGCTTTATTCTGTATGCCTGAATATACTGACGCATGCGCTCGGCGTCTTAAGCCCTGGCGCTTGGCGTTTTTGCCCGCAGAGATCATTTTTGCCCACGGCGATGAAACCGTTGGGGGTAGAGGTGTACAGCTTTGTTGTAAAAAAATGTGGTTGGGGAGGTGATGGGAATCGAACCAGGGACCGTGAAACCGGCAATCCAACCACTGGGCTACCGCAGGGACCAGAGGGGTAGTGTTAGCAGCGGCGGGTAACAGGAGGGGAGGGATTCTTTAACGGTAAAGAGAATTCATCCTGGCAGCGAGCTTGGCTTGCTACTCCATAAGAACCTGAGAGGGACGCAAATGATCGAAAGAACGAAGACGCAAAAACGCATACAAGCACTAACAAACGCAGATAAGCACACAGAAATTGACAGAAGCGGGGACGCACCTAAGGTACAATTACAGTCGTGAAGTTGAAGGAAACGCTCACAGGGTTTCGTTCAGGCCGGAGTCACGGAGAAATGGCACCAAGGCCCTTGTACTCCGTGTCACCGCCACAGTGGAGTGGCCATGGACCAATGTCGTCGGCAATTTAAGTGGGTGCAGCACAACGCAGTGCCGAAATTTTCTTCCCGGTTAGTCGTGGAGGGCCCAAAGGGAGACACACACAGCAGTGCTCACTGTGCTCACGAACAGTGCAGGCGTGACAGTGAGGGGGCAACTCGGGGCGTTTGTGCATGTAGTGTTTGGTAAAAGCGACGTTGAGGCGAATGCGGTGAACGAGTGCTTTCTCGTGGTTTCCCAGGCCACACAGCATTCGGAGTGTGCAGGCGGGATCAATTATACACAATGCTGATAACTTTTTGATCGGGTCCGTTCATATCAACAGTGCAAACTTCCCGCGCCACTCTTACGCAGGCATCGCGGCATCACGTCGAGTGAATGTAATAGCACAAACATGCAACGTGTAAAGAAAAAGGACTGCAATGACCATACGGAGTGACACACTGGTAAAACACCGGCCCGCAACGTTACAGCGTCGCTGCGTTAACCATCTGCACGAAGTGCATCGGTTCATGTTGTTTCTATGAAGTGGCTTGATTCTGGACGCGAATGTGACTGACCGGACCAAGAAGAGACTTCAGACGATGTAAGCAGCCAGAAAGCCTGGAGAGGGGCATGAAATCTGCGATGGTTCCGTACCGGAACACTAGGATTGCGAATTTTCAAAGACGCCGCAAAAGTGCCGAGCAGAACGAAACTGTTAGAGTGCGCTACCAATTCTAACACGAAATGTTCTTTCGGAAAATAACTAGCAAGAGTGTTCATCATGTTGCCTAGAACAAAAACGAAGAATAAGGGCAAAAGAAAAATGATATATTGACATCGTGGCTCCCAGAAAGTGAGCCTTGTTCACACTAAACCTAAAAAAAGGGATCAAACGGTTCAAGTAGGCTGAAGCAGGTGACCTAAACAGCTTGGGTAGACGGAGAGCAGGTTGCCGTTTTTATGACTATGGCGTGGCTTTTGTTGTTTGTATAATTTAATAATCAGATACAACCTGGAGGTGACGTCATTTACGACAAGTGCCTTGCCGCCGTCTATTTCATCATTACTGCATTGCTCATATTCGCTGTGGGCAGCCGACGAAACTGTCTTCATCCTTACATCATTACAATGCCCTTTTAGCCATCGCTCGAAATTCCGAGATTCGCCTATGTATACACCATCGCAGTTCACGCACGGTACTTCATACCCAGCACCGGAAAAGTGTTCTTTTGGTAATCTCTCTTTCACCGTCCCCACGGCGTTTTAACAGCGCAGCAATTTAGGGACTCCCAGTGTTCGTTAATGCCCATCACGCGAGCGAGCGACAGGACGAGCCAGGACGACCGAGCGGTGTGGTTCATGGCAGCGTTCGGCATGCGCCGAGGCTGTAATCCCGTGCAGCGCCGAAATGTGTGCGTCATAAATCAAAGAGAGTGTTCTTCTGCGCTTACGGACTTCTAGAAAAATGGCCGCCTCCGCAGGTCGCCTCAATCCATCGGCTTCGATGCGCTCTCGGAGGGTGACTTTAGTGCCGTTCAGTCGTTGTGTTAAAGTTATTTAGCGAAATACCCTACAGCCCCACCTGTGTAATGCCATGCAACCGCACAAAACACGTTTTTGACAGCGGAGCTGTTTAGGCTGAGCTTTGCCCGTCCGTCGCACCGAAAAACATCCAATAACCCTTGCAGTGGCTGAGTGGCTCAGGCACTGTGCTGCTGAGCACGAGGACGCTGATTCGATTCCCGGCCGCTGCGGCCGCGTTTCCCGTGGAGGCTAAAAGCGAAAAAAAACCCGTGCGTTCTAGATTTCTGCTCACGTTAAAGAACCCCAGGGGGTTAAAAATTAATCCGGAGGCCTCCACTCCGGCGCGCCCCATCGCCTGCGCTGCGTCGGCGCGTTAAACCCTACAATCAATCAATCAAAACAATCAAGGCATAAAAAAAATCGGTCGCCATCCCGTCCTGCGAAAGTGGATGCCCCGCAAAGCTGCTGTAAACGACTACAAATGGTTATGGAGGAGTGTATGAAAACTTCCTCCTCACCTCGACGGGTTGGTCGCTTGCGCTCGGCTAGTGTCTCTAGATAAGGGTACACAGTATTAGCACTCTTTTCTCCTATAGTTCCGTGCCGCCGCCATTATCATTGGTCAGTTGGCATTACGTGACATTTGTTTCCACGGTGACGATTCATGGGTGACGCCATTCTATTGTTTATGCGTTTAGAATGAGGCTACCAGAGCGGATTCCACGTAAGCTTGAAACTCTTTACCACCGGTTGCGTCTCAACGCAGCGCTCACGAACTCTTACCGCCATCGCCTCGGTCTAACTGTAAATCCCTATTGCGACAATTGTGGATTGCCCCAAACAGTAGAGCACGTCCTTCTAGAGTGTCCGGCATACATTCAAGAAAGAAATCAGCTCTCAGAAAAGGTTGAGTGCCTCAACAACGCATCTATATCTTTGAAAGGTCTTCTTGGACCCTGGCCCTCTCCATCGTTCCACAGAAAAGTGTTGGTTGCCTTATTTGACTATTTACACGAAATCGGCGTCGCTGAGACAATTCATAACTTTACCTGTGAGATCATGTGGACTTTTACGTCACGACGCAAAGCTTCGTGTTCACTTTTTTAACCCCTTTTTTACGCCCTTTCTTCTGCCCTACTTATTTTAGGGTCTTTACTCCCTTCTCCCCATCCTCGCAGAGTAGCATGTAGGCGGGAATATGCCGGCAAACCTCTCTGATTTCATCTAATAAGAGCTCTCTCTCTCTCTCTCTCCTCTCTCTCTCTCTCTCTCCTCTCTCTCTCTCCTCTCTTCTCTCTCCTCTCTCTCTCTCTCTCTCTCTTCTGTCGGTACGCCCTGCTGGGCTTACCTTGTCCTTTCTGTTTTGCGGCTACGCGCGACTGACGTTGTTCCGAATGCGAATCAAATATAAATCGTGTAAGAGCATTTCAGAAGCAGAAGTGCATCCAAAGATGCGGCAAATTCTGGGTGCTGCCTAGCCTTCAGAGATGACCTGCAAACATGATCTTTACCAGGAAAACATGGTGGGACGTCCCGCTGTTCACATGCCCCTTATCAACCATAATGCAATTTCGGTGCTTGTTTTGTGGTTTCCTGAAACGAATTTTGAGCTTTATTCTGTATGCCTGAATATACTGACGCATGCGCTCGGCGTCTTAAGCCCTGGCGCTTTGGCGTTTTTGCCCGCAGAGATCATTTTTGCCCACGGCGATGAAACCGTTGGGGGGTAGAGGTGTACAGCTTTGTTGTAAAAAAATGTGGTTGGGGAGGTGATGGGAATCGAACCAGGGACCGTGAAACCGGCAATCCAACCACTGGGCTACCGCAGGGACCAGAGGGGTAGTGGTTAGCAGCGGCGGGTAACAGGAGGGGAGGGATTCTTTAACGGTAAAGAGAATTCATCCTGGCAGCGAGCTTGGCTTGCTACTCCATAAGAACCTGAGAGGGACGCAAATGATCGAAAGAACGAAGACGCAAAAACGCATACAAGCACTAACAAACGCAGATAAGCACACAGAAATTGACAGAAGCGGGGACGCACCTAAGGTACAATTACAGTTGTGAAGTTAAAGCAAACGCTCACAGGGTTTCGTTCAAGCCGGAGTAACGGAGAAATGACACCAAGGCCCTTGTACTCAGTGTCACCACCACAGTGGAGTGCCATGGACCAATGACGTAGGCAATTTTAAGTGGTGCAGCAACACGCAGTACCGAAATTTTCTTCCCGGCTAGTCGTGGAGGGCCCAAAGGGAGAGACATACAGAGTGCTCACTGTGCTCTCGAGCAGTGCAGGCGTGACAGTGAGGGGGCAACTCGGGGCATTTTGTGAATGTAGTGTTTTGTAAAAGCGACGTTGAGGCGAATGCGGTGAACGAGTGCTTTCTCGTGGTTTCCCAGGCCACACAGCATTCGGAGTGTGCAGGCGGGATCAATTATACACAATGACTGATAACTTTTTTATCAGTCCGTTAATATCAATAGTTGCATCTTCCGCGTCACTCTTTACGCAGCCATCGCGGCATCACGTCGAGTTAATGGAATAGCACAAACATGCAACGTGTAAAGAAAAAGACTGCAATGAACCATAGGGAGTGACACACTGGTAAACACCGGCCGCACGTTACAGCGTCGCTGCGTAACCATCTGCACAAAGTGCATCGGTGCATGTTGTTTCTATGAAGTGGGTTGATTCTGGACGCGAGTGTGACTGACCGACCAGAAGAGACTTCAGACGATGTAAGCAGCCAGAAAGCCTGGAGAGGGGCATGAAATCTGCGATGGTTCGTACCGGAACACTAGGCTTGCGAATTTTCAGAACGCCGCAAAAGTGCCGAGCAGAACGAAACTGTTAGAGTGCGCTACCAATTCTAACACGAAATGTTCTTTCGGACAAATAACTAGCAAGAGTGTTCATCATGTTGCCTGAGACACCAAATTACTTCAGGTCACGAAGGATCCCGTAACGCCAAGCGGTGTCATAGGCCTCCTCAAGGTGAAAAAACACGTTGCGCAAAACTGTTTGTGAATGAAAGCGTCTTTGATTCAAGGGTGGCAAAGTTGGTCATTTGTAGATTGCCCGCCCTGAAGCCTGCCTGGCAGCCCTCGAGAAGACCGTTGTACTCAAGAAAGTACATGAGTCCCCAGTACATGAAAGTACATGAAAGTACTGGGGAAAGTACATGAGTCCCCAGGGATCGGTCTTGGGGCCTTTGTTGTTTCTGATTTATATAAATGATATCAGTGATAACATTACATCATTCATGAGGCTCTTCGCTGACGATTGTGTGCTGTACAGGAATATTTCTTGTGAAAGTGATACCCACGTAATTCAAAATGATCTGAACAATATTAATACTTGGTGCGAAAAATGGGGCATGTCATTAAACCTGGAAAAAACTGTCTTTATTAGGTTTACCAGAAAAGAAAAGTCCACTACCCAACTTATAAAATAAGAGATTGCTCATTAAAGTGCGTAAGGGAATTTAAATACTTAGGAGTTTACTTTACATCAACACTGTGCTGGCACAGACACATCGATTATATTACCCGTAAGGCTTCAAGGACATTAGGTTTTCTGCGCCGCAACACAAGCACCTTTCCCGCAAACTGCCAGAGAAATATTGTACAAAACAAACATACGGCCTATACTCGAATATGCTTGCACGGTATGGGACCCGCCAACCCTGCTTGATAAAGCTAAATTGAAAAACTTCAAAGCCTCGCAACCAGGTATGTGTTAGGAAAATTGGCAAAAGAGACAAGTTTTAGTAAAAATACTCGCTTGAACTTACTGAATTGGGAATCACTTGAGCATCGCAGAACTGTATTTCGCTTAAAATTATTTTATGAAGTTTATTTTTCACAGAATGGTATGCCGCGCGAATCGTATATTTTCCCGCCTCATCACATATCCGCCCGCATAGACCATATTTATAAAGTTCGTGAGATAGATTGTAAATCTAGTGCGTTCTTTCACTCATTTTTTCCTAAAACCATTCGTCAGTGGAACAGATTACCTTCTTTCGTGTTTGTACACCATTCTAGTAACACGTTCCTGTCCACAGTTACGTCACTCGAAGGCCTAAACTAACATTGTCATGTGTTTGCTACAGCGCAGGTTTTGCTGTTTCCTCAAATCACCTGTCCGCTCACTATTCTGTAATTGCTTCTTTTAATACATGAATTGCATTTTCTCAGCCCCGCCGAACGCACTGTTTTATCAATTATCGTACCAATGCCGTCTTTTCACGTGGTGTGTCTGAGGGCTATCGAAAATGTTATGTGCCCTTTCCATTGCTTTGTCGTTTTTTTTAACCTTCGATTCCCGCTTGTGTAAAGTACTTGTGAGTGCCTTTTTCTGAATTATTGTAATAATGCAGTATTTTTTCGTGGCATGTCTTCAGCTATTTGAAATGTATATATGCGTTCTCTTATAACTTGCTTTCTTGCTTGCTGATAAGTACTTCTTGTGACTGCCTTTTTGTACACCCCCCACTGTAATGCCGCAAGGCGCTGTGGGTACTAAATAAATAAATAAAAATAATAAAAATGAGTCTCCTGTTTATCATCTTCTCGAGGAGCTTGCACAGGCAGCTTGTAAGGGCGATGGGCCGGTAGCTAGCGGGAGAGGAAGGGTCATTCTCTTCCTTCAGGAAAGCCGCTACTATGGCCTCCCTCCAAGAGCGAGGAATGTGCCCTGAAAGCCATATGTTATTGTATAGATGTACAAGTGTTTGACATTAAAAAAATTGACATTATCATCATCGGTGCCTGTCATCACGTAAGCAGCTCTTTCTCATAGAACACCACCGCATCACCCGGACGTCTCAGCCCTTGGTCTCTCCTCTTATTTTATATGGTGCCGAAACCCGGTAAAAAGGCCCTGTGCGATTCGGAGTCTTCCGAAATTGGGCTTATTAGAAGGAGGAGCCCTCAATGCCAACGACGTACCGTTGTGATGGACAGAACGACGGTCGTGCTACCGAAACCCGACCGACGTGACGGGCAGACGAAACAACGACGAATCCTCACCTCCGACGATTTCTCTCGATGGGCAGCCATTCCAAAAAACCGTGATCGGAGTGCCGGAGCGCATAGCGGAACGAAACACGTGCTTCGTCTGCAACGCGACCTGAGTTTTGATATGTCTCGGATGCACGCCCAGAAACTGAAGACCAAAAGGGAAACGGAGAGAATATCTGCTCGAGAATTATGCAGAGACGAAAAAGCAACTTTGGGTTGACAGTAATGACACGGGAGGTATGTTATGCGTTGAAGGAATTTATGCGCCAGTTGCGAAGAACAGAATTTATATTGAGATTGCTGAATGAAGATATCGAACCGTTTATTGACACAGACTCCCTGGATGAGGAATATGCCATCAAAGTCGAATATCAAGATGAAATCACTGATGTTATGATCCGTATCTACTATGAATTGAAACACGAAAGGTGCGATACCACCAAACCATGCCAGATGGACGAGATAATAAATTCTTCTACAAAATTTGATCAGCTTTATACATTGGCAGAAAAATTATATGACCCATTTGATTTGAAGAATTTACAAGAAGCCTGTGCGACAGAAACTCTGCGTGCACCTCAGTTCCTGCCGCCACCAGAGCTTGACAATGCGAGAACTTCGTTGGCTACGCGTGATCTTAAGACAGAAGACGCTTTGATGTTATGTGCCTTCCAAGAGACGGCCGACATTACCATGAGCAATTCAGGCATCTCCTCGAATCCCTTGACGTCACCAGAAGCTACGGATCGGGAGAAGCTACGGATCGGGAGCTACGGATCCAAAACTGACATCACGGATGTACCACATGGAAAGCTAAAAGGGCAAGATGAAACGCAAGTGTTCTCAACTAAAATACGATCAATCCACGACATTGAAAAGCGGAATACTAACCTTTTTGAGAGACATCCCAAGAGGATTGCCGTTACACGCATCGTACAACAAAGACGAAGAGTTTGCGATAAGCCCCCTTTCAAGAAACGGAATGCATCTCACAATGACAGTCCAACTAGGAGAGTGCGAACATCCAGAAAGAAGCACGAAAGAGCTAAGAAGCTGTTTTCAGGCCGAGATTAATATAAAATGGTTGTGTACGTATCTGAGTTCAGAGGCATCGAAGATCAACTTCAAATTTACGCCTGGCTGCGTCGTCTGCATCGACAGTACCGGCATGTGCCCAGCAGACGGCCCTTGCTGCAGCTTCGCCTTCGGATTGCCTCAGAGTATCTGACAAGGACTCAGTCAAGTCACCTACCGACGCGTAGTGAGACGACTTCTTTGTGGGCGGGGAAGATGTAGAAACTTTAAACTCATTATCAGAGCACTAATTGAGATTATCATCATCGGTGCCTGTCGTCACGGGAGCAGCTCTTGCACGTAGAACACCACCGCATCACCCGGACGTCTCGACCATTGGTCTCTCCTCTTATTTTTATATGGTGCCGAAACCCGGTTAAAAAAACATGCCTCTGGAACATTTCCTGGTTATGCTTATAAATATGAGGGAGTGTTCCTATACAAAACTGAACAGCGTATCTTGAAAGAGAAGGTACAACTTGTAGGTTGCAATATTAGCTACAAAAGTTAGACCAAATAAATTAACTAATGAGCTTGCGGACATCAAAAGACATACTGTTACATAGGCAACATAACCCAGAACTAAGTACCGTTTAGATTCATGGCCTCCTCATGACGGGCATTCATACATCCTCGCAAGAACATTTGAGAGATGAGATTATTGCAACGGCACTGTGGGAACAAAGCAATGCAGGCGGGCGGGGGCGGAGAAGGCAAGATAAAATTGCATGAACATGCCAAGACAAGGCATTGATCAGTCGTCATCATGACTAGTTGCTTGCGTCTACGTGTTCTTTAGAACCTATAAAGGCAGCAGTTTTATTGCCCATTTCGTTTACGAGACAGCACTTGCATTGACTAGTTTTTTGTGCTTGCTGTCAAAAAGCAAAATGTCCAGAGTTGAGGAAATGCACATCACCATGAACTGGCCAACCTCTAGGTCAGTTCCTCACTTTTATATTTCCTTGTGTCGATGGGTCAACCAGAACATGGGTAAATAAACCAGAAGGAAGTGTACACCCCCCTTGTGAATTCTATAATTATCGTTAGATGCAAATATAAATTCATCCTTTCGGTGTTAAGAAGGTGCACATCTGTACCCGAGATCTGTGACAGTGGGGTGGGGGGTTCTTGAACAATTAAGAGTATTTACAGATATGTCACCGTTATTAACCCTTTCCCTGTTGGGGGTTTCTGGCCATGATGCACCCCTAGTGTCGGATTGGTTTCTGGAATATCAGGGAAGGAACATAGTGATTTATTTGACTACAATAGCGTCTGGAACGTAACGCGTCGAAAGGAAAGAGCGCGGGTGAGAAATCGCCTTTCCAGATATTTTCAGTTTGGTGTGCACTCTTCCGGGACGATGACCCATCGTTTCAACATCACAATCTGATGCTGTGGAACTCACACCCCTTGCTCGGATGAAAAATTCTCAGAATGCGAATTCGAGCTCAGCTCGTATTCGAATTGGTATCGAGGAACCATCGCTCCTATCCACAGTCGAAGGCCCAGCACGGTCAGCCATCCGAAAATAACGGCACACATAGAGGCAGCACTTTCAGCAGCCTGCAGAACACACAGAATTGGTGCCTTCTTAAAGGAGCCATGAAGAGAAAACACAAGTTTGGTTCATTCGAAAGATTGCCTCGTTAGAACCATAACGACACCACTTATAACGCAAACTTCGCTCAAATAAGCTACATAATTAGGAAAAACGGGAATGGTCATGCGACCCACCAGCTCATTTCCCGCAACAGAACCTATGCCGTCACATGGGCTAAGCTCTGCGATTGGCGGAGGCCGGCAAAAGCAAACGCATGTTAGGCAGGGCTTACAGCTTGCATAGCGAGCTAAATGCCCGTGAAACATACTGCACATTCTTTTTATGACAAAGAACGGTGGAGTAAACGGTTGAAGGTCCGAACGAACTCGCAAGCGTGTGCGCCAATGCGTACGAAACTAGCGCGCCGGCCGAGCTCGACATCTCGCCGTCGCGCAGACGAATTTTCGGGTTCGAGGCTCTTCGGGGCCAACGAACCGTTCCAGCACGCACAGCCGCGACCTTGCTTCGTATCGTAATCCCTTCACAGGAGGTTGGCCGTCATATCGCCAACCAGCAAAGGTAAAAAAGAAACGAGGGGAGTAAGGAACAGCAAGAAGCGACGAGATAGTGCCAGTCGTCGCGTAAGTTTCGAATGGTGTTGGTTTGCTGCTGTCGTTACGAGCTCGTTTCCAGTTTACAACCACTGAAAACTTTAGTTTGTTCAGTTACGGCAGGGACCCTTACGTTAGCTCACTCCTGGAACATGCTGGCGCTCGTTGCCGACTTCGTCAAATCGCTCTGACCTTGGGGAAAAAAATGCCGTAAACACCGCGCATTGACGCTCGTATCTTTCTGGTCGAAGCAGAGAGCTCGCGCGAACGGCTTTCCATACACGACACCGGCCAACTGGCATAAGTGATACTGCTACTGAAATTGAACTATTATTAACCGTAATCAAAATACGGCACATACGTACCAGTCTATATTCGTCCGTCGCGACGGGGCTGACGAGGCAGCGGTGCCGACGGCTGGGCGTTCGTCTGTTGTGGCTATCGCGGAATGGTCGCTTTCCGTCCACCGCGTATCCCACAACTCTTGCCGCTCGTGCACTTAGAAGCATTGAGCGTTATTGTGGTGTGAGGTTGTTAAATGCAAGCCCGAGCTCCTCGGCGAGAGTTTTGTTCTCCGGATCAGGCGATTCCATGACTAGGGCTGCGGGTGCACTAGGTTTTACTAGTATTTTTAAAATGGCCGCCGTCTCGATCGACTCCCGCGTGTGGGTGCTATATGGAGTCGACATACTAAGTATCTGTTTCATGGACCGGCTCTATGACGCCATTGTACACGTCACGGAATGTTCAATTTTAGCGGGAGATTTAAAATTTTGGCTTAAATTGCCTTATTTATCAGTGAATAAAGCATCATTTGCTTCCGGGAAAGCGCTTGGGGTACTATGAAACACCTAATCTTTCGAATAAAACAAACTTTTGTTTTCTCTTCATGGCTCCTTTAAATCAAGATTGCAGATAGAGACAAAAGGTGATACAACCTTAATACAACAACCTCATGTGCTGCTGAAACACGAGGTTGTTGCTGACATGAGGTGCGCGCGGGGCTAACCTGGCGCGCCGTAGCAGGCCCAGGAACAAAAATAAAAAAACAACCCTGGAAAAACGTGGTGGTTGGCACAACACTTGCACCCATAATTGCACGCGTGCCACGTGGTCACTCATCCCGACAGATGTACAGCCCACGGAGCGACCATGCAACGAAAGCTGGGCGCGGTCCCTCTGTACTTTGTGAAAATACACGCTGCTAGAAAGATTTGACAGATGGCACAATCAGTGCAGGCGCGTCAACTTTGCGCCTTGGCATGAATTTTTTAACGTACAACAGAAAACGCACCGGTATGTCAGTGACACCACGGAGGGGAAATGCGAAAACAAACCAGTACTTCAGTAATAGTGAAAGGATAAAGCGATCGAATACACCAAATTTAATTTCAGGGTTTATGCTTCTCGGCAAAGAGAAACGCTACTGCGGTGAGTGTCTCTACCTGACTACTCCAACGTGCACTCGAATGCTAAAAGCACACAAGCGTTTTAAGTGCGAATGCACTTTATAAGCGACCCCAAACCATCCACCGCCGGCGGCGGCGGCGGCGGCGTCGGCGTCCGCAGTGCTCCTCTATATTTAAAAAAGAAACAGCATCCGGCACCAGGTTTCGATCCGAGGACTGTGCGGCCGCAGCGCGACGCTCTACCGACCAAGCCACGGACACGACGCTGATATGAGTGTTAGTGACGCGCCTTATATCTTTAACGCATTCAAACTACGTCGTCAGCGGCGTGCGTTGGCGACTCAGTGGCGTTATAGCGGCTTGATAACTGCGTGGTGTACACGTGATACTACAAACCCGATGGAAGAGATGGAAGAGAAGGCGGCGAGGCGGTGGGCTGCGGGGGCCGAGCGCAAGCGCTGCAAGCGGGCCGACAACCGTGCATTCGCACTTTCACATTCTCCCCCTCGGGGAAATGCGGGGGAATTTTTTGAATATGTTTGCACACAGAACATTCATACTGTTGGGTAATAATGCAGGTTTTTTCTACTGTATACATCATAATATTGCCCCCAACCACGCCTTTTGATTTGTTTACATAATGTTTTGTTAAAAGCACCTGGCCACACCCTGCAACATTATCCTTTTTTTAAGCGAAGCGTTTTTGCCCTTTTTACTTTGTATGCTGCACCAGCAGTCTTGTTTGATATGAAAGGGTGTTGCGTTGCGATCCCCATCCTAGCTTTTCCTGTTTTTATTGAAAATGTTCTCGATCTAAACGAATGAGTGCAAAAGAAACCTTGTGGCATTCAATTCGCCAACGCTCATTCGTGCACGACCCTTTGCTGACTCCTGTCGAGGTTTGTGTTTTTTTATGTTCAGTGGGGAGCACAAGTTTGCTCCAATAATCTATATTTTTACAAAAACCCTGCATTATCCGTGGCTACATAACAATATCCCAAACAAAGTGTGATACACATACCAGAACTCCCCCACAGCTCTTTCTTGAATTGCCGAATACCCTTCTACAATTAGGGCCATCATCACATTTGCTAGAGTAAATAGCTGTCGTGCGTGGGGGGGGGGGGGGGGTTACGATGGCCAGTCAGACTCATTACACTACAAGAAACAAAGTGGCAAAAAGGCACACAATACGCCACTTTCACTGCTAGGCACAAGTTGCATCCAGGGCATTGAAGTGAATTTACCTAAATTTTATTTCGGGGTGCATGGAATTGTTTCACTCATGTAATGTAATTCATAATATGACTTTTGAGTAGAAGTCTAAAGATCTAGTTCATCTGTGATAGGCAGTAGAACAAAATATCCACGCAGTGTTTGTGACCACCATGCCAACTGCCACAGCGAACAAAGCTGACAAAGTCGTTATTAATTCATGGAGCAAGGACGCAGCCCTGATGCGACAAAAAAATAAGAAAGGCATCAGACCGTTTCATCACCCTCATCTGTTCCTTATTTTTTGCCCCATCTCTGCAATGTTCTCATGTCTTAATATCACTAAGGTACCACATGGATGCCACAATGATTTTCCATGTATTCATGTCCTCTCAGCCTTCAAAATCGAGATTTTCATGCATTTCACACTCGTAATGAACTCCACTTACAGGTCGTGAAGGATAGATCGAAACAGGAAGCAGCCAATTCTTCCAGTAGCTCACAACGTACATCCTCCATGTAAAACACCTGGTCTTAAGCAGTTAAGCTGCTTGAAGAGCGGCATTGTAGCAAAGAACAGGGCTGAGGTAGACAAGGACGAAGAGAGGGGGGCTATGCCGGGGATGCGAGGGGCGTTAGCTCCCAGTGTGTACTAAATTCACTGGAACTTGGAGAGTACCGTCTTTCGTGACTCCCCGCTGCCGCGCAAATCCGCCATTCAGTAGTCTGTCCAGGTCACGTGGTCGTCGGCGACCACATTCCGTCCATCTGCTCGATGAGGCACATCGGATTGCATCATTGGTCTCGCGCATGTTTTTTTTTGTTATTACATTACGTGCTACAAAACAATGTAAAAGATAACTGAATTACAGGGGCTGTGCTTTTGGCTGCAGTAACAGAAGAGAGTCTGGAAAGGTACTTTTTTCGTTACATGTTGTCAAACAAAGTTGCTTACAGAGGTTACTCAAGTTTTGTTCGAGGCGCCGTGAAGAACCTTGAGCCCATTTTACTTGTTCTGATAATCTTCACTGGAGATTACCCCGAGATTTGTCCCCTGTCCTTTTTTGTATGCTGGACTTCCCAGTACTTGCCAAAAAAAGCGCTAACGCCTGATGTCGCCGCAAATATCCGTCTTCAATGGGAACTGTTAAATATCACTACGCTAAACCTCAGGGACGCGTCATGATGAAGGGCGCTGTACATTCGAAGATCGACAGAGCATATGCCCGTCGATAATTCAAATGACTACAGGCGATTTCTTGCCGGAACAATCTTACAAAACGCACGCTGGGAAGATCAAAAGACGGATTGCATATGGCAGCTAGTGCTGATAGAGATTTTGTTTAATATTTAAATGTAATTTGAGTAAGCTGGAACATATTGCGATGCACGATAGACAAACTGTGCATACGCGCTTTACGCGGATTCGATGGGCTGGCACCTCCTCCCCCCTCTCTCCCCATACTTATTTTGCTAAGGATGTGCGGATAGGGTCTCTGAGGTTGCCTATGAGGTATATAAAGCTGTTTTTAAGGTTTTCAGCATTAAAAGTGATTGTTAATTTAAATGTTTCATTTGCTCTCCTTATGTTTGCCCATTGTTGTGAACACCCTCTTCGCGTGAAACCCGGAAAGAAATTCAGTGTACGACACTGGCGCATACGGATAACCTTGATGTTCGCTGATATGCGTCATACGCACCACTGCAATGTTCCAAAACTCTGATGTAAGTGGTGGGAAAACAATCTTTGGCACTATTTGGTGAAAACTACCAGCTTGTGAACTCTACGGCGCACGAAGGAACGGTGACTTTACGGCGCACGGGAAAGCGTGTTACTGCACTTGGCGTGAACATCGTTACCAACCTGTTTTGTAGCCTGTTTTTTATTTTGTTCGTAAATGACACGAAATTCTCAAATAACCCTCCAAAAATGGCTAATCCGCCAGCTGAAGAATAGTTTTTACACGCGCGAGCAGCGGCTTCTATGCGAAACAGACGATGCCAACGTTTATAGATACTTTCAACAATGGACTATAGTGCATAGAATAAATTCTAGGCACTATAGTTGGGCGACACGCCCGCAACGCTGGACTTAATCTGGCAACAAAACCCCAATGTTTCCCGCGCGTCGCCTGCTAATGGCAGTACTTTCCTAGTTTCAGCGACTCTAGTGTGTGTACCCCGGCACATCACAGCGCCCCTTGTGTGTCCCCCCTCTTCGTTCTTGCCTTCCTCGGCGCTGTTCCCTTTTTACAATGTACCGACAAGCCCAAAATAGCACTGTTTTCAACGGTGACTTTTGCCGCTGCGCCGGCATACTGCAATTTTTCCCTCGGGCACCAGTTGGACGTACCTGGCTCGGGGCGACCCCTTCCCCACCCACGTTGCGCCCGGGGCACTTGTACCCCCGTGCCCCCCGTAGTTAGGCCACTGAGAAGAAGTTGTTACTTTGCACCGTATGATGTGAGAGATAAATGTGTTTTTCGTCGAAAACCCCATCAAAATATTTGCGTTCCTTTTTTACAGAAATTGAGTCACCATTGTTATTTATCTCAGGATTCGGCCTTACTCCGCGTCTCTTTCAGAATACAACACACGTACGTTTCGCGGGATTAAGTTCAAAATCATTTTCATTTGCCAAGCAAGAAAGTTTGTTTACGCCAAGCTGGATCTGTCGTTCGCATATGGATATGTTACAAGATTTGGAAGATATTTTTGCAGGCGCCATAATAAGTAATTGGAGCACGGGAGCTGTGGCCGAACCGTATCGGAGCGCCGTGTAGCTGCACCAGCGGTAAATGAAAGGACGAGAACACGCATGCGCACCTGCCGAGGGCGATAGCCCATCACCTCTGAAACTACTTTTTTAACCTGGATTCGAGCATCGTTCGCAGCATACTGGCCTCGGCGACGTCGCTGATAACAGAGCTAGACGCATGCCTGGCAGCGTCTCTGGCACACGTCCAGCAAATTTGAGCTGCAGGAGAAGCTGCACGCTATCGCAGGAACTTGCAGTGAGTTTTTCTTTCAAATATTTTAAAGGGACACTGAAGTGAATTTGTCAAGCTCCCGTTTTTGCTTGCACTGCGTAGACTGGCTCAAATTAGCACACTTTTCATCGTTTATCCGGTTGACAAATCGGTAATTATTTTACAAAGCGCGAAAGAAGAAAAACTACCATGCGCGGTTTGCGGCGGCCGCACCAACTAAGGCTGTGACGTTGAGAGGAGGGGCGCCGTGATTGGACGATGCCCAAGGTTAGCAATTACACAAGTTTCGGTTTCGGTTTCGGTTTCGGTTCTGTAAAACATAACCAATGGCTTTGTTGGATGGGCATTCTCAATATCTCAGTAATCATCGTACCGCGCTTCTGCCATGTTGTCGGCTGTAAAATGCACAAGATAAGCCTCCCAGGACGGCTTGTAGTCGTAGCATTCACTAGCCGAGACCTACGCAGTGCATGAACGCCCTCCGCGTACCCGCAGACGCCCAAATGTCATGCGCTTTTCCCCCATATTTGGAGCTTGCCTCCCTCATGCCTGTATCGTAAAAAGCGTGTTCGCACCAGGCCAAGGGTCTGTTCATTCTGGCCTGTGCCCACTGCCTGCAAGCAGTCGGTGCTTATGGCAACAGCACGCCAACGAGAACTCGCTAGCGCGCCAGTGCCAGCCTGCGCGCGTTTTGTGAACTAGTTCGTGTAGCCATGAACGTTGCGGCCCCAAAAAAGGTGAACTCAATATAGAAAACATCGGCGGAAAACAAAAAGTTAACTTACAAAAAAAAAAAAAAAAAAAGCACGTACCCGCGGGGATTCGAACTCGTGACTCGCAAAACATTTGCAATGAATTCCTAGCGCCTCAGACTGCTAGGCTACGGAGCGGGACGCGAAGGTCTTGCTAATATAGGGTATATATTGTACAACCGGTTTACACTTTTATTTAGTTTTGGCATTTCAAGCCGCTTCGGTGACTATTTGTTGTACTGCGATCGTGCAGTAAGCGTCGCCCGAGTTAACACAGTAGCTCACGTCTAGCAATTGCATTTCGTAGACGGAAAAGCGTTCGCAGATGCGTAGTCGTGCTGCTGACCGCTGTGCTTGTCCGCCCAGCGCAAAAAAGTGCTTCCCGCGCCCTAGTTTTACGCTGTACGGTAAAAATATCAGTTGATTTTATTTGCTTAGTACCTATATTGACTTCGCTGACTCTTCTCCCGCCTTCAAGAGGCCTTATATTTTCCTACTGGCGTACCAGTTAGCGAAGCGTCGCATGTGCAGCGCTTGTGTGAAGCGACCTTGACTTGGAGCTAGATACAGTGTACAAACAAACCAAGTAAAGAAAGGCACATTCTTCCATTCACAAACGTGTCCTGGCTTCGTTTCAACTAAGCGAACGAATTGCGACCAAGCAATTTTTTTTTAACCTCCTTGATTGCGACGACCCGCCGGTGGCCGGCGGACGAAACGCTGGGCCGACTGACTCTGTCGGCCGGGGAGCCGTGCAGTAGCGCAGCCGTGGCGCAGCCAATTGCCAGCTCAGCCCCTCCTGACGTCACACGAAAACGCCACAGAAAATGGGCGAGCGTAAAGAGAGGAGGACAGCGTTTTCGAATTAGTTTTTCTACTAAATAAAATCGCGTAAACGCGCCTAGAGTGGTCGAAACATGGCCTGGGGACTCCGGACTACAATTTGCGCTAGTAATCCCGCAATGTTTACATATCACTTCAGTGTCCCTTTAAGTGCGTAGGCTATCAGTGCCATCGTCGGGACCACTATACTGCGAACAATGCTTGAAGCCAGGTTAAAAAAGTGGTTTGAAAGGTATTGATGGGCTATCGCCATCGGCAGGCGCGCATGCGTACTCTCGTCCTCTCATTCACCGCCGGTGCAGCTACACGGCGCCCCGATACGGTTCGGCCACAACTCCTGTGCTCCAATTACTTATGACGGCACCTGTACATCATCCACATACACCGAACATACGTTTGATGTAGGCAATGATTCCCTGAGTGATTTTATCTTGACAATAAACAACGTGCAGCTCAAAACTCCGCCTTGAGGCACGCCATTTTCTTGAATGTAAACTTTTGAAAGTGCCGGCACAATCCTGACACGAAATCTTCGTTTAAACACGTAACTATCAAGAGTGTTCAACATGTTACTTGTTACATCATACGATTGTAAGTCTTCGAGAATGCCGTAATGCCATGCCGTATCATAAGCTTTCTCGATATCAAAAAATACGGCCACGCAATACTGTTTGTGTATAAAGGCATCTTTTATACAGGATTCTAAACCAACCATGTGATCGTTGGTGGATCGCCCCGCTCTGAAGCCTGCCTAGCAGCTCTTGAAAAGGCCATTGTACTAGAGAAAGTGCACGAGGCTACGGTTAATCATCTTCTCGAGAGGCTTACACAGGCAGCTTTTCAGGGCAATGGGTCTATATCTGGCGGAAGAGGAAGGGTTTTTCGCCTTCTTCAGTAACGTCACAACTATTACCTCCCTCCAAGAGCGCGGAATGTACCCCGAAAGACATATCTGGTTGTAGAGGTGTAGGATTGTCTCAAGAGTGTCTGCGTGTAGGTGTTCTATCATAGTGTATGTAATGATGTCTGCCCCTGCAGTTAAAGGCGTACAGGTTGCAAGAGCAAGCTTGAGCTCATTAAGTGTGAATTCAGAGTTGTAACCAGATTTGGACATGTTCTTGTCACGTAAGGGCTTCTTTCCTACAGATGTTTTGTGTTGCGTGAAAGTGTTTGTGTAGTGTGCAGAACTGGACACGTGTTGGAAGCGTTGTGCGAGTGCGTTAGCGTGGTCTTCCATGTGTCCCCTGTTGTACTAACCAGGGGCAGGCTGTGTGTATGTTTTCCGTTGAGTTTACGTATATGTATCCAGATTTTGTGCGATTTGGTGTAGGAGTTCATGGATGTAATGATGGTGCGCCAACTCTCCCCTTTTGCCTCATGACGCACGTGTTTCACGAGTGCTCTTGACCGTTTAAAAGATACAAGGTTATTGGACGTGGGGTATCTACGAAAGATTGCCCACGTCTTGTTCGGGGCCTCTCGTGCTCGCCTACGGTTCTCGTTCCAGGAAGACCACCTTGGGTGGTGAGGGGCACCGGACGCCTGGGGAATGAACACTTCGGCAGCATCAAGGATGTGCGCCATGAGGAGTTGGGCGGCTTCGTCTGCATGTATGTGTGCTCTGGCTCTGTGCTGTAGTTAAGATGTATCTGTGAATGTACTCCAGTTTGCTTTTGATTCATTAAACCTGTTGTAGGAAGATGGTCTGCTTGGTCCTATATACGGTAGTGAGGCAGAGAAGCGGTCACTACCATATGGGTTAGTGCCATATGGTGTTACCTACACTCAATCTTGGTGTTCTCTACACTCAAAACCTAAAGTGGCAGCATCACATCGAAACAATTTGCGCTAGGGCACTTACAAAACTGGGATACCTAAAACAAACACTCAGGCACTCTGCCACGGACTGCAAATTAACCGCGTATAAATCGCTCGTCCGACCATTGCTAAAGTACGCCTCAGCGGTATGGTCACCCTATACTGAATTTGGCATAAATATGCTCGAGGGCATACAGAAAAAAGCCATACGGTTTATTTCCGGCCGGTATGACCGCAATTTTTCTCCCTTATCTCACGCATGTTCATTTTCGTTAGAACCCCTTGCTTTTTGACGCACACTTGATCGTATCACTATGCTACATAAGATTGCACACAGCCGAAATTGCATTGAAGCACCGATTACTTTTTGTCATTCAGCACGACGAGCCACGCGCCGATCTCACCCACTCAACATTGTTCCCTTCCAGCCATTTGTAAATTGCTTTAAGCATTCCTTTTTTCCAGCCGTTGTTGAGATTTGGAACAACCTAGATGGTTCACGGCGCGAAAAACCAATTGAACTGTTTTTGAGAGAACTGCCTAACCATATTTTGTAATATTTTTAAATACTTTGTGTGTTTCTATGGTGTTGCTTAATGTATGTTCTTTTCTTTTCCTGATGTACCCATTCCTGCTATGTCTCGTGCATTGAGACAGCAGTATCTGTAAATGAATAAATAAATAAATATACAAATCCCACTCAAGAGACGGAAAGACAACTGCAGACTCAATAGCTAAGTCAAAGTGTAAGTGTTGTGTCCTTTATTATGGTATTTAGGCTTATTTGTGTCGCATAGGCATGCTATCGAAGATGTTAGGCATTTGTCGATAAGGCGACCTCGGGCACCGTGCGGGAGGAGCCCCAAAGAGAGTTATACACATTCAGGGTCGCCAATGAGAATAAAGGGCTCGGGTAGTTAATCTACAAGGCCCTCGAAATGAGAGCTTAAAGCTGGAAGTCAGGGGAGAAGTAGAGGGAGCCTACCGTTATCAACCTATTAAATATTATCGTGCGGATTGCTACAGCCTCAAGGACAGTGTTCAAAGAGAGAGGGTGGCATGCTAATTTTTCCGAGTGACAGTGCCCACACACCCTAAGAGTGTGGGCAGCCAACCCTGTCCTTTCTGGATATCACGTTACCAATTTAAGAAATTCGTTTGTTTGGAATATAGGTGTGTTTCTTGGAGACACATGGCACTTGGCTGATTAGCATGCAGCATCTCATCTCATACACATAATCAAGATTCGTAAGGAGGCCTCTGCAGTTTCATTAAATGATGTTTCTGTTCCTACTATTTACATTTAAGAATGACTGGAGTGTCTGAGAGTGTTCATGTTTAGTCGTTCGGGAATTGTATTTTCGGAGAGGGCTTTTTGGGCCTTTCTATGGGCTTGGACGTCGGAGGTCGCTCTTTGCGCTGCGTTGCAGGCAGGAACGGCCAGACATCCATCTCCTCGTCAGACGTCAGGGGGGGGGGGGGGGGGGGGGCGACGGACCGGGTCCTCTGGGCTTGGCACCTTTTCGGGTGCCCTTCGTTTTACCCGCCACCCCCGAGGACGTCAGCAGCGCCACAGGTGGCACTGGCAGAGCGGCGGGGGCGGGAGCTCGATGCGGGGCCCCCGGTGTCCATCCCCTCGGCACCCTTTAATGCACTGGTGGACGGGGAGGAAGCGACGGGATCGGCATCGGTCCCGACGAGATGGTTGGTTTCACAACCGCTGCTGCCTCAGCAAGAGGTGCGGTCACGGCGGGTTGGGCTGCCTTAGGCAATCTGGGGGGGGGGGTTGGAGCGGGCAACGGTACTAACTCGGACTCGCGGTACTGAGTACCTGCCGAAACCCGATGCCGCTCCGCCCCCTGGCAAGCTGCGTCGGCGTACTTTCCTTGAGAGAAAGAGGCGAACATCTTTTGCGCGTCTGGGAAGATGTTCTCTGTTACATTTATGTGGATTATTTTCTTCAAAAGTTGAAATTTCTCGTATTTTTTGGAGTAAGCCGCGTGTGGGCCTCGGTAGTTTGCCCAAGTGAGGGCATCAGAGTGGAAGTTGTCAGTGGGGTGGTCCTGTGCGGTGCATTTGGCACAGGCTGTTTCGCCGCGAGAAGAGTTTGTACCATGCCTGAACCAGTGGCATTTAAAACTGAGCCGTGGGTTCGCGATGTAAGGACGGATGGAGCAACGGATAAAGCCTCCATTAGTTTATTGTGGAAGTGGTGAGCGGTCAAAGGTAAGTATGATGTGCTGGGTGGGAATTTCGTTGACTCTGCGGATGGTGATCCGCCTCATGGCAGTGACGCCTTGATCTTTCAAGCCTGCAAGGAGATCAGAATCCGTTTCGTTCAGCAGATCTGGCTCAGAGAGCTCACCTTGCGAGCTGTTGAGGCTCCGGTGGGGTGTGACCCTGATGTCCAGATCAACCATTCGAGTTTGAGCTAGAAGCGTTGTGGCCTGCTACTTGTTTACTGCGACAAGGACCACAGCAGTCTTTTGTATTTTGGCCTTGTAAGATGGTGCAATTATACACCTTCAAGATATTTATCAATGAAGGAGACATGTCGTTGCAAGAGAGTGGGCTGTATCAGGAGATCCGGAGAAATCGACAGTAATTTGTCGGATCAGGAAAGCTTAACGTTGGCAATTGAGGAAAAAATACTTTGGTGCGGCCCCTTTTCAGGGACCGGTCAGGTTGGAGGGGGTTAGAAAATACCATATGATATAGTATAAAACAGGGGACGGGGGTACTTTGTTGCGCTGCCTTAGCCTGGTTACAACTTATGTTTGGGGGCTCGGGGTCCATGGTGTCTCTCTGTCTCTCTCAAGGTGCCCCGTGCGTGGAGGCCAAGGGTCGATTCCTTCCACTGGGAGCGTGTTTGTTGCTTCTTATTCTACATCTTATTCATCGTCATCATCATCATCACCATCATCTGGTGCCCACCATTGTGGTGAAGATTTTTTTCATGCAGTCCATTTGGTTACGACACCGTCATCAGTGAGACCAGGAAAGCTTCGCTTTAAATGTAAGCAGTGGTTTCTTTGCGATACAAAGCACAAAACAACTCTTAGTGCACAAGTACAGTGTCTTCTTGTGACATGTTCAAGCTGGATATTTTTTTATAATATTGTTGAGACGGGGGCGGCATGTTCATCAGTTTCACGACTCCGTTCAGCGGCTACGTTGTGCACGAGGGCAATGCAGGTGGCCAAAAAGTACTCCAAATTATACGAAACAGCCAAGTCAAGGCAATTGTGGCAAGAATACCAGTGGGAGAAACACCTACACTGCCTAGAAAGCAGGCTTCAAAATATTAAAAATGGGTGTCCTCTTTATGAAATCATTCAGTTGATGTGTGAGAACCCATGGCATGACACATACATTCCAGACTGGCTTATCTGGGGTCCTGTCAGACCTGCTAGTTCAAAGGTTGTGTGAAGACTGTGAAGACATCATGCTTGGGCATAATTGACTGGGGCTGCGAGGGAAGATTCCTGTTCCGTGGGTGCTGATGGATGCCTAATGGGGAGCATTGGCGCTGATCACTTCAACACGACGTAATGACTGAAACATCTATTGTAGTGCAACATTTTGCACACAATCCAGGCATGCAAATACTCCGCATTTCACTTTACGCAATGCGTTCTTGTCAACGTAACAGTCCTGAATAAAAATGCGACAAATCTGGCCTAGATTACTGTTGCCGTGAAGATAATACCACGAAACGTCTTCTGAATTCATTATGAACCCCTGAGGTCCAAACAATGCAAACGATGCTGTGCCAAATTTATGTGGCGTGCTAGCACTGATACTTCCAGAAACTGGGCTACTTCATACTTGTTACGCCAGCTCTATACGAAATTGCATTGCACGTTGATAGACAATGCCCATTGATCACGAGCTTTTATTGTGGGGGAATGAAGTTCTTTTATTCCAAGATTTGGGAAGTAATTATTTCTACCACGAACGTTGTGCGGATAAGTTGATTGAAGCATTCCAATTTTTAGGTGTGTCTTTCAACAGTCTCCTACGAAGATGATCCGTAACCTTCGTCCCCTCCCACGATGATAAGTGCATGTGTCCATGCAAAAGTTAAATTGGAGTATTTTGGGGTGTCTTAATGATATAAAATGCAAGGACGGCATTTTGGGAATACCAATGACGCGACTGTGTTTAAAACAGCTTTCTGCTACCTCACTGTTGGCACGTGCACAACTTCGGGATGCTTTCGTTCACTGCGCTGCCTTTCGAAGATTTCGGTATGAAACGTTTATGAACAGATCTGAAGTAAGCGCATTGTATTCGCGCAATGTAAGGCGTTTTGTTCGCATTCCTGAGGCTTCACCCACGAGTGTTACTTTCTGAGAAATTCGACTCAATTGGGTGGAAGTTTAATGCGTGGTGATGATGACTGCTTAAAACGCACGAAAAGGGTCTGCAGATACAGTAGTATTTCAGCGGAAGCACCAATGCCTGCTTTTCTTAATGCGTAGCATTCTTTGCTGAGTACCCGCACAGCCAGGACGGTGTAGCGCCCTGAATTTCCAGTATATTGAAAATTTCGGGGAAGTTCCACCTTTAATTTTTATAGCATATATGCAGATAATTAGATGAGCAGAATTAAAAAAAACAAAAAAATGTGGCTGTAAAGAACACACACTCTAGAAAATCGGCAATTGAATGCTACGCATTAGTAGGCAGTTCTGGGGATTTCTGCAGAATTTTTTTCATGAAGCTTAGCAGCAAAATATCCGCTGTCTACAAGTTCTGTCCTTGGTCTCATATGGTTTCGAGACTACCCTTCCTTTTTCAAAGATCTCATCAAAGCAGGGCGTCGAACCGGAACCGGAACCGAACCGAAAACAAGAATCAAACCCAAGTTTTTGCCCGGAACCGAAGCGAATCCGGACGTTTGCCGCCATTTTGGAACCGAACCGGAACGAATCGAAGGAACCTTTCGGGACCAGTTCCGGGAATCGTTCTCGAGACATGTCTGGGAACAGCTGCTCCCAGAACCGTTCTCCGAACCCACAAGGGCGATCCCCCCTCCACGTGGGGAACACTTTCTTGGTCGAACATTTTGTCCCAAGCCCTGGAGCTTTTTGCAGTTTGAAATAAAACAAAGAAAACATGAAAAAATTACACCATCTTCCCATGGGGAACCATGAGGAGGATGCGAAGCATCATAGGCGTTCCGTGTAGGTTCCATTGTGTTGCCGTTATGTTGTTTAATTTATCGGAGCACGAACTGGGAACGTGAAGCCCCCATGTAGAGACAGAGAAATGTAGAGAAATGTAGAGACAGCGAAGAGACTGACACCGGCGTTACATGATCGAACACCTCCTGGTTCTCGCCTTTCTTTATTGCGTGCTCTCGCTCCTACCACGCTGCCCGCCCTCTTCGTCCTCTTCTCTGGTTGAGCTGCAAGGCGCGTGGCGCTTCTCGCCACAGCTTTCCCACGGGAAATTCAACATCCTCCTGTAAAGTTTTCAGTTCGTCGTTTCCGTTGACGTTCAGCTTCGCGTGCATTCGTTGTATCAGTAGCTTCTTGACGTAGTTTGAATGAGTCAAGGACATAAGACGCGTTCTTAGCACTTGCTCCTGTCTCGGTTTTGTAGCGCAGTGAGAAGGGCGTGGTCAAGGACATAAGGCGCCTTCGTAGCACTTGCTCGTGTCTCGGTTTTGTAGCGCAGTGGGAAGAGCGCCACGTACCTCCCATTGCGGCCAGAGAGTCGTGGGATCGAAACCGGGCGCCGCCAACTATAATTTCTTTTTTTATAGTGTAGGGGGAGAGGTGCGGATGGACGGATCGACGGACGACAGAGCCGAGAGCAAGAGATGCTTCGCATCTAAAAACGGAAAAATAACGAGATGGTCGGACCAACCTCGATATTTCTTGCTCCTTGGAATTTTAAATTTTTGCACGCTCTCCCTCTGAACCAATCAGAAAATTTGGTTGCACAAAAAAAGCCGGAACATTTTTGGATGGCGAAAACATGAATTCTATAAAATGTCCTTTATGCAGGTATTGCGCTGTTATATTGCTCCTAGAGTAGGACTGACATCTCGCGCTGAAATATGTAAATAGTTGCCTAATGCCTATTTTGTATTCATCCAAGCGTGTTCGAAAGAGGTAAATTGGACTATAGGAAGCAACTAAACTGAAAGAAAAAACAAGAGTGATCAAATGGTTCAAAGCAAATACACGATATAGCTTTCTTGAATACCTCTCCCTTTGTGCTACCGTTCTGCGGCCTTCGATTACCAGCGACCAATACCGCTGCTTGGGAATTCACTAAGCTGCTATCGTTACTAGAACCCAATCGCTGTCACCTGTCACTGAAGTGTCATTAGTAGATACCGTAACTCTGGGCTAATGTCTATTTTTTTCTTGAGCCCTTTTCAAGCCTATTTACTTCATGGGCACGAATTAACGCATGTTAAGCTGCGGTTTATTGTGCCTATAAGGGCCTGTTTTGAGATTAGTGCCTATTTATTGTTTTTGTCACCTACTAATGCATTTAAGTTGTATATTCTTTCAATGGGTTTCCCGAAACCATTTTCAACTAATACTGCTCCTCCTTCAGAAGCGCGCAACTCGGCGTTTGTTGCACGTCGTTTACGAAAAGAATCCTCGCGCCGTGTCAAACACACAGAGAAGCTGGAACTTGTGCTCCAAACCACCTACACATCAACCTGACGTTTCCTTTAGCAACTCAACTTGGGCCCATAGGACGGAGCGCAGCAACACCGCAACCAATGTCGCCGATAACTGGGACACCGCCAGTAGGCAAGACACAGAAGAAGTAACCCGAAAATCGAATGACAGCCTAAAGCTATAGAACGAGAATCTCGGCACTTTTTAGGTATTCTAGTCGCGACGGCAGTCATCTGCCTTGCTGGTTATAACTTTCCAGGGTGTTAGCGACCTAGCTTTGTGGGTCACTGGTAATCAATCTTGACTGCTGCCAGATGTTAAGGGTTATACAGTGGATACCTACGGAATTGGGTTATTCTCAGCAGCATCTCTGGTCATCCACTTCTCCAGAAAAGTATGACTGTTTTCTTTCCTGAAATATTGCAGATTTGTTTCTATCCACAGGATCTGTGGTGTTGGGGGACTTGAGGAGGACGTCCTGTTCTTGCAACAAATAAATACTTGCAGTTAGGAAAGCGATTTTCAAGGCACGCTGGCGTCGTCAAAAAGCAGTTAACGATGTTGTCTCTTACACCTCGCCCGTTCTGTGACCCCCCGGGGAACTCGGATAAGGATGGAAGACCACAATAAACACATCGCTGGTGTTAACAGCTTTGCAGCCGACAAGAGCGTCGGAGCTCAGTCTATTCTTTACGTAGCTACACTAAAACCTGACCTTGCACATTCGCGGGCTTATTTCACATATTTAGTACAAAGCATATTCAGCAACTGGAAACTTCGGCGCTAGTCTGAATAAAAATTCTGATTTCATTTCGGAGGTCGACGACAGGGTCCGTCGCCGTCCCCGAAGAACGGGTTTCTGGCAGAGCCATTCCGAAGGGTAAATCTGTTTTTGACCGAAACTCCTGGATTATCTGGTATACATTCCCTGGCAAAAGGAATGAACGGCTAACGTTCTGGAATTCCAGATGGAATTAGATAAGCGAGGATTCTGAAGTAAAAGTACGCTTCAGAGGACGTTGAGCGTTCTTTTTTCGAAACCAATATCACTGAGAGGAGGTACAACTTCAGTTCGTAAAACATTGAAATGGTGCTGGATTTTCATGGATTTTATACTTTTTCACCGCGTGTCGAATACATTCCGCGACAAATACATACTCCGTGTACATTTTGCGTAAATCTGTTAAAATGGCGATAAGGTGTGGCTTATTTTTATGAAGAAAATTAAATCACGTTCCAACAGCGCACTATGTGTCCACTGTTTTCAGTGCAAGTGAAAAATTTGTCATAAAATACGCTTCTGAAGTAAATATAAATTGAGGCTATATATGCCTAAACTGCAGTACTTGACGCCTATATATGCCAAAAGGACACTTTCCAGCGCGTAGTATAGCCGCCTAAAACCTTAATTTGTCTTGCCTAAAGTTCCTGTATTTAGTCATTAGAAAGTTGCTGTCGCCGGTGTCTCCCTACCTAATGTACCCGGAGACATACCCTGATGCCACCTGTGGGGTCTGTCGCAAAGCTCCAGCAAGACTCGGGCACATCGTCTGAGATTGCCTCGCATACCCGGACGAATCATACACAAGAACGATGCCACCTGCATTCGAGTAGGTGGGGCGGACTGAAGACCAAAATCTTCAACTCCAGGCTGTCCAGCGAGTCATCGTGGCGCTGGCCAGGCAGGAGGACCCCGGCGACCCGGTGACGGGGAGCACAAGACCCCTAGCCGGGTTGGCTACATCTGCGGTGACGACTCCGGCGAAGTCATGAAGACCTAACAATAGGACTTCATTCGCAGGCCCCAAAGAAGTTTTTCCAATCCAATTCAATACCTATAGACAGTGGCCCATTGCAGACGTTCCTTCTTTCTTGCCCGTCTGTTAGCAGGAAGAAGGGGGGCGTAGTGAAATCACTCTAAACGCTACTTGCCATGCTAGGCAGGTGGAGGCTGACGTCGACGCCGGACAGTTTTCGACTTCTAGCACTGCTAATTCTCCCGCGGTCAAGATAAAACGCCGTTGAAACAAAAGGTACATGAGAAGCGCAGCAGGGTAACGAATTCTCTTTTCAATGCGAAATCATTACTTGCCTCATTAAACAGAAATACGTGCGTGCGCGCGTGCCCGTGCGTGTTTGTGTGTGTGCGTGTGTGTACGCGTGCGATTGTCAGATGTGTGCGTGTCGTGCACGTGAACGTGCGTGTGTTTATGCGTGCGTTTGTGTGCGTGTATTTTGTGTGCATGCGTCTGTGTGTGCGCGTGTGTCTGTGTCGGCGTGCGCGCATGCGAGCGTGCGTGGTGACATTTGAATGTACCTATAGAGATGGCGGACGGGCAGCCTCTGTGCTGTCCAGGAAAGCTGCCTGCCCACCACAGGGGCTTCCCAAGGATGAATTATTTGGAAACGAGGTGCGGCCCGCCATTGGCCGGCGATGGGAGTGGAGCATAAGGCGGCTCCGCGGCGGCTACGTAGAGCCACTGTGGTTGATCTCCTTAAGAAAGCAACTGCTTAATTGTACTAATGTATTGTATTTTAATGAATTGTAAGTTAATTGTATTAGTGCATTAAAATACCTTAATAAATATAACTTGCGACCATGAAGCGTAATGCGTTCACACCCACATGTAAGCAGCCCTGAGTGTCCCGGCGAACTTTTTCTTCAGCAGCAGTTAGTGCTGCATGCGTTGGCCTCCCGTGAAAAAAATTTGCAGTGGATTGTACAGTCAAGTGGCCAAGTCAACATTCACAAAAAGGGAACCTCTATTATTATTTTGTTTTTATACTGACCTGACCGAGAGACTGATAAACGAAAACGCAGCAGTAAAAAAGTAAAACAGCAAAAAAACAACTCCTGCTTTTTTTCTCCGAACCCATTTGAACCAGTTCGAACGAGAATGAAATGTGGTCGGGAACCGAACGCGGAACCGAACCAAAAAGGCTTGAATCCGAATCCGAACCGGAAAAAATTCCGGCTCGACACCCTGCACCAAAGCAGGGTGCCAGTTGCTTCAAATCAGACGCACCATTGTCCATCTAGCGGTGGTAAACGTGGCGGAAGAAGATAAGCAATTCGTGCGGTAACGATATTTTGTGTGTCATACTTAGTTTTTTACTTAGTTATATTTTCACTTAGTTGTGAATCCCTCATCATTGGCAGGAGAAACCTCTTCCCTTCCGATGTATACTTTGAAGGTGCAACGCGTAGACAGCAGCAATACGTAGTATGGCGCCTAACCACCGAGAACATAGGGACAACATTCTCACCAGCACTCCTTAAGGCACTGTTCGGCTATTAAGGGCTACCGCTGTGAAATTGACATACATCATGGAACAAATTCCGGCAATACCCGGCGAGAGAGTTGCTTTGGAACTCAATAACAGAAAACATTTTTGAGGCGAAAGCCTTAAATTCCCCGGGGTGCGAAAAATTGTCGCTGTTGTTATAGTTGTTCAGTCAACAATTGGTTGCCTTTGTCAAGAGTGTAGCCAGAGCCCGTAGAGTATTCATAGGCCCAGGCGGTCGTTTGTGGTCAATCTTTCGGAGCGTGGCGCGCCTTCCGTCTCGGCCACGTGCACTGATGATTATCATGGTATGATGCGGTTCATGATAATTGTGGCGTGCGCTTATGATGATGATATTGGGGCTAAAGTGAGAGGGTGATTCCAAAATTAAAATAGTAAATAAGATCTAATTTATAGCTCGCGCGGGATTTCACCCGGGTTTCCACAGTATGGGATATATAAAAGCCGAGTGTCTTACCCGGGCGCTATGTCCGCTTTTTCCTTTATTGACTGGGCTATTTCCGTACGCTGCCAGCAGTGCAGAAACAATTAGGCCAAGGCGGGTGGAAACAGATCTTAACAGCACATAAATTATCATCGTCATCACCAGCCTATCTACGCCCACTGCAGGGCAAAGGCCTCTCCCATTATTCTCCAATTACCTCGGTCCTGTGCCAACTGTGACCAATTTATCCCCGCAAACTTCTTGATCTCATCTGCCCATCTAACTTTCTGCCGCCCCCTGCAACATAAATATAAATATAACAGGCACATAAATATAACAGGCATACTCCAGCCATGCAGACCTCTGACTCTAAAGAACCTGTGGCTTGTGTCATCAGACTAGCTATTGCAGAATTTCGCGCCAACAGGACAAAAAAAATAACCAAAGCGAAGAAATAGATGCAGAAACAACAGCAATAAAGAAGCCTTTCGCAGTATTTCGCACAACGAAAGGATGTTGCAGTATATAAATGGTTGATAAGTATTTCCGGCATTCACTTGAAAGCTTCTACGGATGATTAGGTGCCTCAAAAAATTTGATTCATTTTCCGGCGTTGCCATATATTGAACTATTTCCTAAAATCTGTTAAAGACATTGGTGTAAAGATTTTAGCCCCATAATGCTAGTGGTATGTTCACAAGTTTAGGCTGTTATTGTAAGATAACCCAATGAACGAAATCATTGCACTTGTTTCTTGCGAAGGACACTACAATTGTTAGTTTTAATACTTTTCAAGCTCACATAGATGGCAAATTTAAGGAGAGTGCCTTTCGTATTACTTACTGCAACACTTTGTATTGCCTACTTAACTGAAAAATTAGCACTACAGCACGCAGGAGGACCAAATAAATATATTATATTCCTAAAACACTTCGTACAAGGAGAAATTGTATTTACTTTTTGAAAACGCGAAATATATTGGTTTTTATTCTTTTTCGTAGCAGTTCTGTGCAGAAGCACGAAATTCTGTTTTTTAAAGATGTACTATAGCATTCATTATTGCGTAATAAAAGAGTGGAAGTTCTTTTTTATTTGAAAAGTGAACCATCTCCGTTTAAAACTTTAAGATGTGTTGACTACGGTCTAGTAGGTAGAGGGTCGTTGCAACGGTATTATTGAATCTTGCGCACAAATAGAAATACAAAACAACAACAAAGCCTTTCTTTTCGATAAGGCCTTCTTGCCAGAACAATTAAGTTCTTCCATAGAACATCGAATCCCGCTGGTGCACCGCGCCGACACTTGAAATATTTAACATTGCAGGATTTTACGAACTTCAAAGAGTTTACAAAACCTAAAAACAGTCTGAGCACCTATACAGGGTCAGATTAAGTCGTTTCCGCGCAGAACAACAAACTGTCGTTTTTTTTTAACTTGGCAGTCACCGATAAGATAGGAAACTACTTCAGCATTTGTCTCGAATAATGAGTGATTCTCCCGAAAAAAAGGTATTTAATAAAACAGCTAAATACAAAGATGTTCCGCTGCACCATCCAAAATATGGCAATTTACCTCCCTACACAAGGTCAACAGACAGCAGGCGATTGAAGCTTTGTATATCGCATGAAACAGGACTGGCGGGTGGGTGAGTTTATAAAAAAATGAGTAAATGTTACAAACCCTAGAACAAGCCACAATAAATAAACAACGCACAGTCCCAGTGGTCACTCACAAATAGAAATTTATTGTTCCTTCCATAAACTTTTAGCAATCATAATTGGCAACAGCACCGAAGTGAATTTGCACAAACAGCAACGCACACAGATAATTACAGGGCAATCAGAACAGGGGTCAAAGAGGACTGGTAGGAATGTCCCATTCAAGCGCCCATGCGTAAGCAACATACCAGGATGAGAATTAATGTTCTCAATAAAATCACAAGCCTATTCAACACATCGAACACCTGAAATGATCGCCCTTCTTCACAGCAAGGCGTTAACAACCACTCAGCAAAAAGGCGCATATGCCGACATGCAATACACGCCGTTAGGAGCAGGAAGCCAAACCACTCGCGTAGACAACCGCCAATTTATGTATCTCTGAAGTGCAGTAGTACGGGTGCTGACAAACTGGTTCACCATAACTGGCTAGAAGTAGTACTTGTAGACAGAACTGGAGACTGGAGACAGGCGGGAGACATGTAGAAAACAAAACATTGTGTTCGTTCACCTTGGGTGTTACCGAAATGGATGTGGCTGGGTAAATAAATTTAGATCATATGACGGTTGCATAACTAGAGTACACAATCAAGAAAAATGCTATTTACATTTTTTACCTTTGGTTTGTCGCATAGCCTTGAATATTTTGCGCGATAATAATAGCTTTACAAACCGCAATAATCCCCAAAACACGTTCCTTTGCAACAAATTTATTGATAGCACTAAAAGCAACCCGGAAAAACAAAAACATCCTATTCACAGTAAGTACACATTCTTAAGGGAGTATTCGTAAACAAGCTCACACTATCGGGGTTAAGCGAGTGGACTCTGGAGCGTAAGCACATATTTTAGTTTCCCTGATCTGAAAGAAAATGGAGGCTCACTGGCGGTAGACAGACTGCTGCAGCTTGGGCGGAGTCCGCGATATGAATTGTCCTCGGGAAAACTAAATGCTGTGCATACACAGAGCATCTTTAAAAATTTGCAAGGGGCTCAATCAACCCTGAACGGGCATTCAAGCTTCCGCATTGTAATTACGCTTTCGTTTGAATGAAAACTGTCCGTCTAGGAAGGCGTGAGAATTTGGTGCACGATGTGATTGTGAAAAAAGTGCTGATGAAATCTCCAAACATTTGAGCAACACACCATAAGCTGTATCCTCGGACCGACGAATCACTACAGTACATATTCTACGGATACACGTTCACCCACTTGCGACGCATAATGAACATTTGCAACCGCAAAGTGCTTTGCTCAAAACTTATCACTGCCGTAAGATAAACAACTTTACGTGGCTCCCTTTCCAGTGCTGCTTCAAAACAAGTCGTCTACTAAACTATACCAAAAGCAACGGTCTGTACAAGAAACAAAGAAGCATTCCACTCACGAAAATCTCTGCGTGGCACTTCAGCAAGTCAGCTAGAAAGACATCCGACAAGATCCCGCAGAAAGACGCCGTAAAAAGCTGTGGTTTTGAACTAAACTAAATTATCTCTCTTCCTCTCACTAGCCTTACAATTGAAACGTGCTACTAAATTACTCTCGAGTAACCAGACAGACGTAATGCGACTGGACGGCATGTGCACAGGCTATACCCACACAAAAATTACATCATACCTTTAAAAAACTCAGGATTACTCGTGCTGCGTAAGTTTTGCTAGTAGAACCAGTTATTACAGATGTAATTTAAGGTGGTCACCGCCGTAAGTATCTTCAAATTATTTGTTATTTCAAAACGTGTTTTGATTTTACTGGCGATTGTGTCAACACCCGACAAGAAGCATGCTCTAAGCAAGGCTCAGCTGACTACTGAAATGCTTGCTGTCGACATTCTCAGTTCTCTGGGCCCACGCCACAAGTCCATACACACAACATTGTCGTGATTGCAATCTTTGAGCAACAAGAGCACATAGATGGTGTTTAAGTAAACTCACATTACTGCCTCCCGGTAGGAAGAGACAAAACAAGTGGGACACTTGTCATCAGCAAAGGTCTTTCTTCAGTGCCGCTACCCCATTTCCGATTTCAAGCGAAAATTCTGCTGCACTAGGCTGCGGGAATATAAAAGAGCAATGCACATACGTCGTTTATATCTTTATCTGCACGGTTTATCATGGCCGTTGAAAGTCAATGCGTGTTTCTACTCTTTCGACCGATATAGTTACAGTCAGTTCTATTCGTCGATTTGATCGAGGTGCGCCAAAAATAGTTGCACCCGGCCACATGGTCAACGATAAACCAGAGCAGAAAATTCGCTCATATTGCCTCGCCTACGCTGTTTCATCCCTACACGTCGCATGTGTTCTTGACTGTTTTATATTTAAAGGCTGCACAGCAAACAGATACCGACGTATATGTTCATCAAAAGTGCATACGGAGGTACCACTAAGCTCAAGTTGGCTAAAATAAACTGGCCGGAATGTTTGGGCCTGCACAAATACACTTGTGCCATGATCACGTACAGAAATTTTTCTACATTCATTAAAAGAGCTGCCAAACATCAACCATTCGTGCGTACTTTCAATTTTTATATCTTACATTTACCTTGTATAAAAGGGCTTCACACCCTCCGCAGCCGTAGTAAGCTAAGCACCGAACTCACTTCAGCCTGGAAATACTTCCCCGTCAATAAATATGCTGAAGATCTCGCCCAGAAACACAGGAACAATGTTCATCTGTGTATCTGGAATGGAATTCACATGTACCTAGGTCCACGAGGACCGTTCACGTGCACGTGGTTGACCGCATTCCCTCTCGTTTTAGCTGCAAGAACATCAAGTAGCTGCGGGCATTTATGCCCGACTAGTGCAAACTGACCAGTGAAACGGATCTTAGAGATAAGTTACATGCCGAATCGTATACTTTCTTACACGCTATGTAGGTACTTAAAGCGAAATACAACTTTATCATAATGAATGCGGTAACCAATGACGGGGTTTTGCGTATGCTCCTGTATTAGAAGAAATAGCAGGCTCAGTCGCTTCCCTCACTTGCCGCAGTGGTGGGGGCAACTTCGGGGAAGCTGCACTGGCTGCGGTGGGTGCAACTCCCTTGGTGCAGATTGAGCCATTCGACCACTTCGAACTGATCGCGTGCTATCCCGCCTAACTTAAACGGGAGCCTCTTTGTGGGAGGAGCAGCACTTCACCATTGTCTTGAGTGTGGACCTCCAGAGGAGCGCCCGCCATCGTCCAGCTCGACCTTTGAGAACACTGTGTCCAGGGTTCATGGCGTGATCTCTCGCGTGCTGTTCTCCTAGCCAGTTCACGTGCGTTCGCGCCGTAAGCGGGGAGCACAGATGCCGTTTTCGCGAAGCCGGTAGCCGCCGGTTCTAGCGCGTCCTAACGCGCTGAACGTTGGGAGAAGAGTGAAAACCTGCGGACGAGACGATCCGGGCGGGCCACTCATGGAGAACTTTCCGCGGCAAGTTCGGTAACCCATGTAAGGTACAACACCAAGATCTCCGGCGAAGAGAGAGGGGCCACCAAGTCTAATGTTTCTCGAGCCTTGCACCACCAGTGCAAGGTGGAAAAAGCAATTTTTTTCTTTGTATTTTTTGCGGGCTGTTCGCCTGGCGCAAGCCCACGCGCTCGCTTGGCCCACGCGGGCCGCTTCTCACGAGACGCACGCTCACGTGCGCTCGTCCTTTTTCTTGGGTATTTTGTTCTGGTAATTCTATACGGCGGAACTAAAAGCCTACACATCTTTGCTGCTTATTGACGTCTCGAATACGCTTTAATCTCCTAATGTGCTGCGCAAAACTACCACTTCCAAATGTTCGAATAATTGTGCTTATGATGAAAAAATGTTACCTGATGGCTACAGTAAGTACCCCAAAAGGTGTGTTGAAACTGTAAGGCCGCCTCCACCGTTTTCTTTGCATGCGGGGCTTGAAATGTAGTCTTAGGGACAAATTCGAGCATACTAGTCTAGCATAATAGAAGAGTTGAAAAGTTTGTCGATCAGTACGCAGCCCTTGCACTACAAGTGGCGTTTTATTTGTTTTTGTTGCTCGCGTGATTCGCTAGAGCAGCAAATAATACGAAACATTAAATTATTGTTTTCGCGCTCACAAGTACTATTACCTGGCCATGCATCCTCCAAGACTGGTACTTCGAACACATCAAATATTCTTTTGAAGCATGTGGCAATACGTTACACTGATATATCAAGGAAAGAACCGCAAACTTTCGCGATGCCTAAAAATTTCAGGACGTGATTTGCCAACTAGTGTTTGTACTTTCGGCAGTGCCTTTGATCCACCACTAGAAATCCGTTAATAACTTCCGAATTAAAATGGATGAAGGGGATTATTTGGGCATGAAATAATGCCTACCATATGTTACGTGGCGGCAGGACACAGATGAGACGAACGATGGGATGGGGTGAAGCGATCTGTTTACAGAATGGGCATAGCGGCCATGACACCGAGATCGCGCAAGATGCGCACCAGAAGTGTCGTCGTCGTCGTAATCATTCTTCAGTCAAGGGGCTGTGAGGCATTGCCCACCTTAGTCCCGTAACAATATTTCAGTAGGAGCGATGTTACGAGTAGCCACATCGCATTGAAAATAGTGAAATAAATGGAAAGCTTTTTGCAATATTTTAAGCACATTCAACGGGATGAATTTTCGTGAAACAAAGTTCTCGCTTTTCCATGCCCCAAAACTTAATATGGATTCACAAATAAAAAACAAATGAACAAACAGACTCCTGGTTTAATTTGGCTGAACGCTTTGCACACGTCTTTGTCTATTCTCCATTTTAAGATTATACCCACTGTTCTCATGTGACGCTTTCTAAAATGACTACCAGAAATACTTGGTATTTTTGTTGCGTTTGGTAATGCTACATAATAATGTGAAAAGCATTGCTCTCGCTCCTGCCCAATGCCAGTTGCTTCTAACTCTACAGCTTGAAATATATGGTATGCTGCAGCACTTAGGTTACAGGTCAAAAATATATTTTTTTCGCCACCGATTAATTAAAGCGCCTGCTGTTCTTAACGATCGTGGGGCCCTGTCATTTTCTCTCGGTTTTTTAGGGGCTTTCGGTATCTGTAAGAAGTTGCAGCTCCTCCAGCAGCCCATTTGCCATAACAAATCATTTATACCTTTTTGGTATGCAGCGGATATTTCGCACGTGTAAGGCCCAATAGACTGTTTGCCTATATTCAAAACAATTTCTCCATATTGGCCTGAGGTAACTTATCAATAGAGCCCCTCCGGATTTGATAGGAGGGGTTTCATGTCAAGCAGTACTGTTTTACGGCGATGTTTCAACTTTCTCCATAAATACCCCAGTCCACCATTTTCTGGCGAGATTGCAACAAAAAACCTCGAGAGGGCATACTCTCGGTATATTTCTTGTATTAAAAGGAAAAAGGTTTACTTCGCACAAAAGCTGCTCAATTATATCAAGAGTTTTTTCGCACCGTTTAAAACTCGAAATTTTTCCAATCGACAAATTTTGTCTAGCAAAGTCGTTTTCATGAAAATAACGTTACATAAATATTCGAAATAGCTTACTTTTGTTTGTTTTTTCATGCTGTTTTTCTCTGAACTTATTAATGGTGATAATTCTTAACTTTCCGGTGCCACAACAGCTCCATCCCAAGAGTCATGAAAGCAATGCAGAACAGCACCATGTACAAGTAGAAGAACTGCTCCACCGAGAAGATGTCTTCAGCTGGTCTTGCCCGGACAGGAGCGGTTATATTGCGGTACCGGCCGGCAAGTCCAGCTTCAGCGACGACGCGGAGCATTCGTCGGTGCTCGTCTCTGCACAATTTAAGCAGAAATTACACAATTTTGAAATGCTTTAGCATTCGCAAATGTTAAATGCTTTAGCATTCGCAAATGCTGAATGCTTTAGCATTCAAATGCTAAAGCATTAGATTAGAAGCTTGTGAATGCTTTAGTATTTACAAGCTGCAATAATGTTTTGGATACCTTTATGGTTAAGAAAAATCCCACTTTTGGAACCCGGATTCTGTGTACTTCTACGTTCCTCCTCTCATTTTGTGGTGCATGAGAGGTACACAAGCCCCCATCAACTAGCGTAATTTTCTGACTTAAATGTAACGCATTTTAAATTATTGGCGTCTCCATAAAGCGGACTGTTCGTGCCTTGAAATACTACATAATCCGAGTGTAGCCAAATAACCTGAATTTATTCTGAAAGTGCCAACCGCATCAACATCAAAAGCAGAATGATTGGTAAGGCTCGAATATAAGTTTTGGAATTTCTGATTACCTTGAAATCTCGGTAGTACGTTTTGGCAGAATACCGTTTTAGTCAAGGAGCTTTTTATTTTCTATCCAACGTCGAATAGCAATTTTTCATTCACATTCAATTTTTCTCGGTAATACGAGCACGAACTCGCAGAACTTAATTTCTCCTCCCTGAAGCTCCACGGGGATAAATCGGTGATGTAATCGGTAAACATAAATCGGTGATGTAATGACAGTCGGAGAGCGAAAATACCCCATAGGCTAATGTATCGCCTTCTCAGCGTAGTTCCATTCCGCTATAACGGATTTCCCGTCCCATCTGGGTACTCGTGACTGCCTCGGGTCTTGTACGCTAGACCCTCGAGTCTCGTATCTCGGGTCTCGTACTCGTACTGGAACAGAACGGCAAGGATGACATTGCCAGGTTATATAGGTCCAGTCCAGATTCCCAAGGCTTACTTTGGATAATCAACAGCCTATCTACGTCCACTGCATGCAGGGCAAAGACCTCTCCCATTATTCTCCCATTATTCTCCAATTGCCCCGGCCCTGCGCTAACTGCGACCAATTTATCCCCGCAAACGTCTTGATCTCATCTGCCCATCTAACTTTCTGCCGCCCCCTGCCACGCTTGCCTTCTCTAGGGATCCACTGTGTTGCCCTTAATGAGCAACGGTTATCTTTCCTTCACATTACATGCCCTGCCCACGTCCATTTTTTCTTCGTAATTTTCACTAATGTGTCCTTAACACGCGTTTGCTCCCTGACCCACTCGACTCTCTTCTTGCCCCTTAAAGGGGCACTGACACAAAATTTTGAAGGCGAGATAACTTCGGAGATAGATTGGTGGGAACACATATACATCATCTGCAAAATATCAGCGGTGAGTACAGCCTAGAAACATATTTAAAATCAATTTGAAGTGTGCGAAACGCAACCGAGCGGCCAGCAGAGGACCACGCGCAAGTGTAAATAAACAACATCCAAACACGTCACGAGTTTGTGTTTGCCGCTTCCTCACTGCCGGCTCGCCGCTCCAATCGGAGGGCCGGAGGGCGGAGCTTCTGCTCTCGAGAACGAACGACCCGATCGTTGGCGGCGGAGGCGCCGTGATTTCGTCAGGTCATCGGGCAGCTGTCCGCGACCAAAGTTCTACACCGATTCCAGGCACTCTGTTTCTATTACTGTTTATTACCATTGGATGCGGAAACGCGCCGGAGGCACGAAAAGCCCACTGAGCAAGCCGCACGGTCGCTGTGCAGGCGGCGGCCACGGCCGCGAAGTGGCCCACGCCGGCGCAGGTAGCTCGAGTGATAGCTTGTTACCGCTGCACGAAATTGTCCCCAAGTCCCCGCGACCAGCAGACGCCCAAATGTCATGCGTTTTTTCCCCATATTTGGAGCTTCCCTCCCTGCCTGTGTCGTAAAAAGCGTGTTCGCCCAGGCCAAGGGCCTGTTCATTCTGGCCTGTGCCCACTCCCTGCAAGCAGTCGGTGCTTATGCAACAGCACGCCAACGAGAACTCGCTAGCGCGCCAGTGCCAGCCTGCGCGTTTTGTGAACTAGTTCGTGTAGCCATGAACGTTCGGCCCCAAAAAAGGTGAACTCAATATAGAAAACATCGGCGGAAAAACAAAAAAGTTAACTTACAAAAAAAAAAAAAAAGGACGTACCCGCGGGGTTTCGAACTCGTGACTCGCAAATATTTGCCGTGAATTCCTGGCGCCTCAGACCGCTAGGCCACGGAGCGAGACGCCAATACACTTGCTAATATAGGGTATATATTGTACAACCCGTTTACACTTTTATTTATTTTTGGGCCCATTTCAAGCCGCTTAGGTGACTATTTTTTGTACTGCGATCGTGCAGTAAGCGTCGCCCGAGTTTCCACAGTAGCTCACGTCTAGCAATTGCATTTCGTAGACGGAAAAGCGTTCGCAGATGTCGTAGTCGTGCTGCTGACCGCTGTGCTTGTTCGCCCAGCGCAAAAACGTGCTTCCCGCCCCTAGTTTTACGCTGTACGGTAAAATATCAGTTGATTTTATTTGCTTAGTACCTATATTGACTTCGCTCACTTTTCTCCCGCCTTCAAGAGGCCTTATATCTTCCTACTGGCGTACCAGTCAAGCGAAGCGTCGCATGTGCAGCGCTTGTGTGAAGCGACCTTGACTTGGAGCTAGATACAGTGTAACAAACCAAACCAAGTAAAGAAAGGCCATTCTTCCATTCACAACGTGTCCTGGCTTCGTTTAAACTAGCGAACGTATTGCGACCAAGCAATTTTTTTTAACCTCCTTGATGCGACGACCCGCCGGCGGCCGGCGGACGAAACGCTGGCCGACTGAGCTCTGTCGGCCGGGAGCCGTGCAGTAGCGCAGCCGTGGCGCAGCCAATTGCCAGCTCATCCCCTCCTGGACGTCACACGAAAACGCCACAGAAATGGGCGTGCGTAAAGAGAGGAGGACAGCGTTTTTGAATTAGTTTTTCTACTAAATAAAATCGCGTAAACGCGCCTAGAGTGGTCGAAACATGGCCTGGGGACTCCGGACTACAATTTGCGCTAGTAATCCCGCAATGTTTACATATCACTTCAGTGTCCCTTTAAACCCTACAATCAATCAATACGTACTTTACTGCTCTTCTTAGGGAGGATGATGGTAGCTGTGGACCGATTGTAAATATCCTCTAGTATTTTTACATAATGCTCATCTACACCCTTGTTCCGTAATGCCTGAATAACTCCTGAGGTTTCGACCGAGTCAAATGCTTTCTGATATTCTATGAAGGCTATATATAGGGGTACAGTATACTCAGCACACTTCTCTATCACCTGGTTGATTGTGTGAATATGGTTAATTCTTGAATAGCCTTTACGAAACCCTGCTTGTTCTTTAGGTTGATGAAACCTAAGGTGGCAAAAATTCTGTTAGCGATTACCTTGGTAAGCACCTTGTAGACGACTGACAGTAAGCTGATCGGCCTGTAATTTTTCAAGTCCTTCATGCCACCTTTCTTATGTATAAGGATGATGTTCGCGTTCTTCCAAGATTCTGGTACACTCGCGGTCATTAGGCATTGCGTGTACAGGTTTGCTAGTTTTAATAGTAAAACTTGCCCGCCATCCTTCAAGAGGTCTGCTGTTATCTGATCTTCACCAGGTGATTTGCCCCCTTTCATTTCTTTCAAAGCCTTCCTAACTTTTTCTGTCGTTACTGGTGGGATGTCTATCTCCTCTGAACTACTTTCTCGTTCTGCATTATCCTGGATGTCCTGGCTACTGTACAGATCCCTATAGTAAGTACTCCTCGGCTACTATGACTATTTTATCCTTATATGTGATGACCTTGCCTTTCTTGTCTTTAAGTGCATATATCTGATTTTTTCCCCGCCTAAACGCCTCTTCACTGCGTTCAGGCTGCCTCCTTTCTTTACAACATATTCGATGCTCTCCATTATATCCTTCCGTATGTCAGCTGTCTGACGCTTATTGATTAACTTCGAAAGCTCCGCTAGTTCTATTCTGTCAGCTGCGGTGGAGACTGTCATGCTTTGGCATTTCCTAATTAGATATGCGTCTGTGCTGGAGGACTGGTTTTGACGCATCTCTATTTGAGGCAACTATTCGCGCGTTTTTCGTTTTTCTTCAAAGAACTACCCGGTTTGCGTTTAGGTATTCGGCAAAGAATGCTTACGTATTAAAAAACAGAGGCTGACGTTATTACTCTGCTACATTTTTTAACGCCTTGGCCAGCTATCTGTGCTAGCCTCTATTACACACAGGTGATAAACTGGGCAGGGGAGTGGAGAGGATTTCTAGGTTGGGCTGTCGAGTGGTCGAACCACTTTCGCTCTCGAGAAAATGACCACTACAAACGCGGGAGTCCCGCTTCAGATCTCAGGCTCACAGTTACAGAAAGAAACTGCAAATTGCACGCCGCTCGAGTGTTATAGACAAGGCTGTTGCGGTCTGTACGCGCGTTTCTCTTCAAAGCACGCGTATCGAGGTATCCCACCGTTAAGGATGGTGTAGAAACCTTACCTATTGAAATGAGAGAAAATAATTTAAACTGGTAGAAATGAACACTACTAATAATAGTTTCATAGTACTGATCGTACTGAAATCTGGCAGAGCCAGGCGAGCTGAAAAAAGCGCTGATGTCAGTGAGACCAATACGCTACCTTAAAGCGTCCCACGAGTTTACGTAGCTGTTAGTGCATCTAAGAGCTCAACACATCTGCCTAGACTTCGTTTCACCGCACATATCCGCTCGCAACAGCAGGTAAACATTAAACATTAAAAGCCCCAAAGCAAACACGACAAAAGAGACCTACAGTACCCGTAGCTGAAGGACACTGGTATCGCGCCCGACTGCCGCAGCGAAACAGTGTTTGAAACAGGGTATCTGGCTCAACAGCAGCCGTACGCTCTGAAATGAACGAGATAACCTCTTTACGACGCCGATGAAGCGTATCACTTCGCGCATGCTTTATAAAAGGGGGTGCCGCTGTAGGAAAACATTTTAAAAAAATTCGTCATTCTTGCGTGTTTCGCTTTGTTTACAAAGCAAGAAACGCAAATGCTTGCGGAGTTGTTAACTAACTAACTAACTAACTGACTGACTGACTGACTGACTGACTGACTGACTGACTGACTGACTGACCGACTGACTGCAACGGCTTACTTGCACGAATGCTTTGCTCTGTGGACAGCCAATGCACTCGCCATTTGTACAAGTGCGGCACGCACACACACAGCTGGCTGGCGCCGCATCTTTTCAAAGTGCTACGAGTTGTGCCGCGCCTCCGCCAGATGGCGCCACGGGTCCCGTGACCGAGAGAAGACGCAGTGAAACATCCCCCTCGCGAGGGGCACGATCAAATGCAGAGCATTTCCGGGGGCGCACGACGTTAAGTAGTTTGCGTTACGTTAATGTTGTTGCACTTGTGGCAACTGCTGACGAGAGAGCGCTCGTAAGCAGTAATTTGAATGAGTCAACGATATAAGGCGCGTTCGTAGTGTCCCATTCTGTGTTGGCTTTGTGGCGCAGTGGGTAGAGCACCATGTACATTGCGTTCCGCCCGCAGGGTCGAGGAAGCGAAACCGCGCGCTGGATAGTATTTTTTTATATATAGTAGCGACAACGACGGTGCGTACTACGGAACGTCAACGCGGGTGACATCGTGAGTTACTGAAATGCTCTGCATTTAAAACAACGGCAGGCTGCTAGTCCAATGCACCGGCCCATTCCAGTAACGCGGAGAGCGCCGAGTGGTGGCGCCACCCGTACAGCTGCCCGGTCCCTATACTGCTTCCCCCTCGGTTGTCTTCGCGGTGGGCAATTTCTCTCTCTTAGCGCTGGGCTGGCCGCTGGTTTGAGTCTCTTCACGGCGTCTTCCCCTCGTCTTCAACGCCGCATTACCGTGGGTGACCACGTTTGAAGCTGCTGTTGGAGTTGACGGTTACAATTCATCTCCGTACACACCACGACCGTGAAACTCGACGAACAAGTGTAACGCGGAAGATAGCGCGATCATTTTACGTATACATTCATGATGTGTTGCCTGCTATGGCGCCCCCTTCTTTATATCGTTGGACAGAATGTGTTCAGTGTTGCGACCGTGGTCTCAGTATTCTATATTTCTTTTCTCTGCGTCTTTCGATGCGGAAGCCTCTGTTAAGTGTGAGGGTAGAAAATCGGGCGTCCATGGCACGCAATATGGTCAAGGGCTCAAGGAATAAAGAACAGCCCAATAAGCTGTCGAAATGGCGCCATATTTGTCAGAGAAGCTCCTAGAAGCATTGCAACCAATTTTGTTAAAATGTGCAGGTGGAACATTCGGCTCTGGATGACATGCGAACCAGGGATCTTCGGAATGGAAGGCGGACACGAAACCTCACTGAATAATTCTCACTGACTGAAGGCAAACGGGGTGAATAGATTCTTCCATTTGACTTAAAGACGTGTGCTACAGGCGTGTGATGCGGCCTACTGGAGCAATTTCTGCCTGATAATAACAGAAGTAGCCACCAGGCGACCAGCAAAGCAGGTTTCCGCCAATTTTGCTGGCAAGGGTGGTTGGCCAATTCATTCGGGCGTAGTAATGAATACAGGGAGAAAAAATTGGAGCAGCTTGCACTAGTTGTACAAGGCTGTTGCATCGTCATCAGCAGCCAACTAGATCCGCTGCAGGACGAGGCCCTGTTCCATCGACCTCCAACCGCTCCAGTCCCGAGAAGCTCGAGTGCAGTGTTTCCCGCGGAATTTCTTCATTTCGTCCCTCGAGGCATCGATAAATTGTTCTTACTCTTTTTCTAGACACGTCCCTCGGTGTCCTCTCTGTCACCCTGGTAGTCCACTGATAGTCATTTTGCCGAAATACGTTGCTGGCCTAAGTTAATTTCTTTTTCTTTATTTGAAACATGGCACTTTTTTCTGTTGTTTTTTCTCTAATCCAAGCAGCTCATTTCTTGCCTGTAAGTGTTACTTCGATTATTACTGGTTCCATTTCCCGTGGAACCGACTTAGGTTTGCATTCAAGTTGTTTAGTAAAGCACCAAGTTTCCGCGTCACATGTCGTCATCTGAAATTTATTTCCGAACGCCGCTGGACGTTCCCCACGACAGGCAGGGCCGGGTCGTTTCGTCCACAGGTTTTCACGCCTGACCGAAACTGGACAGCGTTAGCACGCTCTTGAATCCGCAGCCAACTCCAAAGCCAACGCCCGCGCTAGGAACCCAAAGAAAATGCTCTGTGCCCAGTTATGGGATGATGGCTTAATCGTCATAGACCCCGGTTTTGTAACGCGAGCGACGCAGGTTTGATTCTGACCGAGCACGGTAGCGTCTGTTTTTCTTTCCAACTGCCTGCACATGTTACTGTTCCCCACCGCTGCTAACCCGAACCCCTGGTCCTTTTGGGGTGACCCAGTAATTCGATTGCCAGTTGCACGACATGTCCCGTGTTCGATTCCCGGGACCTCCTTGACGACATTCATTTAATGAGATTTTGGGGTTTCTGTCTACACCGTACGGTTTTGCGTCGGCCTAAACAGTGTTGCTGTTAAAAGACGCGGAGGAAAAAGAATAGTAGAATCATCGGAGAACCCCGTCCCATCACTAGAAACGGGCCGACCAAGACGATATGAAGAAAATAGCGGCAGTGTATTTAGGCACCACCTCATGCCTCCGCATGACATGGGCGCGCTACCAGTCTTCAAAATCGACAGCAGCTGTGAAATGTGGCTACCCACGGCAATTCATCGCTAAAGGGGAGCGGGAAGCAGACGAACGTTTCTAGAGAACCAAACCATCGCCAACGCACGCCCACAAGGCAAATTATCGGCAAGGCAAGGCAAGGAATCGCCTACCAAGGGAAAAAAAGCGGACAGTAAACGAGACGGCGGGAAGGGATAACCAGGACCCATCGCTCGTTAAAGGGTGTGGGAAGGGTGATTGAGGGTTGGGTAAGGGGTGGGGGGATTGCCTCGGTGAAATCGCACTCTCCGATGACGTGCCGGAGCGTGCCCAATTGCCTCGCAGAATCTACAACTCTTTCTTGTATATCTCGGGGTACATTCTGCTTTGGAGATAGGGGTGCGGGAAGGATCCTGCTTGTATTGGCGATAGATCGTTTGCTGTGCTCTGCTGAGCGACTTGTGCGGGTCAGGGTACCGCCGTCTGCCTTCCCTGTAGTGGCTGGTGATGTCCTTGTAGGTCGTTATGGCCTGCGGCTCGTGCTCGCCTGCCCGGTGTTCAAGTTCTCGGGCAAGCTGGTGGGCGAGTTCGTTGCCCTCCAGCCCTGAGTGAGCCGGTGTCCATATAAGCTCGACTTTCTGCTCGGGTATGCGGCGTATTCCTCCCTCTAGTATTCTGAGTGCCGTCAGAGACACCTGCCCTTTTCTATAGCTGGCATGCGCTTTTTGGTGCAACCGTGAAGCAGCAAAAGGTACTGCGATGGGCAGACGAGACGTCTAACTCAATAACAGGTGTGGAACAATCCCGATCGAGCGGCTTTGCCCCAACTGAAGGCGCTCTAGCAAAAATTTTCACAACAGCCTGGGAGCACCGCGCAGAAGTAAAGGAAGCACGGGAGCGGTGGCCGAATTAGTCACTGGAGTGACTTTAGGCGCCGCCTCGAAACGCCGACGGGAAGCCACGAGCAGAACTCTATGGCTTCGTGGACACTGACCCTGCCGACCTATCTGACATGATAAATTGTCGCTCTGCTGGCGTGACGGACTTGGATTTTCAGAATCCAAGTTGTACAATGACGCTGGTTAGGTTGCCGCTCGCAGTCGTCAGCGGCGACCGTATCCGCCGCTCTTTTTTAACCAAAGCTGTACTAATAGACAGTTTTAGTTGAGCGCACGCAGCAGCTCGGCGCGCGCAGGGACCTTGTGGAGGCGCGAGAGCGCATGCGCAGTACGTAAGCGGGAGCCGCGCGCTTTGGGTGCGCCTGCAGGTTTTGGATTCTTGCGTTGTGGGTTTTGCGGGCTTTGCGGGCCGTGCGAGAGGCCCCTCCCGTCCTCTTTCCGGTCTCTCTCTCTCGAGGGCCTGTGAACGAAAGGAACAAAGGAACGGCGTCTCCCCACAAACTGGTTTACGGTTTCTTCTGGCTAGGTTTACGTCTGGCGCTGGCCGACAACCACATGTTTCGTTCGCCAACCTGGCGTTCAGTGGCGCTGCATGACACACAAAGCGCGCATTTCGGCGCTACTGGTTTATCCACGCACCAACTTCTGCGCTGCGGTCAACTAAAACTGGTTCTTCGCAAGAGCTTCGCTGCTCGCGCTGTGCTGCCCCTACGTGCGCGCGCAACTCTCTGCATACGCTCAACTAAAACTCCCTAATCTCGTCGAGCCGTTTCGCCATCGCGAGGAATTTGACCTTCATTTGACCACAGCTGCGCCGTATTCGTGGGAGCGCATCACGTGACACACCATGCCGAGCTTCGCCGTCGGCCTCGTTCACGACTGTGGCTCTATATAAATAAGAGCGAAGCCGAGCCGTGGATCCAAGCCTAGCCAAGACGCAAGTAGAGCGTCTTCTCTGAGCATGGGGCGGGAGCGGTAGACTTTCAGCCATCGTCGGCGAGCGGCGTCTGACCACACAGCTGATATTACGAGGCAAGCTCCTTTACTGGAGAGGGTCCGGAATGCCAATCGCACGAGGCTATGGCGTCGGAGGTTGAAGAACAGCCAGCCGTTCGGCTCGCAAAACGCCGGAAGCCGCACCAGAACCTTAGACAAATGCAGGCTTTGGAGGAACATTATAGAAACTACAGCTAAATCAAAGGTTAACGAGGACTTAACCTGGCTAAACCAAGCTTTCACTTTGTGAATCCAGGGTTAGGCGAGCTTCCGCCGCAGCCATTTCTATTCTGAGTTGGGGGAAGGTTCGCGCTTGAATACGTGCCTTGTTTTGCACTACTGAACACTGTTGAGCTAATTATCTCCATTACTTAAACTCACGGGGTAACTACGAGAAAAAAAAGCAATATCTGTAGGGAGATTCTTTTTAAAAATAATAAATTTCCTAGATACCAGCCCTTGGATAGTGCCGGGCATATTCCTCAGCAATATTTTGTGGTCGATTTAGTTGTATTATATCTCAAAGCCATGCAACCGTAAACAGGGTAGGCGGACAATTATGCCACCCGTTAGCAGGATATACTAGATTGTCGCGCTTGATTGCATGCAACAAGGCACGTTTTCAAGAGCACACCTTCATCGAACTCAAAAGCGCTGGCTACGGTCGCCGCTTACGGCTGCGAGCGGAAGTATAACCAGCGCTGACTATTGAAATGTCATGCATAGCCAGACACGAAAAAAGAGCGGTGATTAAAAATATGGAAAAAAATGGCAGCATCTCCACTCCGTGGATGATGGCGAGGGTGCGGAGTACGGTGACTCGAAATGACATCAAAGTTACGTCCCGATTTGACATCCGATTCGCGCCCCGACCGACATTCAATTTGAGCCGTGAGTTGGACCTTGATTATTCCCTAAATGAAACTGAAACGCACCGCTTAAATCGAATTTCGCTTGATGGTGTGCGCACGGATGGACGCGGACGGACATTGGGAGGTGCTAAGGTACTCTGCACCGTTATAGGCGAGGGAGTAAAGGGAGTAAGCCGTTTGACTCCCGAGTAGTAGCTCACGGTCGTAGCCCAATGGGTAAGACGACTGACACTAAGTCTGTCTGGTGTACCAGACACAAGCTCGAATCCTGCCAGTGCCTGTGTGATTTCTTGCGATTGTAAATGCTATGCGCACAGACGATGACGGACATTCTGCGGTCCTAAGGTGCGCCGCACCTAAAAGCCGGCCCACCCCCGGAACGCCGCTTGTGCTTCCCGTCGACGTTCCCAGGCGGCAGAGCGATGCCATTTGGCGTTAATTTGGCCGCTCCTTTGCTCCGTTTACTTCTGCGTGGAACTTTACAGTGCGCCTCAGGGTTGTATAGGTCAAGCGAGCGCACGGATCCGGAGCATGCTGGTGACATCTACTGGTGGCTCTGCGCAGATCTCGGACAGTGTCACGCCGGCCATGGTTTCGCGTGAAAACGTTTAAATTCCCGCCGCTACCACCAAACCACCCACGAGGTGCGCGTCGCTGCTGCAGTGCCAGCCATTAGCCGTAGCGCGAGAATCGTCGTTTCACCTGGCGTACTATCACGAGAGGCAGCTACACAATGCACAAGAGATTCGATGCAAAGCGCTGCATTCCGTTTTCGATGCGTACAGTTGGCAAAACGCTTGTCTACAACGCGGGAGCGGCGTTCTCCAGACTGCGCTGGAGACATCTAGTGATGACGCCTGGTCTGAGACCGGTAGAATGTGAGCATGCGTGACCCGGATCAGCGCGTTGGCTGTTTCCCTTGCCGCTGTGCCCGTCCTTTTGGCTTCCGTACTTTCTTTCGCCGTGAAAAGCGCTGCCTACGCTGCCGGGCCGGGAAACAATAGCACAGATTAGCTATTGTTAGTACAGCGTCGGCTGCGTTTAATTACGTGCAACGCTTAATTTTCGCCGCGCCTGACGAAATTGAGTGTTTTTTTTTTTTTTGTAGGCGAGAAAACGAACAACAATCGCCGAAAACGCATCGCTGCCGGTGTTCTAGAGTGACTAGGTATCGATCCGTGATCGCTTGCAGAGTGCATTAAGTATTGTGGCGTTAGCCCGTCAGCAGTGACGTGCAAAGCCGAGCCTAGGAAACCGGATGTGATGCACGCGATACTTATGCAGCTATTGGCAGAAGGATAACGCAGTGAACAGCTGTTCGCCAAAGCTAATGCAGAGGAAAAGCTCGCACAGCGCGCGCTAAGTCGGGTAATCTCCACTTTTGTTTCCCGGCCCGGAAGCGCAGGCATGCAACGCTTACTACGGTCAAAGAAGGTGTTGAAGCCAAGTCGACGGGCACAGCGAGGAGGAACGGAGCCATCGCGCTGATACCGGCCGCGCATACTCACATTCTCCCTATCTCAAACCAGGCGTTATCACTAGGTGTCTCTCGCGCAGTCCGGAGCACGCCGCCCGTACGTTATAGACACGCGTTTTGCCGACTGTACATTTCGTTCGCTATGCATGAGAGTAGAACGTCAGAGCAAGTCGCGTTGCCTGCGGTGGTACTGCACCGCCTCAAACGACAAGCTTATCTCCCGTGACGGTGTAAGCTTATCTACCATGCACCGTGTAAGAGCCGTGCCACGGCTGGCACTCTGAAAGACAAGCACCTCTCGTGGATGGTGGAATCTGCATTTTAAACGTGCTAATGAGAAGAAACGACCGGCCTGATTCTGTGCGAGATCCACGCACGCGCGAGTGCGAGCCTTCTCCAACGCAGAAAATACCACTGCTCAAGAGCCGTGTGCTCACTTACTTTAGACAAGCCCGACGCGCTCCGTATATATAAAGCGAATTAAATGCTCCGTAACGTCATCCACGAAACAACGTGGCGCCACAGACAATACCGGCTTATCCGTATGACAACTCAACGTGCTTTCGAATTCATAACCTGACGGGGATTGCTTAGGTGTCGCGGAATTTGGAAGTGAAACTTGTATTGGCTGATCCGCGTCACCGTCGGTGTTGTTGGCGTCGTACACCAGAATTTCCTCCTCACCCGCAGCTGCGGACGGGAAACTCACCGCTTTCACAAGTTGCGTACAAGATTACACCATACTCGCAGCCAATGACAGGCGCTCCCTCCCCTCAATATAAGGGAAAGGGAGGTTTAAAGGGGCACTGACACAAAATTTTGAAGGCGAGATAACTTCGGAGATAGATTGGTGGGAACACATATACATCATCTGCAAAATATCAGCGGCGAATACAGCCTAGAGCTTATTTAAAATCAATTTTAAAGTGTGCGAAACGCAACCGAGCAGACAGCAGAGGACCATGCGCAATCGACATCCCGAGGATATTGTGTAAATAAACAACGTCCAAACACGTCACGAGTTTGTGTTTGCCGCTTCCGCACTGCCGGCGTTTTTCGCCGGCTCGCCCGGGTCGCCGCTCCAATCGGAGGGCCGGAGGGCGGAGCTTCTGCTCTCGAGAACGAACGACCCGATCGTTGGCGGCGGTGGCGGAGGCGCCGTGATTTCGTCAGCTCATCGGGCAGCTGGCCGCGACCAAAGTTCTACAGCGATTCCAGGCACTCTGTTTCTATTACTGTTTATTACCACTGGATGCGAAAACGCGCCGGAGGCACGAAAAGCCCACTGAGCTAGCCGCACGGTCGCTGTGCAAGCGGCGGCCACGGCCGCGAAGTGGCCCAGGCCGGCTCAGGTAGCTCGAGTGATAGCTTGTTACCGCTGCACGAAATTGTCCGCAAGTTCCGACCATGGTGGCTTACATGAGAAAGGAGTTAATGATGCGATGGCGGGTTGCATTGAAAATTGTCATCTGCACCGCTTACGAGAGCGGCACTCGAATATCCGCCGCAGTGCTAAGCCGAACACATCTGTAGGCGGACCTGTAGGCAGACCGGCCGGCTGCTCCCAGCGCGCGTCTTGCCACCCACCGTCTCGAGCGTCGCACGTCGTTCTTTAGCCGCGGTAGCATTTGCACTCGCAGCGCCTGCGTCACATCCACGGTCGCTTTTTAATTAAGCGCCTCACGAGATCAGTACGTGGGGGCATTCGCAGAAACTGCCGTCGATGCGGATTCGACAGTGCTACGGCGGCTCTGCTCTGTGATATCCCTCCGACGGTCACGTGGTCAGCTTTGTTCACACGAAATCCACAAAATCCATCGTTTCGCGGCACTCGCTGAAACCGAAACTGCGACTGGCCGCATTGAAAATGCCTCTAATTAAACAACCGTCGCACGCTTAAGCAAATGAGGTTTCTACAGGTTATAAGTAGGTCACTAGCTACTTATCGCAACAAAAAAAACAAGATGGAAAATTTTTGTGTCAGTGCCCCTTTAAGGTCAGCTGCATCATGGATAGGCCGCGCTTGGTTCGCTCTGCAGAAGAGCAGGCAGCAGTGAAAGAACGACAACGGGAGCGGGCCCGTGAACATGCGCGTGCTCGGCGCGCTAATCCTAAGTTAATGCAATTGGAAACTTGGGCGAAACGACAGCAGCCCTCCGCCGAAGGAGGTCATAAAACAGGGATTGGGCATCTGGTTTGAGTGGAACTTCACAACAGCGACGGCGACACGAGTCATCCCGTACAAGCTTCGCTTGAAAACATCTGGCTTTAGCTGCAGCATCGTAGGATCGAATAGTGTCAAGATCGTGGATTTCGCGCAATGCGTCCTTTGGATATTTTCGAGCTTTTCTGAATCTCAATTTTTAGCAATAACTTTTCCGTTGATAGTCACCACTTCTCCCAGCGCCTCACTTATCTGCGCTTCCAATCGCGCTGCAAGGTGTTAATATGGCATGCCAGCTCTCCCACATGTACACGCTACCCAGATAGAAGTCCTCGTACAAATCAGCCGAACTTCTTGGACGTGTCAGGTATGGTGATTGGAACGGAACGTAAGTGTTAATGACATTTATCTTTTGCTACTGAGGTATTCGCTTACCTTAGTGGGTGAGTTTTGAGGATCCATGAAGCACGATGAACCACCCCGATGTAGCCACTAGATGCGAGGCCCCATTTGGAAGCTAATGACATTTCTTCTTCCGAGCATCTGGACACAGCCATGTGCGTTCCGGCCTGACCGAGTTCGTAACAATCCGAGATTCGACGCAGTCGGCAATCGTCGCACTTATTTAGCGCGGAAACCAGGAGTTAATTTCGGAAGCTGTCTTACGCATCGGAAGCCAGAAAGCCAAGATGTAGTCCCAGTACCGGTTGGAACATATCTTCATACTGCCGTGTTCAAGGTTGTCCATGAGCGCAGAAAGGTTGGCTATACCCTCCGAAAAGACGGAAAGAATTTGGAAGGCTGTTAACATATTTTGCACGAACTGTACGAGCAGATATACACCGATTACCCAAGTTACAAGAGCCACGGTGCGATAAGGGGTCCCTCGCACTGCTAAATCTTCTGGGCAGCGCCCTAGCAATGTGCAAATAAGAAAAAGAGAAAAACGAACCATTTCTACTTCGGCAGAGGCAAACAAGAGCCTGCGTCGCATCCAGACGAGAAGAATGATCGAACCGCCGGCAACCGTTGTCACGAACAGAGTAAAACCAAACCGTACCCACGGATCTGAAATGAAATCTTGCAAGCGCCTTTGATATTTTGTGTAGACACAAATTTCATCGGGTGAGTATTGAGCCTCGAATGAAAGAAGTCTGTCAAAGGTGGCCATAACAATCGCAGAGTAAGTATAAAATCAGCGTTACCCTTCTGCACGAAAAAACGAAAAGTATGAGGGCCGTGGATTATACGAATCGATTTATTCTTTGCTTCGTACGCGTCCAAAAGAGCTTGCGGTTCAGGATGAGCTTTCAAGTTAGCCGCCATGTCAGCAGCGATAATTACCAATTCGCGTGTTTCGCGAAACCGTCTTTCGCTATAGAGGAGCTCTGATATTGACCCGATCTTTCGCTGTTCGCAATTTTCGTACTCGTCAAATGGAAAGTTGAATGAAGATTCGCCTACGAATACGGTCTCACACAAAACCTGAGAAAAAAAAGATAAATTGTCCGGGTACGATGGAGTGAAAATAAACATGCGATTTCCAGGAAGAAGGTAGTTAAGTTCGGTTACTATATACTCTCTAACTTGGGATTCCAAATTCCAAAACCAGGGAATTATGAACACCCTTGGCTCATACCTAAGATTGACTTGGTCGTACAAACGATTCTCAAAACTCAACGTTTCCTCTATTAGTTCATTGACACCGCCAGTCACAGTTTTTACTGGAATAACAAACCGCCTAAAAAATGCGGAGTGGCCCGAAGATGTCACGGGTGGCTGAATCAGAACACACCGTTTTTTGAATTCCTTCGACGAGACAACTGCAGAAAAGAAATGGGAATAAAGAGGAGTAACCACTCCTGCTATTGTAACAATTACTAAAATGTTTAGAAACAGATTTGGCATAGCTAGGTTGCGTTGGTTTTCAATGAAAACGAATCTGGGGAACAAATTTCTTATAGGCGCTTTGATCTTTGCTCTTTTTTCCTCTCCAAGGCCTGAGTGGCAAACACAATAGAAAAAATATATTCTTACTTGGATATCGAGACCACCTTCTTTCTTTTACAAAAAAACAAACAAACAAATACTCTGCACTAAAGAACACTTTGGCAAGCAATGCAATACGCGCTTTCAAATGCCGCTAGGTTTGGCGGAACTGAAAAAAACCGTTTCTTTACTTCCTAACCTAAGTATATCCCTCCGCCTTATGAGTAAAATTTAAGATCCAGCACACGATTACCTTGAATATCGGGCCTTATTCTGGCCAGTATTGATAATTTTGTTTAGGAACGCCTTAAATAACCGACAGAGATACTCAAAATTTCGATTGGTTACTTCACCCAGGCCTCTAGCATTTTCCTATTTCGGAAACATTGCCTGTCGGGGTTGAGTTACTAGCTGTTCTGTATCCTAAGTACAATTCTGCTCTCTTGTTGCCCCAGTCGCTTAAGCTGATGCTACAGCCGCTTCACCACTGCGGGAACTGAGAATTCGGACTTCGCAGCGCTAGATGCTTCATCATCGATTCCTTACCAGTTTAATAAAAAAAATCGCCCTTGGAAGTGCAGAATCTACACGATAGAAATCTGAGATGAAGAGCTCCTTCGAATCCATTAGTAAATTGTTTTCTAAAAGTTTAAATGCTGGAACCCCATGTTAGGTCCTCCAAGGTCCGTTCAATGAAGTGATTTCGATCTGCGATTTCTACTGGCCTGAAAGTTTAAAAGCGGGAAAAAATGTTTGCATCAAGAGTTGATATATTAGACAACGAAACGAAAACTTAAAATGATCGTTATTTCGCGTGACCCCGGTACACGGAAACGATCCACCAGGCAAAAAATGAGAGAAAAGACGACAACAATCTTTGCTATGGAATGTTCGAATTTACCCATTACACCGCAAATGGAAATGTCCACCCAGAACAAAACAATACCCAGAATCTGCATAGGAGATAAGGACAAAAGCGCACAAAACCCAACAACTTCTAGTTCACTTCAACTCCGGATGCCTACGTTTCCTGAGAGCCCTGCGCGAGGGCAAAAAATTCCCCGCATTTCCCCGAGGGGAAGAATGTGGAAGTGCGAATGCACGAGTTGAATTTGCGTGGTTCGGTAATGTTCGCGAAAGAGAGATCACACACACACACACACAACTACAAAGAAAGAAAGATGCATTTATTCACAGACACCTATTTGTGTTGTCGTTGTACTTGATTGCTAGAGCGGATCTCAGCTTTGAAATTTCGTGTCAGTACTCCTTTAAGCGGGTGCATTAGCCCTTCTCACGCCCGATTCTTGGCCAATCCCCCACGTGGGCATGTGCGATGTCAGCGGCCAGGCAGCGCGCGCCCATCTCCCCCCGTTGCCAAGGAAGACGAGGAGATTCCTGGCCAATCCCCCACGTGGGTATGTGCCATGTCAGCGGCCAGGCAGCGCGCGCCCATCTCCCCCCGTTGCCAAGGAAGACGAGGAGCGCGCGCACCCGCAGCTGATGCTATGCGGACGGCGGCGGACGCTTCAGGCTCGCTTAAGAAGTGCATTCGCACTTAAAAGCATGACTATGATCACTTGAACAGCGGCAACAATGAGCTTTATTTAAATGCTCACAGAACGTTTTTTATGCTGCCTGCGAACCTTAAATGTAGGACTGTGAAGTGTGAAAAAGTTTTATGAACGTCATGCCCAAGTTTTGGAGGTTTGTTCATTAAAATAATGCTTTCTACCTCTACCAGCCAATAGTTTCATCGTGGCGTGCGTCCCACGAAATTCCCAAGCAAGCTAAATAAAACCACTGGCGCTGCCATGGATCGAACCTGAGCCCGAAGAAAACAGGAGCGAAATCCCGTCGTCTTAGCGACTCAGCGACGTCCACACTTTTTTTCCGACAACAACTTTATTTAAAGAAATAAATCCGAGCACAGTTTACTTGGGGGCAAGAAATATGACGTGAAAGTACAAGAGCACCTACAAGGCTTATTATTACACACGCACACACAGGCACATAGATATACAGGAAGAGGTCCTCGGTTACAGGCTGTAAGAAGGCTTGTAGCATAGTAGAGTTTTCCTTCGCACTCCTCCCCCAAAGGTGGATCCGCTGGTACCGCCGTCAGCCGATGAGGACCAGACGAGATGTTCGCCAGTGCGGCCGACGATCTGTTAAGCCGCCGGAGGCGGCAATCGAGGAGTCGATGGGTTCGGTGGTTGCTGGTCTCCGGCAGCCATGAGACGAAGGCTTGGGTACGATATAACTTGGAGTTTATGGGCAGTACTATTTACAAGAGAAATTTACAATATTTACATAAAATGGGTAACTCGTTACAACTCTCGGCATAGCCGAAGGTACAGGGTACCTTCAAACGAGAATGGACCCAAGTGGTGGATCTTAGAAGGACGCTCGGCATAGCCGATGGCGCGAAGCGCCTGCAAGAAGTAAAATCCGACCCCCGGTAATGGGGTTCCTAGCATTTATAGGATTTGGGCAGCGCCCCTGCTGGTGCGAGAGTGCACATGATGTCAGGCGGATATCCGGGCTGACATCAGGGTGACATCAGCTCTCAAAGCCCCGATTGGTCCCCTACAAACAAATAAAACACACACACAAAAAAAGAACTAACCAATCGTAAACATGTCACCCCCGCGGTCACATGACCCGATAATCTCTCTCATGCAACTCCTAGTCAGCTTCCCGCGAACGTTATTGCCACCGCTAAGCCAAGGCAAGGCCTCGGCTACACAAAGTCGCATACCGTGAGGACTAGTCACCCCACTAGGTTGAACGGGCGGTATCTGCTCCAAAGCCAAAGCCGGACGGCTTAGAACGGTCTAGGCTAACGCCTTACAGTAACGTCTTAACGTCTCGCCGCCTCGCCTTTGTCCACGGGCGCTCGCCGGCACAATGGGGGAGTCGGGGCTAATCCCCTCCAGAGGCCAAGGACGGCCGCCGCCCGACCCGCGGGAAGAGCTGACCGCATACCAGCGCATCAAAGGTTCGCGGGAAAAGCACCCCCTCCTCTCGCCGCACAAAAGGAAGGAACGCGAGGCATGCACTCGCGGCTTCCAACTTCGCGTCCCGCCGGTAAACAAAACGAGAATTCCGCAGCGGGCTTACAAGCATGAAAAACCAATTTCACAATGCACCAAGAAAAAAAATCGCGCCAATCCACCCTGTGAATATGGTTGGAAAGCAAAGCTGTAAACGGCACCCACAGCGATTACCCATGCGACGTCACTTAAATTCACTCACGTCGCTCTACAAATAGTGGAACCAGAGAGAAGTGAAATGCACTAACCACACCTACTATTACTTCAAAGAGATATTCTTGGTAACGTTAAATTGATGCAGGATGCACTGAACGGTGGCTGTTTGAGTTATATTGGTGTAGCACATGACTGGAAACTCTTTTTTTTATAACATTAAAGAAATCTCAAACCCGGTGTTAGACGAACTCACTTCTCCGTCTCTGCCGTCGCGGAAGGAGGTGACGAGATCAGCGGCAGAGACAGAAGAGGAGGAGGAGGGCTGGAGGAGAAAGAAGAGGACAGAATAGTTCTATTCACATTTCTGAACGACCCAGAGTACGGCCAAGGGGAGTGGTTCCTTCTTCACTGTAGGCCATATTCAGTCCGCGCCCCCTGTGCTCTGTCCACCAGCTCAAGCTGGGTAGGCAGAGAGGGGCTGGATAGCAGCATCTCCTATTGATCTTGTTCGGTAGTTGACGGAAAGAGAGGAGGGTGCTCAGAGCTAAAGTCGCATACCCGATTATGTGGCGGAGTGCTCCTACTTCTGAGCAAAATTTACATTCAGCGTCGTAGCGATTCGGGTGCATTGAGTGAACACGCGTCCGGTGTGGGAAGGAGTCCGGACTGTATGAGCTGTAGAGTAGTTTGGTGTTCTATGGAGAGGTCAGGGTAAGGCGAAGGTAGGGTCTGTCGCAGAAGGCGATACCGCTGTGTTATGTCCCTGGAACGAGACAAGCGGGTTACTGTCCTCGTTCAGCTCCATAGCACGGGGGGTAAAAGTGCAGGCTTGGTGGGCGTATTCGTTGCCCTCCATGGACGCGTGAGCGGGTGTCCAGATAAGCTGAACGGACCATTTGGGGAGTGGTTTTTTAAGCTCACGCAGTGCAGGTCGGGACACCAAACCCGACTGGTAATTCTTGTAGGCTTGTTGGGCATCGGTGACTACCTTCCGAACCCCTGGTTGAGTGAGAGCCAAGGCGATGGCTGCCTCTTCTGCTGCGGTCATGTCTTCGGTCTTGAGTGAGGCACAAGCAAGGAGGTTGGTTCTGGAGGTAGCCACGATGATGGCGTACTGCTGCCCTCGATGTTGGGCTGCGTCTGTGTAGATAACTGCATGATCTCCACCGAGGGTGCTGTTCAGTGCTTGAGCTCGTGCTTGTCGGCGACCCTCGTCGTGTCAGGGGTTCATATTTCTAAGCAAAGGGAGTATCTTTAGTTCTTCTCGCCAAAAGTCCAGGAGTACATCAAGCGGAGTGACATTCTGTGCTGCCCAGCCAATCTGGTGAAGGATGCGGTAACTCACCTCATTTCTGCTCATTGGGAGCTTCTAGATATAAAGATGGCCCTCTATCAGCTCTTCCACCGTGTTGTGAGATCCCCGTGCTAAGCAGCCTCTCTGTGGACGCACTCATGGGAATACCAATGGCTTGTTCAACCGCCTTTCCAATTATTATATAAAGCATCTTTATGTTCTCCTTGCCGAGAAGAAGATAGGGCGTTCACGTAAGTGATTCTCGGGAGGACAAAAGCTTGACCTAATCGAAAGGTACCGGATTCCTCGAAGCCTCACTTCTTGGTGGCAACTCGCATCATCATGTGTATGATTTTATTGATTTGACTGTGTTTGAGGCACTGCAGGGATACGTCACTCTTGGTGTTGGCCTGAAGATGTAGGTCCAGGATTTTGATGCTGGGGCTTGCAGTGATGGCCTGGCCATCAAGGAGTATTTGAATGTGTTCATTAGGGTGCCGTTTGGCGTGAGGGGGACGACAAGGAGCTGAGATTTTTTACGTGAATATCGGAAGCCACAGGCTTTAGCACATGGGCGTACTAGAAGTGAGATGCCATGGGTTGGTATGAGCTTCTTCTAATCGCTATCGCGTGGCATTCAGCGAGAATGCAGGGGTTAAACCCGTAGATGTGCTTAGTGAGTGCACCACTTGCCTTTTCCGTCTTCGCGTGGGCTCGTAGCTAAACCGGTAAAACAACGGGCTGTGGCTTTGTTACTGTATTAGTTCCAGGTTCGATTCCTGGCGGTGCAAAGTAAATTCTTTTATTTGTTCATGGGAGTTTTCTGTTGACACCAACGGTCGCGAAAGAACCCTTGGGGGGGTAGAGGTAAAAAGCTTTGCTTTAAAAAAATTCGCGCCACTCCACCCCGTGAATGTCGTTGGAAAGCAAAGCTGTAAACGGCACCCATAACGATTACCCATGCGACTTCACTTAAATTTACTCACGTCGCTTTACACATTGTAAAATCAGTGAGAAGTGAAATGCACTTAACCACACCCTTTATTGCTTCAAAGAGATATTCTTGGTAACGTTAAATCATGAACGATGATTGGTTGAGTTGCATTGGTGTAGCACATGAGTCGAGACTCTTTTTTTAAGTGGAATGCACTTCTTAAGCGAGCCTGAATCGTCCGCCGCCGTCGTCCGCATAGCAACAGCTGCGGAGGCGCGCTCCTCGTCTTCTCCTCGTCTTCCTAGCAACGGGGGGAGATGGCGCGCGCTACTCTCCTCCTCTCTCCGCTCAGTGACTGCGGGTGTTGGGCGCCTCCTCTCCACTTCGGGCGGGAGAGCTCTCGCTCGCGTAGCGGGCGCTCCGCATTCCGACGCGTGAGGGCGCTCGTGTAGCCCTCGCCGTAACGGCGGGCGCTACTCTCCTCCTCCTCTCGCTCATGACTGCGGGTGTTGGGCGCCTCCTCTCCACTCCAAGATCACGATATCCACCGTAATCGCGCAATCAACAACCGTGATTCGCACTTAACACTCTCCCCCTGGGGAAGTGCGAGGGAATTTTTATAAAATGAAATGAAGCTCAATCCCGGTGTTAGACGATCTCACTTCTCCGTGTCTGCCGCCGCGGACGGAGGCGACGACAATTGCCGCAGATACGGTGGAGGAGGACGATGAGAAGGAAGAGGAAATACTTTTACTCAGACTTCTGAACTGCCCAGAGTGCGGCCAAGGAGAGTGGTTCAGATCCCTCTCAGACCCCATATGCAGTCCGCACCGCCTGTGCTCTGCGCACCAGCTGAAGCTAGGTAAGCAGAGAGGGGCTAGACAACAGCATCTCCCATCGCTCTTCTTTGGTAGTTGGCGGCCGTTTCACCCTCGCCTCGTTACATGGTACGTGTTCGCGAAGCTCCGAGTAAAGGAAGCGATAAGAAATGCGCGGCTTGCGCGCCGGCTGCTGAAAGTGATTGATTGATTGATTGATTGATTGATTGATTGATTGATTGATTGATTGATTGATTGATTGATTGATTGATTGATTGATTGTACGGTGTAATGCTCCTGCGCAACGCAGGCGATGAGGCGAGTCGTAGTGGAGGGCTCCGGATTTATTTTGACCACCTGGGGATCTTTCACTTGCCCCGAATCTAGTAAACGCGGGCGTTTTTACTTTTCACCTCAATCGGCTGCTGCATGTCATTGCGACGCGATGAATGACCTTGAAAGATGTAGCTTAGTGAAGCTTCAGCTCTAAAAGCAATGTTAGTATAGTTGTACTAATGTAGCCCAAGCGTGTCAACATATAACTATAGGTATGGGGTTAAAATCGTTACCCCAAAGTCTTAAACATAAATTCCTACGATCAGAATATTTTTAAGGCTGTTTAATGTGCATAAAGGCCACCCAAACCGCAACGGTTCAGCCACGAGTGCCCTTGTACGCTTTTTTTTCCCGAGTTATCACAACCAAACCATCCCCTAGCCAAAGCACTCGCTGATCCTAACGGCGGCTGGGCGGCGGCCGACGGCGTGGTCGACAATGCTGTGAGGCAGCGAAGCACCGGGTGGCTGAGAACACCCGAAGCAGCCATGCAAGACGCAAGAGGACTACAACCGGTGGCCGGGCAAGTAGAAGGTGTGACTACTGCTCTCGAATCCTTGGAAAGCGAGATAACAAACAATGACTACGGCCACAGGGTTAGTGTCTTCGCAACTAACCGCGCACCAAAGAAATATGGAGAACAGCTAAGCGTCTCGTACTTGTTCTGAATGTCCATAATGTCCACTTGAACCCGTGAGACGTTTTGCTGCCGTTCCGCGTTCTCGAAGGGCTTCGTGCGCTTTCCGCTTGGCACGGTTTGCTTCGGGGTCGCCTTGCACATTACGATTTCGAACAGCTTCGATCTGTCTCCTATGTGTTGCACCTATGCTCGCTACCTGTCAGTACTTCCGGTTAATTGCGTATTAATTTAAAGGATGAACTGCGGATACTATTGTGCCAAGACATGGGGTGCACTTGCACACATCTCATTAGGTGGCAGTGAAATAGTGGGGGAGAGATTAAAACCGGAGAGCAGATTGTGTATATGACAGGTGGATAGCTCACCGAGCCGCGGAAGCAGAGTCGTCACTGTCCTAAAACACTCTGCGATTGAAAGACCCGTTAAAAAAACATGTGCGCCAGTATACACCCTGTGGAGGTGTTTGAAGAGCGAAGCTGCAAACGACACCCAAAACGATTACCCATACGACGTCACTTAAATTCACTCACGTCGCTCTACAATAAAATAATGAAACCAGAGAGAAGTGAAATGCACTTAACCCCACCCTTTCCTACTTCGAAGAGATATTATTTGCTAATGTAAATCCTTGCATAATCCACGAAGGGTGGTTGGTTCAGTTGTATTGGTGAAACACGTGAATGGAAACTCTTTTTTTTTTGTAAAATAAAAGGAAGCTCAAACCCGGTGTTAGGCGATCTCACTTCTCCGTCTCCGCCGCCGCCAACGGATGCGGCGACATCGGCGGCAGATACGCAGAAGTGAGGTGCAATGCGTTGGTCTGAGCTGCGTCTAATTTTTACTAGCTCCCAGCACTGCTAGCGCATCCGCAAGGCGCGCACACGGCCGATACACTTGCCGTTGGCGGAGCGCAGACAACGGGAGCTCGCTGATTTGGGTTTGGGCTGCCTTCCACCCACACGGCCGGAACAACGTGTAGCACCTGTTGCGTTAGGGTCCATTGGTCCTCCACCAAAAACTACCCAAGGCCTGCTCCACGTAGGTGGGGCTGTGCAAGGGGAGAGGGCTAAGGGTCCGCCGGGCACTTGCGTAAGGAAACGAAATGAGTGGCCAGATCGTGGCATCTAGGACATTCATGTGCCGGGAAATAGGTGTTGCTTGGAGTATACTGTAGCTGCTTCGGTGTGGTAAGGAGTGGGTTTGTAGAGTGAGCCGCATCTGTGCTTCCTCTACCGTGAATTTGGCGTTGAGGAGGAGGGCAGTGTTATGAGGGTGAGAAGATAGTGTTGTGCGATTGGTTGAGGCAGTGTTGCGTAATGGGGTCAGGACTTACCCAGCAACCTCCAGTGATCCATGCGTGAAACATAAGAGATGTGCTCGCCCGAGGTAGCAACGCTCGGGACTGTTAATTTTCCACTCGTTAATCCGTACACCCATAATTCGTACCATGAGGTCAATGGAAGAAGAAGGGTGGCGAGATACTCTTTTTTCTTTTTAGGCGGTGGCCAGGAGTCCTCGAATCATGGAAGCCTCTTCCGCCATCGGGACGAGCTGGATTCGCACATCCTGGTCAGGCTGCTGCGCGCTATGTCACTGCTGCGTGCTTATAGTCTTTACGAACAAGCAAGGTTTTGTATATGCGCCTGCCTCTGCAAATTTTGCGTTCACCTGTGTATAGTGCTGAGTAGCAGCGGCTGTTTGCCACGACCTTAGGACACACCACTGACTGCCAGTTAGTTTGGGTGCTGTACGCTCCGCGGTACTTTGGTCACTAATTTGTAATGATCAATTACCTCCCCATGAGATGCTAGCCTTCCTCTACCTCCCGGCGAAACATATGCGCGTAAATGATGCAAATGTCGACGTCGTCTCGGTTGTTAGACCTCGAGCCGCATCGTGCGTGTTCTCATTCGCACCCCTCTCACTCGGTCTCCGTGGAACCCGGTCAGCAGAGTTTTGAGTGCTTCAGACGACACGCAAAAGTCGCTTATAATGAATTCGTACGTAGGGGAGGCCGTTATTTCCAGGGCCGTTGCCGCCAGCTCCCAAACTTCCGGGGACTTTATAAGGATCATGCCGGAAGTAACCGAATCGGTCTTTCAATTCACTACTGCAAATATCATGGCGTCACGATCGTCTTAATCGACAGCGTCCGCGCAGATCACGTCCTAGGACATTCCGAATCGTTCGTGTAGGGCCTTAACGCTTTAACGTTGGCTCTGCATCAGATATAAGGAAAGTGGCTTGTGGCGTTCAAGTGCGGTCACGCGCGTGGAACCCTCACAACGTGACGAAGCCTGAACCCGGGTCGTAAGAGTTCTCTCGAAGCTCCAGCCTCGCGCAGGTGAATCTCCGCTTCCATCAGATCGACGCACTGCCTTCAAGAGCCTTCGCGATAATACGGACATCACTGTGCTACCAACAAATAATGGCAATGCGATAGGCGCATAACGACACACTGCTTTGTGCCGAAACGACTGCACTTGCCTTGACAAAGACCCAATGTATGAACTGCAAAGGGATTTTCCGAAGCTGCTTGCTGACGTCTTCCGTGTCGTTGCAGCCAAACATAGGTACCTCTACTACAACCGGTTACGGCAGTTTCGTTCTGCTCGGCACTTTTGCGGCGTTCTGAAAATTCACAAGCCTGGTTTTCCGTAACGAACAATCGCAGATTTCAAGCCCCTCAACAGGCTTTCTGGTGCTTACATCGTCTGAAGTCGCTTCTGGTCGGTCAGTCATACTCGCGACCAGAATCAAACAACTTCATAGAAAGAACATATCCCGATGCACTTCGTACAGATGGTTAACCAGTGACGCTGTAACGTGCGGCCGGTGTTTACCAGTGTGTCACTCCCTGTGGTTCATTGCAGCCTTTTTCATTACACGTTGCATGTTTGTTCTATTTCATTAATTCGTCGTGATGCGGCGATGGCTGCGTAAAGAGTGGCGCGGAAGTTGCACCTGTTGATAAGAACGGAGCGATAAACAATTATCAGCCATTGTGTATAATTGATCCCGCCTGCACTTTCCGAATGCGTAAATAGTGGCGCGGAAGTTGCACCTGTTGATATGAATGGACCGATAAAAAACGTTATCAGCCATTGTGTATAATTGATCCCGCCTGCACTTTCCGAATGCTGTGTGACCTGGGAAAACACGAGAATGCACTTGTTCACCGCATTTGCCTCAAGGTTGGATGCGTCATCCTTGGATTCTTTTTTGGCTATGCTCGGTTCTAATCTTTGAACACAGAACTCAACCTGCATGTCTTATTTGAAACCCGACAACTGCTTCACGCTGGTTTCGTACATCTGAGTGTCGCTGAACCATTCAATAATATCTATTCCGACGTGTTGGCTGTTGTCTCTGCTGTTTTTTTTTTGTAAGCCTGTATTTCCCCTGCTCATGTATTTTTTGTGTCGACGCAATTGAAAGCAGTTATGGCCCATATATGACTTTATCGCTTTTTAAGTGCGAATGCACTTCTTAAGCGAGCCTGAAGCGTCCGCCGCCGTCCGCATTCCGCCGCCGTCCGCATAGCAACAGCTGCGGGTGCGCGCGCTCCTCGTCTCCTGGCAACGGGGGAGATGGGCGCGCGCTGCCTGGCCGCTGACATGGCACATACCCACGTGGGGATTGGCCAGAAATCGGGCGTGAGAAGGCAAATGCACCCGCTTAAAGGAGTACTGACACAAATTTCAAACTGAGATCCGCTCTAGCACAAGTACAACGACAACACAAATAGGTGTCTGTGAATAAATGCATCTTTCTTTCTTTGTAGTTGTGTGTGTGTGTGTCTCTCTTTCGCGAACATTACCGACCGCGCAAATTCATCTCTGCATTCGCACTTTCACATTCTTCCCCTCGGGGAAATGCGGGGAATTTTTTTCTGTTCTGCATAAGCTCCAACTAGTGCTACGCCTGTCGTACACTTTTTTCCAGTGTGTACTTTGTCATTTACATGCCAAATCGTACTGTTACGATCTTGTTCCTCACACATTACAGAATTCAGTAATATTTGTTTTGTTTGTTTTTATCGTTCTTTGAACATTCAGCACATTTGTGTTATATGTCTAAGTTATCTCTTGTTCCTCTTCTGTGCTCGTAGTTTGCAAAATCCATTTCACTGCTTTGTACACTCCTGCCTTGGCAGCTAAAAGTCTGCTGGCAGTATTTACCAAATAAATAAATAAACGTCGCTTTTATCAAACACTACATGCACAAGACGCCCAAGTTGCCCCCTCACTGTCACGCCTGCACTGTACGTTAGCACAGTGGTCACTGTGTGTGTGTCTCCCTTTGGGCGCTCCACGACTAACCGAGAAGAAAATTTCGGTACTGCGTGCTGCTTCACCACTTAAAAGTGCCGACGTCATTGGTCCATGGCACTCCACTGTGGCGGTGACACGGCGTACAAGGGCCTTGGTGTCATTTCTCCGTGACTCCGGCCTGAACGAAGCCCTGTGAGCGTTTGCTTTAACTTCACGACTGTAATTGTACCTTAGATCGGTGCGTTCCCCCTTCTCTCAGTTTCTGTACGTGTGCTTATGTGCGTTTGTTAGTGCTTGTATGCCTTTTTGCGTCTTCGCTTCTTTCGATCATTTGCGTCCCTCTCGGGTTCTTATGGAGTATACCAAGCCAAGATCGGTGCCAGGATGACTACTCTTTACCGTAAAAGAATCCCTCCCCTCCTATTCCCGCCGCTGTCAACCCTGCACCCCTCTGGTCTTTGCGGTAGCCCAGTGGTTGGATTGCCGCTTTCACGACGTGAAGGTCCCTGGTTCGATTCCCAGGACCTCCCCAACCACATTTTTTTACAGCAAGGCTGTATACCTCTACCCCCTGATGGTTGCATCGCCGTGGGCAAAAACGATCACCGCGGACAGAAACGCCAAAGCGCCAGGGCCTAAGACACCGAGCGCATGCGTCAGTATAATCAGGAATACAGAATACAGCTCAAACTTCGTTCAAGGAAACCACAAACAAGCACCGAAATCGCATTATGGATGATAAGCGGCATGTGAACAGTGGGACTTCCCTCCATGTGTTCCCGGTAAAGATTATGTTTGCAGATAATCTCTGAAGGCTAGGCAGGACCCAGCATTTGCCGCATCTGTTGACGCACTTCTGCTGCTGAAATGCTCTTACACGATGTATATTTGATTCGCATTTGCAACAACGTCAGTCGCCCTTAGCCGCAAAACAGAAAGGACAAGGTAAGCCTAGCAGGGCGTACCGACTAGAGAGAGAGATAGAGAGAGAGAGAGAGAGAGAGAGAGAGAGAGAGAGAGAGAGAGAGAGAGAGAGAGAGAGAGAGAGAGAGAGAGCTCTTTGTTAGATGAAAGCAGAGAGGTTTGCCGGCATGTTCCCGCCTACATGCTACTCTGCTGGGATGAGGACAAGGGAGTAAAGGCCCTAAAAGAAGTAAAGAAGAATGAAGGGGGAAAAAGGAGAAGATAAAAGAAACGGTCAACACGAAGCTTTGCTTGGTGACGTAAAAGTCCATACGATCTCACAGGTTAAGTTATGAATTGTCTCTGCGATGCCGATTCCGTGTAAATAGTCAAATAAGGCAACCAACACTTTCTCTGGGACGATGGAGAGGGCCAGGGTCCAAGGAGACCTTTTAAAGATATAGATGCATTGTTGAGGCACTCAACCTTTTCTGCGAGGTGATTTCTTTCTTCGATGTATGCCGGACACTCTAGAAGGACGTGCTCTACTGTTTCGGGCAATCCACAATTATCGCAATAGGGATTTGCAGTTAGATCGAGGCGATGGCAATAAGAGTTCGTGAGCGCTGCGTTGAGACGCAACCGGTGGTACAAAGTTTCAAGCTTACGTGGAATCCGCTCTTGTAGCCTCATTCTAAACGCATAAACAATAAAATGGCGTCACCCATGAATCGTCGCCGTGTAAACAAATGTCACGTAATGCGAACTGACCAATGATAATGGCGGCGGCACGGAACTATAGGAGAAAAGAGTGCCAACACTCTGTACCCTTATCTAGAGACACTTGCCGAGCGCAAGCGAAGAACCCGTCGAGGTGACCAGGAACTTTTCATACACTCCTCCATAACCATTTGTAGTCGTTTACAACAGCTTTGAGGGACATCCACTTTCGCAGGACGGGATGGCGACCGATTTTTTTTATGGCTTGGATGTTTTGATTGATTGATTGATTTGATTGATTGATTGATTGATTGATTGATTGATTGTAGGGCTTAACGCGCCGACGCAACGGAGGCGATGGAGCGCGCCGGAGTGGAGGGCTCCGAATTAATTTTAACCCCCTGGGGTCCTTTAACGTGCGCAGAAATCTCGAACGCACGGACGTTTTTGCTTTAAGCCTCCACGGAAAAGCGGCCGCAGCGGCCGGGAATCAAACCCGCGTCCTCGTGCTCAGCAGCACAACGCCTTAGCCACTGAGCCACCGCGGCGGGTTATTGGATGTTTTTTCGGTGCGACGGACGGGCAAAGCTCTGCCTAAACAGCTCCGCTGTCAAAAACGTGTTTTGTGCGGTTGCAGGGCATTACACAGGTGGGGCTGTAGGATATTTCGCTAAATAACGATAACACAACGACTGAACGGCACCAAAGTCACCCTCAGAGAGCGCGACGACGCCGATGGATTGAGGCGACCAGCGGAGGCGGCCATTTTCGTAGAAGTCCGTAAGCGCGGAAGAACACGCTCTTTGATTTATGACGCACACATTTCCGCGCTGCACGGGATTACAGCCTCGGCGCATGCCGAACGCTGCCATGAACCACACCACTCGCTCGTCCTGGCTCGTCCTGGCGCGCCCTCGCATGATGGGCATTAACGAACACTGGGAGTCCCTAAATTGCTCAGCTGTTAAAACGCCGTGGGGACGGTGAAAGAGAGATTACCAAAAGAACACTTTTCCGGTGCTGGGTATGAAGTACCGTGCGTGAACTGCGATGGTGTATACATAGGCGAATCTGAAAATTTCGGGCAACGGCTAAAAGGGCATTGTAATGATTTAACGATGAAGACAGTTTCGTCTGCTGCCCACAGCGAATATGAGCAATGCTGTAATGATGAAATAGACGGCGGCAATGCACTTGTCGTGAAGGACGTCACCTCCACGTTGCATCTGATTATTAAATAATACAAACGTCAAAAGCCACGCCATAGTCATAAAGGCGGCAACCTGCTCTCCGCCTACGCAAGCTGTTTAGGTCACCTGCTTCAGCCTACTTCAACGTGAGAACAAACAGATGTCCCTTCGATGGAGATCACGCTGGACGGTGCTACCATCACCCCGTCTCCGCAAGTGAAGATTCTAGTTATGGTAATTCAAGCTGATTGCGCAAACACCACGACGATAAGGAAATTGGAACACACGACTTGTCAGATTGCCCACATGCTCCGTCGGATCACGACCAAGGGAAGAGGCATGAAGGAGGCGGATACGCTTCGCCTCGTTCAGGCGTTCGTCGTATCGAGAATCTGCTATGTGACGCCCTATGCACTACTAAACAAGGCAGAGAAGAACAAGTTAGATACGCTCTTGCGAAAGGCGTATAAACAAGCCCTGGGTCTGCCCCCATACACTTCCACGGATCGTCTCCTCAAGCTTGGGGTGCACAACACTGTGGACGAGCTGATTGAGGGCCACCTGCTCAGTCAACGTTACCGGCTAGCAGGGACGGATGCAGGCAGGGCCCTTCTGCTAAGACTGGGCATAAACATCCCTGATCGCCCTCTGGAAACCACAGTAGACATCCCTCGCGAACTACGCCAAAACATCAGAGTGGCCCCGCTGCCCAGAAACATGCACCCGCAGTTCCACGAGGGTCGGAGAGAGGCGCGAGTTAGAGCCCTGGAGAAAAACTTACGGCTCAAACGATATGGTTTATTATACGGACGCCGCAGATTATGCCAGACGAGGAGCCATGGTAGCGACTGTGACGAAGAAAGATAGCCACGCCTCGAGCCTCACTCTCAACAACGTCTCGACGCTACAGGCCGAAGAGGTAGCTATTGCGCTGGCAATAACGCAGACCCCAGCGGAAGTGATAGTCACAGATTCACAGTCAGCGTGTAGGAGCTACCTCCAAGGCCGCATCTCGTGCATCGCCATGAAGATCCTCGGCCAGAACCCTCCGAGGAAAAGGGTGTCGATTGTCTGGACACCAGCTCACGCTTCCCTCTGCGGTAATGTCTTTGCTCATGAGACTGCTCGAGGTCTGACCAACCGAGCGCCGCGAGAAAGTTGGCTTGAGACAGCGATCCCTGTAACGTCATACCAGGAGGTGACCCAATTCTACAGGCTCACCAGACTTATGCTACCCGCTGGCCACCCCTCCCTCAGCAAGGCAGAGGAGCGCTCCTGGCGTCTCCTCCAAACCAACACGTTCCCCCACCCGACCAAACTCCACTTATTCTGGCCAACAATATACTACCCACAGTGCCAATTCTGCAACGCGCCCTGCACCTTGTATCACATGGTGTGGGAGTGCCAGCTTAACCCCTCACTTTCCCCGATATCTAATCCCTCGATTGAGCAGTGGGAGGAAGTGCTGGCCTGCTCTAGCCTCGAAGAGCAGCTTCGGCTGATCCACCGAGCTGAGGCGGCTGGACGCTCCAACGGGGTCCTGAACTGAGGAAACCGCCCGCTTGACTCGTCTCATTAAATAAAGTTTATTCTCTCTCTCTCTCAGCCTACTTCAACTGTTAGATCCCTTTTTTTAGCTTTAGTGTGAACAAAGCTCACGTTCTGGGAGCCAGAACGTCAATATGTCATTTTTCTTTTCCGCTTACTATTCGTTATTTGTTCCCTGATCATTCCGGACCAGATGGGAGTTTGTGGAGGCATTGAATATAGGCGGCTGTTCACTACTAAGCTAAATGAAAAATAGCCAGCTGCGTATTTCTCAACAACCCTTCATCACGTGATTCTTGGCGGAACAAGACCGGACGGTGTGGAACTTATTCATGCAATCCGATAAAAAAAATGTCAGGTGAGAACTAACGTTGCAGCCAATAAAAAAACGTTTGAGCGATCTGTGCTGTTGCTAGGGAGTATTTCATATGAAACCTTACCACTACATACTCTCCTAGGAGATGAAAACACGCCAACTGACGCTTCACTGGTGTACAGTAGTTACCAAGGGAAACCAGTGGTCGGAAGGAGGCACTATTCAATATCAAAGTGCGGAATAAAAAAGCCGCTGGCATAAAAACTCTCCGGCTCTTAAACAACTATATTTGTACGAAATGGAAATTTTGGAAAAGATAGCAAACATACCAAAGCCAAAGTGCAGAATAAATTGTGAATCGGAGGCAAAATATTATCAGCAACTGAATCTTTTCAGGTGTATTACAGAAACTCGGTATAAATCACAAAAATATTTTTTTCCTTTTTTTTTATTCTTGAGTTCCTCAAAGTTTTATTGTGACTTTAGGCTGCTCTCAGAGCGAACCGCGATATATTGGAGGGAAAATATTCTGTTAAGACATGTCACCAGATTATCATCATCATCATCATCATTAACAACAAGAACGACAACCTATTTTGTACACTCCAGACTGAAGGCATCTCCTATTGACCACCAACCGCTCCTGCCCTGCGCGCGCACCGAGTCCGTTTTTTGCCTTAGAGAGAGAGAGAGAGAGAGAGAGAGAGAGAGAGAGAGAGAGAGAGAGAGAGAGAGAGAGAGAGAGAGGCAGAGACTTTGCTGTGTGCTCGGGTTAGACTGGACGATAAAGAAAAAAGGTTGGAGATTCTCTGCGGTTTTATTACACCATTTAGACGGCAGCCAGGTTTCAGGAGTCCTTCGACTCCGACGGGACTTCTTCCGCTACCAGGACAAGTTGGACTTAGCATTTTAGGATCGGAGCTATAACTTTCTTAATATAGGCAGTAGTTTTGCTTGGGCTACTTCAACAAGAAAATTTTGGTCTGTTTGTCATGTCTGTCCCTCTATTCAGATGCCCGACCAAAAGGTTAAAGAATTCTTGACCAAGACGTTTATATGGGAAAAATATTTCGTAACTACTAAATGTGGTAGCACACTTCGTACTTGAAAACATTGCTTCAGAAAAAAAGATATTAGGGATATTTGGGGCAACACATCGGTTCGGGACACGTATTTGCAGTGCTATGTTAATTAAATAATTAAAAGAAAGACATGGGCATTTTTTCGCGATAATAAACGAAAACAAAAATAAAATGGTCGCCATCCCGCCCTGCGAAAGTGAATGTCCAGCATTTAAACCACTTCAAATGGTGATGGAGTGGGGTGTGAAATGTTTATCGCCGTCTCGGCGGGCTTGGCGCTTTGGTCGACTAGTGCCACTAGACAAGGGTACAGAGTGTCGGCACTCTTTTATTCTGTTGTTCCGTGCCGTCGTCATGATCATTGGTCAGTTCGAATTGCGTGACATTTTTCACACTACGACGGTTCATGGGCTCCGCCATTTTGTTGTTCATGCGTTTTAGTCGGTGAACTCTGTTAGGCTGGGTTTGTTCTCCCTGCTCTGCGGCTGGGCGCGACTGACACCGTTCCCAATGCGAATCAAAGGTCAGCTCAAACAAAATCTCCATTTTTCTTTTCAACAAAAAGGATGGAGCAGCCGCAAATAACTACTGTGAGAAGAAGCTTGACGAGGCAGATGCCCCTGAATTGACAGCAGTGGAAAACACACCAAGGAATACAAGATAACGAGGGCAACAGCAAGTTTGTCCAAAGATGCGCCAAATGCTGGGTCCTGCCTAGCCTGACCGATGCGCTTGGTGTCTTGGGAAAGAGCTGCTTTATTTCGTGACACTAGTCCCCCCTAAAGTTTATAATCTGAAAAAATAACTTGTATCAGGAACACATGGGGGGTGGGGGGCTCCATTGTTCACAGGCTCCTTATCAACCATAATGCTGTTATGATGCTTGTTTTGGGGTTTTCCTTAAACAAATTCGAAGCTCTATGCTGTATGCAGGATTAGCCTGACCCATGCGCGCGGCGCCGCCGTCAGCCAGTGGTACCACAGTCACGGGGTTTTCCGGTCCAAACTGAAGTTTACTTTGTACGAACCGTTGGGAGCTAGGCCAAGACTACACGATTTTACCACGGGAGCCTTCTTCATACACAGTCGATGACAAATGACACAACTTCAACGTCTAATTGGCCTCGAGGACATACCGTGGCGCCACCTACGAGTGACGTCACTTGTAGGACGCCGGGTCGTGTTGTCGTCTGCTACAACACATTTCCCGTGCGTATGCGGAAGCGTGCTTTTTTGTTGTGGCCACCGTCTCCCCCCTCATTGTGGATTTGATGCAAATTACCCAAGAAAGTTGCCTGCAGACCGAATAATCCGGGGAAGGAATCAGCGACTCGCTTGTTTCCGGCGACACCGCCGCGTTTAGGTAGTGCTACCATCGCGACCCACAGCTTGTACGCAGCCAGCTAACGCCAAGGGCGATGCAAGTGATGCCGAGTAAAATACGCTGTAAATTCATTATGAACTACTTGTGACGCACATGTACGAGACTGTGTGCACAATGAAACACCTTGTAACAGCTACGGAAACGCTTCGCTCATTTGTGATCTCACCGCGCGTACTGCTCGCATTGCCTGGTAATACGCGGGAGCTGTGATCGGATTGCTTTGCCTCGCGCGGTTAAAAGCGTGGTTATGGTGTACAGTTTGGCTTAATAAGTGCCTATTTCCCCAACAATGTTTTTATAGTTATGCCCGGATTTGATTAACGATCACTGCCGTAGTCTGTACTCTGCACGGCTGGCATGTTTACTTTTCGCGGCAACTTGTCCACAATGTATGAACGGTATGAACACGAGTTTTTAACGCCTTCGAGCGGGTTTGGACAAGGCTATATTTAGCTTTTATTATGACCTCGCCGTGGGAATTTATAATCGCAACGTGAGCTTGCGTCTGTTTACAGCGAGCCGGCCTTTCTCAAGCAGCAATTTCGAAACTCACGACTGCTCACAGAAGGCGAGGCTGTGTACGAGGCGAAGTACTTCGGTAACGATTTGAGGTAATGGGGAGTTTTAGAATAGGAGAACCGAGCGTAGGGGGAACGCAAACGCAACAAGCGCGCGCGCGACAGGAGGGTCTTCTCCAACAGCTCGTAATCGAATGTTGGGAACTTTAGGCTTAGCGTCGCGGCAGATATTTCATTGCCGCTATCGTTACAGTTGCGAATCACAGTCCCTAACACAATTTTTCACCGCACTGTCACCCCACTTCTCGTATGTGGAACTCTGCAACCGCGGCGATTCGATGATCAAGATGCCTGCCACGGCCTCGGCCGATACTTGCGCGCAGATGTCGCCTCCTTTCGGGCACTCACCACACCGCGCTTTCGGCCGGCCCTGCCGGGACCGACCTCCGCGGCCGGTCGGCGTAAATCGCGGCGGATATATGAGCATCGCTTTGAAAACAACAGCTGATGACAACACCTAGCGCAATTTTTAATCACACCAACACCCACTTTCACCGATCTGGAACTTCGTTTCCACGAATTGTGTGACTTTAAAAAGCAGCGACAAGTTATTTGTTGCTGCCGCGAGCGGCGTCGGTCTGAGTCGCACCGTCGGCAGTGCGGGCAAGCACGGCGGGTGCGTGTGCTTCTGCGAGCAGTAAATGCTTCATGATTTCTTGCATTATACATTTCTTGCAAACAAGGTAAATAATAGAAATTCCGCTGCTTACGCTTCGGGGGCATACGTCATACACCACCGCGCTCATGTTGTTTGCGGATAATACACCACAGTTGATACGGTTATAAAGTCCCCGTGAGGTCAAACTGCGCTTGACACACTGAGAATTAACTTCAAACGACGTAAATAACACGAAAATAGTTTTAGAACGCACTTCCCAAGAGAAGTTTGACTCGTTGCAAGCCAACTTCGCAGCAAGATAGGAACGGTGATCCTACAAGTGACGTCAAAACGATCGCAGCGCCACCCTCTCCAGTTGTGGACCTCGCGGCCAATACGCACTCGCCAATGCTCAAACACGCTCTTCACACACTGACTTCGGACGATTTTGATAAGCGCCCGCCGTGCACACTCAAGCAAGCCGTAAACAAAACCCACATATGATTTGATGGTCGGGAGCAGGACGCGTTCCGTTCGTTACAGTGGGCCCGTTTGATTACTTGGTTTGCGCTCGCACAGAACTGCACTGGGACTGCCCTCAGGCCACGTTGCAAACATAATTCAGTGGAAGAACAGAACACCGAGAAAAACGGACCGCCCCGCGCCGGGCGTGGCCAACAGACAGGCTGGCGATTTCAAAGTAGTAGTGGGGTTATCTAGTTCTACGGAATGAGCATTCCAGATCGATTTCAGGTGGTGCTGCATGCGGAAGACAACACAAGCCGTACTTTATCAACGTAAGCGGCCCCAATACAGCGCGCTGAATAGGCCAGGCGTGCTGCGCGCGATTCCGGCGGTTTCACTAGAGGTGTATCAAATGCTCCACTATCTCTACTTTCATAACCCAAGCAGCTGGAAACTCGGGTGCAGTGAACTACAATACTTGGGTGGTGAAAAAAGCGGCCGCCTCCCCACGCGGTGGCGCTCGCGTGGCCCGCCCGAGCGCTTTTTCGCCACGGGAAGCGACGGGCAGGCGCGCGTCCGGTCAGTCTCCGAGTAGCGACAGTTCCTTTTTTTTTTGTAAAAGTAGTACGGAATGCTATCTTTGTACCAAAGTTTTTATGGGAAAGGTACCTACGTCGTGTATTTACTGTTTGTTCATTTTTTCATCACATTTGGTCAACCGAGCAGACCGCGCGCACCGTGCATTAGCCATCGGGGCTAGAGTGCGGGTACTTTATTCTTCGTTGTTTGATGATTTTCTATCGTGTTGTGTGAACCGAATGATCAGCGGCGTGCTTTAGGCTGGCCAGTGTACGTCAATGTTTCTGCTTTTGTCTTCATTTTTTGCTAATTTTTCTATCAAGTTTTGCATGCTGAGCAAACAGCGTCGTGCGTACGCGAACGTTTACGTTGTCTTTTTCAAAATTTTACCGACACAGAACACATGACAGATGTCTTAAAACTTTAGTCAAGTCAACGAAAAGCGTGCAAATACAGGATTCGAGACTGCAATTCTCAGAAAAGCACCAAGCCACGCGGCATCATTTTACTGCGCGCCCACTTTAAAACTGCACACTTTTTTGCACGCTGAACACCCATAAACATGAAATAATTACACATTATTTACATTTAATTAGTTACAGTCACGTTAAAAACAATCAAAACAAAGAACCAAGAACGTTTAAACAAGTGTGGTCCCTGCTAGGCTCCTCTTACAAATTCACAAACCAAGATCATGTGCGGCGGCTAGCTGGTTTCGATTTCCTATAAGGACCATGTGCAGCGACTCAACAGCTGGGAGACAATGTCACTGCGTCATCTGTTTATCGGAGGTGTTCGCTTTCCGAACTGTAAATAATTACCAGTGTGTGTGCGCCCAACCACCCACGCACCAAACGCGCGGAGCAATTAACTATAGACAATAGGAACACGAAGGGAGAGGCAGAATTACCACATGTGAGGGTCGAAATTCAAGTGCAAAAGAAAAGCTCGGTGCGCTTGAAGCAAGAACAGGTACGGAGAAAAAAGACATCCCCCTCGCGAGGGGCACGATCAAATGCACTGCATTTCCGAGGGGTGCGCCGGCAAGTCGTATCTCTCGATCGCGGGACGCGTGTCGCCATCTTTCGGAGGCGCGGGACAACTTGTGGCGCTTTCGAAACAAACCAGAAATGAGTGAAGGATATACTCGTTCGCGGGGATCGCGGGCAGGAGGAAACGGTAGCCGACGGGTGGCCCGCTCGGCGGCAAAACCGGTCCGGCGGAGCCACTCACCCGTGCTCCTGGGGAGCTCTCCATCGCGCGACCGCTCCCTACGAGAAACCGGTCGGCGAGTGAGCCACGAAACCGACACAGATCCCGATGCACCAAACGCGCCTTATCGCCTTATATCCTTTACTCATTTCTGGTTTGTTTCGAAAGCGCCACAAGTTGTCCCGCGCCTCCGAAAGATGGCGACACGGAGGCGCGGGACAACTTGTGGCGCTTTCGAAACAAATCAGAAATGAGTGAAGGATATAAGGCGCGTTCTGTGCATCGGGATCTGTGTCGGTTTCGTGGCTCACTCGCCGACCGGTTCTCGTAGGGAGCGGTCGCGCGATGGAGAGCTCCCCAGGAGCACGGGTGAGCGGCTCCGCCGGACCGGTTTTGCCGCCGAGCGGGCCACCCGTCGGCTACCGTTTCCTCCTGCCCGCGATCCCCGCGAACGAGGGAATGAAGGCCTGCGTCGTTCTACACGGCGATCTCGACGCGCGGCCTTACCGCATTGAGGATTTCCGGGCCCCACTAGAGGACCTGGGCGTGATAAAAGAGGTGAGTGGCATCGGGCCCTACCAAATGAGTCACGTATGGCTGGTAAAGTTGAGGTCTCCTGAGGCGAAAGAAGCGCTCGTGAAGAGCCGAGGTTTAAAGGTTAAGGGGCGCTTTTGCGCAGTTGTCGACCCCGCAAGGCAAGAAGTAACATTGAACCTTCATTGGGTGCCTTTCGACGAGCCCAACGAAGCGGTGGCAAGGATATTGCGAGAGTATGGAGAAATCAAGGAAATCAAGAAGGACGAGTGGAAGGTGCCAGGATTTGAACTACCAGACTCAACAACGCGAACTGTGAAGATGACGCTGCGGGAGGGGTTGACGCCGGACTCTATCCCTGACCTCTTCGAGTACGGGGAGGGGGCCGTGTTGTGTGTCGTGCCGGGTCGGGCTCCTACGTGCCTGCATTGCCGGTTGAAAGGCCACATCAGGCGCGAGTGCCAAACCCCACAGTGCTCGAAATGTCGCGGGTTGGGGCATTTACGTCAGGACTGCGTGCGCACGTATGCGCGCGTGGCGGGCAACGCACGAAGGAATGAAGCCAGGAACGACATCATGGACGAAGAGGAGGCCACGAAAGCGGCGACCGCGGTGTCGGGTGCGCCTAACAACGAGAGACGCGACGCCGACGACGCAGCACCGCCGGCGGCCCAGCACCGCCGACGGCCCTGGCTACTCAGGTAGACGAAGCTGCCAAGATGGCCGCGCAACCGGCGGCGGCGGCCGTGGAGGTAGCCGAAGAGGAAGCCGGAGAGAAGGAGGAGGTTGTTCTGGTCGAACCAGAGCCGAAAGAGAGCGAGCCCGCAGGAGAGAAGAAAGTAAAAGAACCAGGAGAGGAAGAGAGTGATGACGATACGGCCATGGAGGTGCGGCTGGGGAGCGCGAACAACACCACCTAGACTATGTGGTGTTGGCGCGAAACGTCCCCGCGAGAGGGGAGAGGAGGTGGTCGCTGCGCAGCGGCTGCGGAGCATGGAGCAAGAGTGGAGGACGGCGACGTCATCCCTCGATCGCAACCACGCAACGCGCAACAGCACCGGCGAGCATCCGCCGCCAAGGCGAAAGTAAGTCAGCCTACCGTTTCCGGTGTGTGCGTGTGTTTGTGTGTGGGTGACCAATCTTTCAAGTGCTTGCTTTCGGAGTACCATCAGTGGGCGGGCCACTACGATTGGGCACGATCAATGTGCGTGGAATGAGCTGCAAAAGACGTCAGTACCAGGTGCGGCGGTTGTTTCACGAAAGAGACTTGGACGTGGTCGCCATCCAGGAGACGAAAGTTGACAGCGAGGCTGGTACAGATAGCATGGTCGCCCCGTTCAGGGCACTTTTTAATGTTTGCGTAAGCCACGCGGCCGGAAACTCTGCTGGCTGCTGTATATGTAATAGGAATTCAGTCGGTATTGTTGTGGAAAGTGTTGTTGTGTGTCAAAAAGGGAGATATGTTGTGTGTGACTTTTCGAGAGGCGCATGTAGCTTTCGTGTTGTCTGCGTATATGCCCCTACGAAGGTCCAAGAGAGGTTGCAGTTTTTTCGGGACATTGAGCCCTTTATAGCGTGCGATAGACAAGTTATTCTGTTGGGGGATTTTAATTGTGTGTTGCAAACCGAAGACCGTCTAGGGGGGTGAAGTGTAGGGATGCGAGCGCTGACTTCCTTACAGGAATAGTGGCGCGTTTTGATTTGGTCGACGCTGCACACCTAGCCAGCGGAGGAAAATGTAATCATTTTACCCATCGTCAGGGGGCTAGTCAAGCGCGGCTGGACAGGATTTATGTGTCGGCTGAGCTAGCAGTGCTGTGTGAAAATTATTATGTAGAGCCAGTGTCCTTCAGCGACCACAGTTTAGTTACGGTTACATTAGGGAAAAATAAGCAGAGAAAAATGTGCTACGAGAGGTGGAAATTTAACGCTCATTTGCTGGAGGATGAAGAATTCGTAGAGACGACTAAGGAAGCTTTAGGTTCATTGTTATCAGAGGGGGGCGCGAGTACTGGAGAGAAGTGGGAGTGTTTCAAACAGCGGGTTAAAATGAAAGCCATAGAAAGGGGCAGTATAATCCAATATGAGGCAAGGAGGGAGGAAAAAAGTTTTAAGACAGCACCTGGAGAAATTACTAGGAGCGGAAGCAGGTAGATCCGAAACACTCACGGATGACATCAGAAATATCAAGCAAAAACTAGAAGTTATAGACGAACAGAGGTACAGAGGCGCCACCATCCGGGCAAGGTCGGAAAAATTTTTAGGAGGTGAAGCGCCAACGAAGCGAGCCTTATCAGATGAAAAGGCGTACGCCAGGGGAAACGAAATCATGGAAATAGAGTATAAAGGCGCGGTGAGAAGTGACCAGGAATCCATTCGAAAAGCTTTCGAGGAGCACTATGCTCAACTCTTCTCCCTTCAGACGCCCCCCAAAAAGGGGTTTAATGAGGAATTCTTATCGTGTTTGCCAAAACTACAGTCTGAGCAAACTCAAGCATTAGAACTTGAAATTTCGGTCACTGAGATAATTAAGGCCATAGAGGACCTAAACCCGGGCAAGTCACCAGGACCCGATGGTCTCACGGCCTCCTTTTACAAGGAATTCAAACAGGAGATGGCAGTAGTGTTGCAGAAAGTCTACGCAGAAGCACTAGATAAGGGGGCGCTGCCCATTTCGTTTTCGCGAGCCCACACAATTTTATTTCCGAAGTGTGAGGATCAAATCAAATTAAGGAGTGTAAACGGCTATAGGCCGATAACACTCACCAATGTAGATAATAAGATTTTTATGAAGGTACTTTCAAATAGGCTACAATCTGTAATAGGAGACGTCGTAGGAGGCCACCAAACTTGTGGTATACGAGACAGGTCCATATTCACTAATATCCATGTGGCCCGAAGCATTTTCGAATATTGCGACAGTGAGTTACTCAGAGTAGCCATGCTACAGATCGACTTCTCCAAAGCGTTTGACCGAGTCCCCCACGAAGTCCTTTTTTCCATTCTAGAGTATGTGGGGCTCGGGTCGATCCTTTGTAAAGGGGTGCGCATGGCGTACTCAAATTGCACAACGAGTTTTATAGTTAATCGACGTCCGCTCATCAGTCCGGCAGGGTTGCCCCATGTCACCATTGTTGTTTTGTTTGTACCTGGAACCCTTGTGTAGGAAAATAATGGGGAGCGACAAGGTCCAAGGTTTTAAGCAACAGTCTAGCGAGATTCGCATACTAGCGTATGCAGACGACGTGGCCATTTTTGCCACTGACCAAGAAAGCGTCCGCAATGCCCTGAGCATCACACAGAGCTATTGCGACATGAGCGGGAGTGTGATAAACAGGGAGAAGTGTTTGGGGGTGTGGCACGGGACGTGGGGAGATCCTCCCACGTTGTTCGAAAACGTTCAGTGGGACACCACTGCAACTAGGTACCTAGGTGTACCATTGGACCGGTACAGAGAAAATACATTGTTTTGGCGGGAAAAGGCGACAGAGGTGCGGGAAAAGGCGGAACGATGGGGAGGGCGACATTTGTCAATTTTCGCGCGGGTCACCGTCTGTAACGTTTTCCTCGCGGCAAAAATTTGGTATGTGCTGCAGGCGTTGTTTTGTACACGAACGAATCTTGAACTTTTCCACCGTGTGTTCGCCACCTTTGTGTGGAACTCCGGGTGGGAGCGAACGGCGAGGACTAACTTATTTCGAGCGGTGGGCAGTGGAGGACTGGGTCTAGGGCATCTCTTCTTGAGACAGGTTGTGTCACGGTTTATGTTTCTTAGGGATCAAAGGGACCCTTTCCTTCGCACTTACATGCAGGTCGCGCTAGCCGGAAAACTGCCGAGCTTCGTTGTGTCGTCGTGTTTGCGAATCTCGAGGGTGTCCTCACGCTTCCTGCGCGAGGTCGTTTTCTCATTTAATTTTTTGTCAAGCAGGCTTTCAGTGGAGTATTTGAGTAGTGTCAGTAGACGAGTTCTGTATAAAGACTTAGTAAGTGTTGTATTTTCCTGTACCGTTGTATAGAAGTGTGTATGCAGGCCGTCCCGGCCAGAATGTTCTAAAACGTGTAAAAAAGATGTGATTACCGCCGGGAGTGAAGACTTTCTTTTTTTAACCTGCACACCGGCACGCTGCCAGTACTGGTATGGATGCACGAGAGAGGTATTTTTTGTGCCATGGGGTACAGACTGCAGGTTGTGTAAGAAGCCGGAGACTGTAGAGCATGTGTTCATTGACTGTTGGGACGCTGTGTTCTATTGGGACGTTCTTCAGCGCACGCTGCAGAAGGACCTCCCAATAGACGCCTACGGTATCCGGTTTCTTCCCGTTGAGAGTAACGAATACCCCTATGACTTAATAATGCTCTTGGGCCTGCACAGTATCTGGCGGTCGCGTATGGCCGTCAGAAACAGTGACCCCAGGGCACGTTCAGTCGAACAGTACTTTGTAGAAAGTGTTGGTAGAATTCGCGAATAGAGAAGGAAAATGGTGACGAAGAAGTGCTGTCGTTGTTTAGTGAACTAATGAGAATGAAAGTGCATTGTTTCGCCAGGTAAGCCCTGGCTCAGCGTGTTTTGTACAGTTGTTGTTGTTGTTATGCTCCGTTTGGCAATAAAAAAAAAAAGTCGGTTTCGTGGCTCAGTCGGTAGTGCGCCGGGCACCTTGCGTTCCGCCCGCGGCGTCATGGGTTCGAAACCGGGCGCCGGAAACTGTTATTTCTTTTATAGTGTAGTGGCCTGGCTGCGGACTACGACAAGGCGCGCCTGCGGACTACGACAAGGCACGCCAACGCCGCGTGACATTGTGAGTTACTAAAATGCTATGCATTTAAAAAATCAGTACCACACGAAAGCGTCAACTCGCCGGAGCGCGCCAGCAACGCCGAACGGGTCCCGGTAATGCGCGCAAACGTCGGGCGTGGGAGAAAACACACAAAACTACAGAGAACGAAAGCAAAAATATAACGCAACCCACAGCGTTCGTTGTGGACTGTATTCGAGGGGCAGCAGTTCTATTTTAGTCTTAATTCATCGCTCGCGTGGCGAATACGCGTTGCAATAGCTTTGCGAATGCATGCTATTAGTAATTTAGAAGGCTCTTACGGGAAAAGCACGGCTATGTCGTGCGCATGTACTGTTCATTTTTTCAACCCATTTGGCCCACCAAGCAGACCGCGTGTGTCGTGCTTTATTGACCGAGGCTAGCGTGTGGATACTTTGTTTGCTAGTACTTCTGTCGTGTAGTTTCAGCCGAGGAAACAGCGTGGTGCGGTTTTCCCGTTCCATTTTTTGTTTAAATTTGATGCACGCTAGAGCACTGCACAGGCCGCAGTTCTCAGGCCCGGTCCGAGCTCGACAATGTTTTCAAATATAAGCCCAAGGCCCGCCCCTACCCGACAAAATTTAATAAAATAAATCTGAAACCGCCGAACTGTTTTGACATATCCGCCCGCGTACGACATACTATAAACATGAGTCCAAAAACATTTGGTGTTTTCAACCTGACAACGTAACATAGAACGAGTATGTTGGACTTCGAATTTTTAAAACTTGGACCGAGCTAAATATATATCCGGACACAGAAAAGGAATTTCGGGAATATCGGCGAAATATATTTTCATCGAAGCTGCAGTGACTTCGCACTTCGTTTTTTTTTTTTTTTTTCATTTAACCTCATTCAATGAGCCAACTTGTTGGTATATGCAATCACGAATTTGCGCGCACGACTGCCGGGCTTCAGACACTGCGTGCATGCGCCCGGGCCAGCACGGCCCGAAAAAAAATCTGTTGAAGGCCGAGCCATGCGCCGGGCCCGAGAAAATGCGTGCGACCTAGCGAGGGCACTTGCAGTGCCCTAATCCACACAACACACACGATTTGTTTTTAATAACTTCACTCGAGCGATAAGCATCAACATTCATCACTGTAATTTTGGGAAAAGTACCATACGGCACACTTTATATCGCGATAACCTTAAAACTGCAGAGTTCATTGGCACGCTGGCTATCCATCAATATAACAAATGCACAAGCTCATAAAAAGTGCTGCCCTCGTCTTGCGGGCGTAAGATATATTATAAAACAGTTAGGAATTCAAGAAATAAAAGCAGGCTAAAACAATTCTCAAATATAAAATCTTTATAGCAAATCACATAAATTTATTAGGGGTGCAGTCCCACAACACGCTATTGCACTATCTTTCCAAACTGCATGGACCATGGCACTTCGGAAATAAGAGACAGCCGCAAGCATATTCCCTCTCCATTTTACAAATAAAAAAAACCAAGAACATTTAAAGATAATTTAAAGAACATTTAAAGATCATATAAAGATCATATGCAGCGGCTTAAGAAACATCAAAACGGAGCGTGAATTACTCAACAGCAGCACAGCGGCAACGCCGCCTGGGGATCTACTCGGGCGGGGTACACCAGCGCCCCGCACGGCGGTTAACAAGTTCGGCTTCAAGGGTGCTGTTGGGGAGAAGGCGCCGCTTTTTCCACTACCCAAGTACTCTAGTTCACTATAACTCGGCAGTAGGCGGAACTCGGACCTTCTGGAATAGCGCCCATGGTGACCATACAACTGATGCAGACGGTCTTTTCTTTCAATCATTCTCGAGAGGCAAAGAGAGCCGTGATTTTTTTATTTGCTTTTATGGTTGTTTTATTTTTACCACCTAAACAATGCCACAAAGCGCGTTAAATTTATCAATGAGCGGTCCGCAAACCACATCGACTGGACTGAACGATAACTGACACTTTAGGTCTGTGATGTCGCACCGATCGGCCGCCTGGAGGATTCTAGTTTGGCCTAGTTCCACGGAAATTATCCCCTGTTCTTTGAACTGGTGTAGGCCGGCGCTTTTCTTCAACATCAGCGATCATTGCACTATGCCGGTTACTGATTGATTGATTGATTGATTGATTGATTGATTGATTGATTGATTGATGATATTGATTGACTGACTGATCGATTGATCGATTGATTGATTGATTGATTGATTGATTGATTGATTGATTGATTGATTGATTGATTGATTGATTGATTGTGGGGTTTAACGCGTCGGCGCTCTAGGCAATGCGGTGCACGGAAATGAAAGGCCCCGGATTAATTTTGACCACCTGGGGATTTTTAACGTACTCCGAAATCTCGAACACACGCGCGTCGTTGCTTTTTGCCTCCATCAGAAAAGCGGTAGCAGCACAGAACAGGGAGGATTTTAGAGAAGCAAAGGTCTAGCTTTGCCTGTAGTGCCAGAAAAAGCGTAGTGGCGGCGTCGTGAACTACCCAGTACGCCCGCTTGATGGCGCTGTAAACACGGCTTTGTAAACATGGGGGATGCTTTTTGCACAGGCCGCTTGAGCTCCTTAATAACATGGCTGCCCTCGCACGGCGGCCGCCGGCTCGCTGCTCCACGGCCGGACTCGACTCTCCTCCTCCCGCGCGCGAAAGGGGCGTCGAGTCCGGCCGTGGCTGCCCCTGCTGGTTCCTGGCTGGCACGCTGGTCGCGTGTTTACTTGCGCCGCGCTAGTGAAGTGATGTTACGCCAGGTGACCAGATGGCCTCGACTGGCACAGACCACAGTGAGCAGCAAGTGAGAACAAATCGTTTATTGACATCCGCAAATTTACAGAGGCCAGGACATCATTTCATTTCGATCGCTGCAATTGTACGTCGCTTTCATGACAACATTTTTTTTTTGCCATAACAACTCGTTCACTTGCGCTAAGATTTCGAACGAAGGGCACGAATCGTTTGCACCGTCTTTCTAGCGGAGTGCATAACACTCACCTTCTGTTGGAAGAATCAAATATTCTGGCCTCGACAGCTGTCTTCCGATGCGGAATTTCCCACATTTGTCACTCAACAAGCACTCAAATTCCCGTGTTTTGCCAGTCCTCTCAACAACTGATGGACGCAAAAGCACATAACAGCAATAACAGTCACGAAACCAGTGCTCCGCGCACATAGAAACGGTTGGCCGTTGCAGCGGTTTCAATTTGAATTGGCGGCTTTGTGGTTGCGAATTCAGAAACGAGGTGGTGCACCAGTCGGCTGTTCGTAAAAAGTTGCGTACATTTTTGCTCAACGGATGTTTGATGTGGACCTTGTTAATAATATTTTTAAATAACACATTGTAAGCGAACTGTGTGGGCTCTTTGAGTCACGGAATGAATGTTTTGTATTCTATACCAAAAGTAACCTTTCGCTTGCGCCGTCTGGTGGATTTGATGGTCGAAATTTGCGCTGTAGGTTGGTCACGTGGGGCGTCGATTTTTACGCCGCCTATAGGGAAACCAGGGAACGTCCAAGCTTGCGAGCCCTGGTAGCAGCGGCCGGGAATAGAATCCGCGTCCTTGGACTATGCCGGTTACAATAGTATTCGACATAGTGCAGTGATTTCTACGTCACAACACATTGTCCACAACGATTTTATTATTGCATCAGTTTTAACAATAAACAAGTCAACAATAGGGATGGATACAGCATGACTCTCGTTGGAGACGTGATACTGTTGGCGAATTCATAAGATCGACTGGCTGTGATGAATCCTAGTAAACGGGTGGTTACTCTTCTCGAAGGAATACTGAACTGCACCTGCAATTTCTGTCCAACTCCCTGTACACTGTACCACGAGATTTGGGAGTGCTAGAAGACCCCAGGCCTTGCCCCAATAACCTCCCCCTCCTACAAGCAGTGGGTGAACCGCCTGACGAGCCCGGACCTTGGGATCAAGCGTGAACTGGTGAAGAGGGCCTGGACCGCCAGCCGAGCTCAGGGTATCTCGGAATAGGGAAGCCCCCCACCGGGCGGGTGCCCTAACATCTGCACCAGCTCGACAAATAAAGATTTATTCATCATCATCCGCCAAGAAACAGCGTATAGCTATTTTATTAACAGTATGGAAATAAACTGTTAAAATTTGAAAAAAAAATTCTCTAGCATTTCCCCGAGGGGAAGAATGTGAAAGTGCGAATGCACGAGTTGAATTTGCGCGGTTCGGTAATGTTCGCGAAAGAGAGATCACACACACACACACACACAACTACAAAGAAAGAAAGATGCATTTATTCACAGACACCTATTTGTGTTGTCGTTGTACTTGATTGCTAGAGCGGATCTCAGCTTTGAAATTTCGTGTCAGTACTCCTTTAAGCGGGTGCATTAGCCCTTCTCACGCCCGATTCTTGGCCAATCCCCCACGTGGGTATGTGCCATGTCAGCGGCCAGGCAGCGCGCGCCCATCTCCCCCCGTTGCCAAGGAAGACGAGGAGATTCCTGGCCAATCCCCACGTGGGTACGTGCCATGTCAGCGGCCAGGCAGCGCGCGCCCATCTCCCCCCGTTGCCAAGGAAGACGAGGAGCGCGCGCACCCGCAGCTGTTGCTATGCGGACGGCGGCGGACGCTTCAGGCTCGCTTAAGAAGTGCATTCGCACTTAAAAGTGTTATAGTTGCCAATAGAGGACCTGTCAATTAGAAAGAAGTGTTGGGCGGTAAAGACGAGAGTTCCATAGCCATCGAAGATGATAGAGACTTTTTAAATGATGGTACAGTTTAAAGAATCCATAGCAAAAGTAGAATGGCGCACTTAAAACAAACAGTGCACGATGGAAATTAGAGTGCATAGGCGTAATGCTGATACCACGTTTTGGGGAACAAAAAACACTTGAAGGACATCACATGGATACCTAAAAGTTTTTAATTTTATCTTGTTTATCTTCGTTGAACGAGCAGTAAAATTAACAGGGAAAAAAATTCCCCAGCATTTCCCTGAGGGGAAGAATGTGAAAGTGTGAATGCACGAGTTGAATTTGCGCGGTTCGGTAATGGTTCGCGAAAGAGAGATCACAAACCACACACAACTACAAAGAAAGAAAGATGCATTTATTCACAGACACCTATTGTGTTGTCGTTGTACTTGATTGCTAGCAGCGGATCTCAGCTTTGAAATTTCGTGTCAGTACTCCCTTTAAGCGGGTGCATTAGCCCTTCTCACGCCCGATTCCTGGCCAACCCCCACGTGGGTATGTGCCATGTCAGCGGCACAGGCAGCGCGCGCCCATCTCCCCCCGTTGCCAAGGAAGACGAGGAGCGCGCGCAACCGCAGCTGTTGCTATGCGGACGGCGGCGGACGCTTCAGGCTCGCTTAAGAAGTGCATTCGCACTTAAAAACTCCTGGCGTTAGAACTAAAGGGGGTGTCGTGTGGCATGGTGTAAACCGAATATATATAGTAATGTAATAAGCATAATAATCCAAAAACAACAATTTACACTAACCATTGCGGAAAGAACAGACACAGAAGTTGGAAGGCCAGCAAAGTCGAAATAATTTTTGGAAACAGGGGGTTCGTACCTAGCATACTTTCACAGTCGGATACTTTCACAGAAACTCGAAGCGGTCGAGTCGATGATGGTGACCACCACGGTGTCGGTGATTACTTGTTCCCCACCATAAGGTCTGCAGATAACGCGTCGAGTTTAGGTCTGGAGCACCAATGCGCACTTCGCGTCAGAAGGTCATGAGGAAACAGTGCGATGTCTATGTAGGAATTATAATGGAGCTTATAATTAACGGGGGAACTTCCCCGGATTGGATTAAGGTTTATTCGCAGCATGATCCTAACATTTACTCTCGCCATTTACTCTAATATGTACTCTTGCCGTTGTTGCTTACCAGTGATAAACTCTTAGGCACAGGAATGGTATTATATGTCATAATGCCGCCAATATAGTACTTTAAAGTACGAAGGAATCAACTCGTGCACTCGCCTGCCTAAAGTATTTATAAGGACTGTAAAACAACCTATCCACCTTCGTGTTTTGTTCTCGCTTATTGTATACATTTTAATGAAATATATTTTCTAAAGAAACAGCCCGGGTAAATGGGAGGAGTACGTAGCAATGCCGTCAACTAAAACTGCTATTCGGCATTTACCGTCGAAACGTCATGCACAAATTTTATAACGCCCTTTAGCTGCGTCGACCAAGCATGTAGTCATTGCTCTTTTACGAGCAGTTGCGCTTTTCTGTCGCTACCGCCATTGCTGCAAAGATTGGTCTAATATATTGAAACCGACATGGTGACAACACTGTGCCTGATAAGTGCTGGCCTTGTTTGGAACTAGGAATATTTTTCTCGCAATGGGCAAGATGGGGGTCCCTATAAGTGTCATATATTCAGCATTTTGCGCTTTTGGGAATTGGCGTGCAACATTCACCAAATCCATCAATTATTTTTTTTTTTCACAAAGGCGTGCTCTGTTTATTTTTCAATTTTCGCGACTCCAAAATTTGTCCTTAGTTGTGAAGTTCTTCACTACTGATGCATAGTATCTACTTCGAAGGCGCATGGTGTGCAATCGCTGAGAGCCAAGTAAGAACACACACACCAGCACTCCACCGTTTCACAGATAGGGCGTAACCACTTCTGCCAATACCCGGCGAGAAAGTGAATTTAGAAATAAATACCAGAAAATATTTTAAGGCGATGGCCTTAAAGGAGCACTGACACCAATTTTCGGCGTTAATATTATTGCACAGTTCACTTCCTTCACTCAACAGAATACCCTGGCTGAAATATGAGCGGCCTGCGACGCGAAGAACATAGTTCAATTGGATATCATTTATCGCGCCGACGGAGCAGCGCGCGGAACGGCACTCAGCAAATGGACATCAGCGTGACATCACCCCGTGAAGCCAAAAGAAGTGACGCGACAGCGCTCGTCAAAAACTCGTGACGCTACTTCACGCACGCGGCCCCACGAGCGGCGAGCGGGCGCAACACCCTCTCAAGCGGGCGCCGGTGACGTCCGCACAAAGCGGTGAGGTCAGGCAGGGAGTCTGTCATATGCGCCGTTCGGGATGAAAGCGCGGGAATTTGAAACAAACAATTTTCACGCCATTCAATGTAATTAACTATCGCGCGCTGAAGTATTTGAAGTGCTGTTTCAGGTTGGCCAGACCATTAAGCATTGATAAAAGCAATAAAAGTGTAACATAAAATTTTCGTGTCAGTGCTCCTTTAAGGGCTCCGTCGTGCGAAAAAATATCGTTGTTGTGGTTCAACCAAGGCAATGGCCGCCGCTGTAGAGCACGAGGGAAAGGGCCGTAGATGCGGTTCGGGTTTGGCTTTCTACATTTATTGGGGCGCGTATGCCCGGTAGAAATTGTGAGAGGTGACGACGTCGCTGAGAGGCCCGCCTTGTGTCCGGGCCACGCACCACAAGATAAAACCTAAAATATATCTTATCATCAACCATCATCATCATCAATCGCATCGTGGTAGGATATGCGGTTGGTGATGCTACTGGCGTGCGTTTACAACGATGATAATCGTCCTATGATAAGATGGTGATGCCGCCGGTACGAGAGTAAATAGAAACACACGAGTTCGCACAGTATGTTAACGCTGGTCTTCAAGGCATAGATGAATATAAAACCCCAGTGCGTCAGCACTGCTCTATCTCCCATGTTTTTCGTGGTTACCTGCACTATCTCAAACGCTGTCAGCGGTGCGACAAAATTTAAACCAGGGCGTGCTGCATGATACGTTAACCTGACGGCACGTTAGTCGAACCGGGCCAGCCCGGTCGCTTAGAGCTGTTACACTGGGGAAATTGGGGTGTAGGTCCCCAGTATGACTGAAGTATTTCGCGCCAACACGACGAAAAACTAAAGCGAAGAAAGACACGCAAATGCGGGGCAGAAGTAAAGAATCCTGTGAAGAATTTGCCGAATCTTGCTTAGAATCCAGCAGTAAAAAATGTTTCCTCAGAAGGATTTGAGCAAAAAACGCAAGTATGATGTAGCAGTGAAGAAGTCGCCGATAAGTATCGCAGGCTATAATATTCAAAGCACGTAGGCAGATTTAAATGCCTCGAGATTATTTAAAGCGAAAGCTTTGTTGATGGGAGCGATGGCGTCCCGTCAAAAAAACTAATGCATTTCCGCATAGACCGGTTGGTCGACCTAAACGCTCTGATAACATCTGTGGACACACGACGACTTCCATTCTGAAAAACGGGTTTCTATTGTGTCAAAACGGTTACATGAAAATTGCGAAAAAGTAACGGTTCTAGAAATGACAATACGCGCATCTACCACGAAGAAACAGTACAATAATACGCCTTTAGCTCATAAACCACGTATATGTATGCATTTACATTGCCCGTAGATGCGGTTACTTGGTGCTCAATAAATCGTCGCATTGGTTCGTTCTCTGTTTGCGATTTGTGTGTTTGAAGGTTTGAGGATCTATTGGTCGCAGTTTCAGCGAAGGTTGGACGCACTATTTGCGGATATTTTAAAGGGTCCATGAAGAGAAAATACAACTTTGTTTAACTTTAAAGAGTTAGGCTTCAGTACCACACTCAGCTCCATTCCGGCCACGAAAGACGTCTTTTAACAGATAAAAACACAAGAAATACTTAGGAACTTTCAAATTTCGCGCCACAGTGACGTGTTATCGGCGCGAGCGATGTCATATGGGCCAGCACTAAAAACGTAATTTTCAGTGGGTTAGGTGCGGGTTAGCATTCAAGTGATTCGATCAAACCGAACTAGCGGCCCCACTACAATCGTCCCAGTCATGTGTCCTGGCGATTGATTAGTTCGGCCGGCCGTCAATCGCCCAAACAAGGTTCTGTGACGACATAGAAAAGTTGCTGGAAACGGGCTAGCGAGTTGCCACAGCTCCACACGTTTTCTTCAATATCTCCGTTATTTTTTGGAAGTTTGCGATGAAATCGGTATCATTTTTATCAGGACAAAGCAGCTTTTCTAATAAACTAAACTTGTATTTTGTCTTCATGGCTCCTTTAACGCACTTTTGGCGCAGTTCTTATGCGAGAAAGCTTTGGCGCTTCTCTCAGCATTCCTTAGAGAGGACTGCTAATGTTTCAATTCATTATGCGGCGTTGTCATATATTGTACCGTTTTTTTTATGAAATTCGTCTGCGCCTTTGGTTAACTATTTGAACCCCATACTGCTGCTTATATATTGACGTTTTCGGGGCTACTTTAGTGACATAGTGAACATAAAAAAAGACTAGAATATTTTATTCTGAACGATAACAAAATTGGTACTTTTTGTAACTTTTCAAGCTCAAAAAAAAAAGACGTGTATAGAAAACCGTTTCGTAGTGCTTTTGGCTACAACGCTGTTGACAGCCCCCCAGTAAAGATCCTCACACACCTCCTCCATTGCAAACCTCACCCCTTTCCTCGTGAAAGCTCGTTGGTTCTTCGCGTTGCACCTCTCGTTTTACACTCTTCGCAGCATGCAACGTCACTTTTCTCTGGCTTAACCCCCACAGCAATTGCCTTGTTTGACCCCCTTTTCAATATATGATGCCTTGTTGAGCTTCTTGTCGCATTCCCTGAGAATCTCCTTGATGAGTCACGGTTGTGAATACTGCTGCATTCTGAACAACTTTGACTGGCAACAACTGCAGCTAGTTTTAGTTTTTTTGTGCTGCTATGTTAGACCTTATTTCACGCAAAGCCGAGAAATTAACGCGACAGTATGCCGGATGGCCAACTACAAAACACACAAAACACAAAAATGTTAGATTTACTTTCTAGAAAGGGGAAATACATGCTTTTTTGATGTATTCTGGGGGAAATATTGCACCTCCGAAAAAATTAGAGGTTATAAAGATGTTCTGCGGCCTTTATTGTGGCATTCTCAAAAATTTCGCCTTTAATGGTTTTGTAAATTAAATTCATTCATATAACCTCTTCTGTCCCAAGAATGCACAAATACAAACATCTTTGTAACACATTTTAATTCGGTTTATTATCTATAGAAATCAACGCAAAATAATTACAATAGCAAAAAACAAAACGAAAATAATAGAATGTGATGGTACCCATTTGGGTACTCTGGGTTTCAGTGCGTGTGGAATGCAAGGACAAATATTTTCAAAAATGCTACAAAAATGCTGCAACACACTGTTATTCGGTTCATTATCCATAGAAATAAACGAAAAAAATTACAATACCGAAAAAGCAAACGAAAGTAATGAAATTTATGGTATCCATTTGGGTACTCAATAATTAACCTTTTCATCGCCGCCTGGCTCTTCAGAAATGCCTGGACACATTGCGCCACCTGGGAGGCTTAGTGAAAGCGAGGCATGCTTTTTGCGGGGAAACAACTTTTGACGCGCGAATCTTGAATGGGGGAAAGCTTTTGCCTTTATGGTTCTGGTACCCATTTGGGTACCTCGGGACTGAGGAGGTTAAACGTTCTCATTCTTCGCTACCGCTCAATATGCTACAGGTCGCTGTAAGCCGCTTCTTAGTACTCTGTCTGCACAGAAGTGAATGCCAAAGAGCAGAAAAATGTGTTCACCTAAAGTTGGGCTACCTCATAAAATAGGCATCTTCTAGGAAACATAAGATTCCGCAGATGGGCCACAGTGAGGCTTACAATAATTAACCTTTTCACGTGCCTAAAGGCACATACAAGCGACATTTGTGGAGTACGTTCTGCTGTGCCAGAGCGCCCGTCATGAGTTCACTTGGTTGCTGAGAACAGACGCCGCGCTGATTGGCTGGGCTGAATCTCGCCTTGCTGTTCATTGGCCTCGGCAAACGTGCCCAGGCATGCCCGGGGCCTCCCGAAGCGGTGCCGATGAGTCCCCTTCCCTTCCCCTTCCCCGCTTCACTGGATCGGCTGACGGACCATCCGCGTCCATTCGTAGCGGACGACCCTCATTGGAGGAACGTGAACCGGGGGCGGCTGAAAGAGATCTCGGGATCTATAAAAGCACGCGCGGCGTGAAGCGAGAGGACGGTGAGTGACGGACGGCGAATGACGGATACACCGAGCTGACACGTGCTCTCGCCTTTGTGCGAGCCAGCTATGAACACCCTTGTACAATTTGCATATAAACGCTTGTTTAGCACACCGTCGCCTCGACCGCTCCGTTGCTCAGCTCCGCGCAGCACTGGCAGTAGTCTGAGCAAGGCACCTTCATAACCGTACTCTATATAACCCTCTTGAAAAGGCGTCGCTCGAAACACCTCGAACCGAAACAGGTTTGGCTGATACGGACCCAGAACTTTTGAAAGTGGTAAATCATACCGGGTCTTAATATGCTGCCAAAATGAACGCTGGGAACCACGATAGTGAGCCATGCGGCGACCTACTCTTAACTTTTGAAGTGTGAACTACTGGTACGACGCTACACAAGAGGGGAGAAGAAACACACGGACGGCACTCTGTCATTAATAGAGCGGCCAACGGGTCACTGTATTAATTACAGAGTTCGTGAAGTTCGCACGTGCCTCGACAATAGAAGGGGCAGAAACTTGGCGGAACATGTGCGCCAATGCCGTTTTATCCGGATCTGAATAGTGTGTCTATAGTGTTGGTGTGGTGCAATGAAGCTGGAGCGAGAAATAAACGAAGCCTTACTGATGTATAAACAGGGTAAGGAAATGTGCTAGTGAACCCTACCCGCCGCTGTTGCTGAGTGGTTAAGGTGCTGTGCTGCTGAGAACGAGGTCGCGGGTTCGATTCCCGTCCGCGGCGGCAGATTTTCTGATGAAGGCGAAAAGCAAAAACCTCCCGTGTGTGCGAGATTTCGGCGCATGTTAAAGGTCCCCAGGTGGTCAAAATGAAACTGGAGCCCTCCACTACGGCGCTTGTCATCACCTGCGTTGCGTCGGTGCTTTAAACACTGCAATCAATCAATGCTAGTTTACGCTCCGTGGTAATTACAAATAAAGAAATAGCTTTTCTTAGTGGACTGCAACGCGTGTGAGATTGGTATTGTTCTTTGCATTGCCTCCTTGTATGCAAAGGGTGTCGAATACACTGCGTCTGTGCAAGGGAAGGAAATTTGTATTTAGTTAGGGGAGTATCGTTTCAATAAATTAGTTGTAACTCCATTGCCGTCCGTGTGTGATCTCCCCTCTTGTGTAGTGTCACTGAATCACACCTTCAAAACCATGAACCAACCGGCCCAGCTTTCTACCTTAGTCCTACATTTAACTGTACGTGAGGTAAAAAGTTGTATATGAAAACTTGTCCCCGGCTAAAACAATTATAAAATGCAGTATTTTCTAGCTTTTTACGGCGTTTTTGAATCACGCATTTAAGTTCACGGATATGTTTGTGTACGTATAGTGGTGCCTTGTTGAGACACTACACGGCACCGCCTTTCAAACTTCAAAAGGGTTAGTGCCAAATTAACTTTATTTGTGCCAGTTTATTTAGCAATTCATTGCGGTTTGTCCCCAATATAAAAACGCGGAATTTCACATGAACCAGAGGACGTGCACGCACTCCACAAAAAGCAGTTATCTGTCTCATGAACAATTTCAGAGAGTTTCAGTAAAATAAAGAACATTTTACACCCTACACAAGATCAGCAGTACACAGCGAGTGCTGCGGTTTTACCAAATATGACACATGCCAGACACTTAAGAAACACTTAAAGTTGAGAAACACTTATAAGCGCTGGAACATGCCGCAATAAATGAAGGAGACACAAGCCTAGTGGTCGCTGATAGATGGAAATTTATTATTCAGTTCATCACTTTGAGAAATCATCTCGATAAACGACACCAAAGAGAATTGTCACAAAAAAACGCGCACATAAAATTACAGGGCATTTGGAACATGGGCCAAAGAGCGCTGCTATGAATAGCCGATTCAAGCGCTCTTTGCGTACTTAAAGCAATTGACAAGTACAAAAAGGTAACCCTTCAAATAAAATAAGGAGCCTATTTAACACATTGGCATAATTCTCTGAAATTACAGCTATTGTTACAGACGACGTGATCACAACCACTCTGCAAAAAGGACGCATGTGAAAACTTGCAATACATAAAGTGAGGAGGAAAAAGCCATACCACTGGACCGTTGAACGGTACATTTCTGCACCAGAAAGTGCAATAGTATGGGTACTGACAAACTGGTTCACTACGACTATCAGAAACATTGCAGTGATATTATTTGTAGGCAGAACTGCTGCAATTTTTTACAGGTTTGTGGCGAAGCCTGAAGTGCGAGACATGACGAAAACGAAGCATTCTACCATGTCATGTGTCCATTCACGTCTTGGGTGATACACAAGCCAATTCACCACACAATATTTCACAGCCAGAGCGTTGCTCCGCCTCTCCCGCCGGATCTACCAACGAGCGGACCAGCAGTTGGATAACAGCAAGGACCCATTTCGCGTTTACTACAAACACTTTCCCCATCACAGCCCGTCTGACACTCGTACACCCAAGCCTCTACCCAATCACGGCCTCCCAACTGTGCGGCGAACATGCTACCCCATCTCACATATTATGGTCAAGCCCCCAGGATCCGCTTCTACTAATCACCTCTGAGGAGGCTTGAGGTCGAGGCCGGGCTCTGCAGCCCCGAGCCGGTCTTTTAATGGTCAGGGTTGCGGAAGTCACTTGTGAGTGGAGGCCACCGGCAACAGCGCGACCTGACGGGCATTAACCAAAATAAAGTTTTTCTCTGCCTGGTCAGACAAGTGGCTTTAATGATGTCTGCAAAACCAGCGCGTACAAGTAGGAACTATTCAAGAAAATTGTCATGAACGTTAGCTGTACAGGATTTCCTGTAATGTTCTGCGCTGCTATCTTACGTTTCCGAGTCGCAATTAGTCCATGATAGACTTTTTTGAGGAAAATTTCCTCATAGCCCAAAAAGGAACCTGAAGTTTTCGGGAATTTTTCTTTATTGTGAGTAGAACAGGTTCCTCGGTAGTTCTCGGAAACGGGCCCTCACTGTCGCTGTGAATCAAGTGCGCATGCACTGTAGAATCGTAACCACATGTTTAGTTTACCTGATCTCCAGGAAAGTGGAGACGCTTTGGCATCCGACAGTGTGCCACATCTTGCGTGGAATACGAGGCGTAAAACTTTGTTTGTGAACACTAAAAATAATGGCGGCACAGAGCGTCTTTCACAAAATTCCAAGGTGTCGTTCACACCCATCTACGCCTTACCTACTCGCCGAGCTATTGCCCTGTCGTTTGAATGAAAACTGTGCGCTGTAGGTTGCGTGAGAATTAGGTGCACGAACAGCTTGTGGACAATGTGTTGGTGGAATATTCACATATTAGAGAAAATCACACGCAGCATGCAGTATCTTCGCACCGAGACAGCACTGCTGTACATCTTCTAGGAATACAAGTGCTACCATGTCTTTTATAGCAATGACACAGCGAACGGTTTTCTGGCTAGGAATATTTGCATTCATCTATAGAGATCTCCAACTGCAAAGTACTTCGCTCAAATCACAGAACTTCCCTAAGAAACGCGGGTTTACATGGCGCGCTACGCAGTGCTGCTTCAAAACAAGTTATTTATCACGCGAGTACCAGTCACAGTGCTCTGTACAAAACAACCAGGAAATAATCCACCCAAGAAGAGCTCCGAGCGGCGCAGCAGCAAGTCAACCATATTCCTCCTTCATCACTTCGTCCTACGGCTTGGTTCCACTAGGGAGCTGCTCAGCGACAGAGGACAAGTCTTTCTCTCCTAGGTTCCGGAAGCTCTCCACTCTGAATTCAACATTGTTCACCGGACGAGTAGGATGCCTACCACCCGCAGACCAATTCTTTGACGGAACGATTCAATCGGACGCTGGGAGGCATGCTTGCCATGTACAGAGCTGCAGACCACTCTAACTTGGACCCAGTGCTTCCTTTTGTTACTGTCGCGCGCAACACCGCTACGCAAACCACCACCGGTTTTTCTCTCTTCTTCTACCTACTCATGTGATATGGATACCATCCTCTCATGCAACCTCGATGTGTTTGAGAGCAAGCCTATCTCTGAAATCCCGCGACACGCTGAAGAACATCGCCAATTAGCCCGCTCCTTCACATAAATTGAGCGAGCCCACAAAAAGCACACACACGACCTAGGTGGGTCTCCGCCTTCTTACCCAGCTGGCTCTCTTTTTGGCTATGGGTCACCCTTACAACGCTGGTCTGTCTTCTAAGCTCCCCGTCAAATACCCCGGCCCGTTCCGCATCGCAGAGCGTGCATCACCAGTGAATTACGTCGTCGAGCCACTCACTCCATCAGACGATCTTCGTTGCCGTGGACGCGAAACTGTCCACGCCAACCGCATGAAGCCTTGCCAAGAGCCCATCGTCTTGCCTTCGCCATGAAGTCGCCAGATGGGATCCTTTTCTCTCAGAGCAATTGCAACGAAAGTAAGAGACGAGGTGTGCAGCACCAAATGAACGGACAGCGGTGGTGGTAGGTTCCTTTTCGATCGCCAGTCATTAATCGGTTTTTAAGGAGACAATAGACAAAGGAAAGAAGGACCAAAACAAATCAAAATGAGGGTAAAAAAATCTGTATCGACTGGACTTGTCCGGATGAGTGCTAAAGAAGAGAGAAAGAGAGAGAATAACTTTAATGGAAAACGGCGATGTTAACCGAGGCCCCGCGCTGATTCGCTATGCCAGATAATATAGGAAAAAGAAAAAAAAAACACAAAAAATAATTATAATTTAGATATCGTATTATACGGCGAAAATTCTCAGTCACATACAAAAAGGGGTTTCACAGAACTTTGTTCTGTTCTGTGCTTCAGAGAAACATCAGAGCTTTGGTTACACGTGGAGCCCGATTGGAACCCGACCAGGGACCCAAAAGAGCCCTCAGCTGAAGTCCCGAACCAAGCGGCCTGCTCAAAGGTAAGATGAGTTTCTGCCTGTGCACGACTTTGAACACGCGCATATAACATAATGAATATCTTATCGTGTGTCACATGCGGTACAAAAAGGTAAAGATGCCTGCTGGATTGTGTAGCGGTAATGTCCTCTGCAGGCCACATTCAAGCGCAGTCTATACAGAATGGTTTCCTCGCGCCTGCTAAGCCCTGGTGGCATCCTGAAGGTGCACTGAGGACCAGTCAGGCGAAGATGTGCGTATTGCTGCCTTCGGCAGTGCAGATCGACATCGGCGCTTTCCATGCGGTTGATGAGGCGAGTATTGCCGCATCCTTTCTCGTGAATGTAATCGGTAGAGCTTGAGTACAAAGACTGTGGACAGAGGAGGCGGCTTTTTCAGCTGCATCGTTGCCGGCAACTCCAAGGTAGCTAGGAAGCCACTGCTCTTTCACGTTGTGCCCCTTTTGTATTGCTTGCAGGGGCAAAAGATTGACTTCCCAGGCCAGCTGTTCTTCTGTAAGCGATTTTAAGTTCTCGAGTGCTGCCCTGTAGTCTGTAAAAACAGCCCATTAATTGTCTGGCTTCTCTAGAGTATACTGGAAAGCAGCGCGCAGTCCAGCCAGCTCACTAACTGTCGCAGAGGACTTGTGGCTAAGCGGGGCGCAGTTGGTAGTGAGCGATGAAGGGATCGCGATCCCTATCGCCGAAGATGTAGCCGTCACTGCGCCATCAGTGTACACGTGAGTGTGGCCTCTGCATTTGTTGTTAATATGTTCCAAGGCAAATAACTTTATAGCCGCAGCCGGTATGTCCGCCTTCAGCTTACATCTTGGTACACAAGGTGACAATTTTCATTGAAGGAAACAGCCGCGCAGGGTGAGGAGGAGAGGCTGATACTAAGAAGGCAGATCGTGCTGTACTTCAGAGACACAGGCGGCAGCCAGATGCTGTCCAGACTGCCTTGCCGTAACACGCAGGCGCGCGGGAAGTTGTTCCATTGCCTGCAAAGCAGCGGCTGGAAGCCGTCGGCTCTCTGTCATGGTTCCCGCAGTGTAGGTAGTCTTCGGAGCACCAAGACGTATTCTGAGCATTCGTGCCTGAAACCCCTCTAGTATTTTAAAATTTCCTTTGGAGAGAGACGCCAGGGCTTGCAGGCTATAGCGCAGTAAGCCTTTGCAGAGGGCGTCGTATAGCCTTAAAAGAGAGCTGGTGCTACATCCATCAGTGCTGTCAGAAAGGATGCGGAAATGTGCGTAAATGACGTTAACCCCTCTTTTAGGCTTTGGATGTACGGCGTCTATGTCATATGCCGGTCAGAGGTAACACCCAAGAACCTGTGATAGGTGACGTGAGGTATCGGTACGCCTGCGGCTGTTAACTGGTAGTTTGTGACGTCCCGCTTCGTGAAGGCAATTGCGGTGCACTTCGTCGGTAATATATAAAGGCGACGTGTCTCGAGAAAATGTTTGAATGAGCCGCACTGCACACTGGAGCCTCGACTGGAGCACACGCCTGCTGAGGTCCGCGCTACAGATACAGATACCATCTGCGTACATGAAGATGTCAACATAATTCGGCAGACATCTCTCAAGCCCAATCGCGAGATATTAAAAGAGTAGGGCTGAATACCCCACCCTGAGGGACACCGCAGGTCATGTTATGGGGAGATTTCTCACCATCCGCTACAGGCATGTAGATGCTCCTATCATAGAGGTAATCCAGTCGGACATGCGTCCCCTGATGCCTACATATCTCATTGCTGTCCGGACATCTTCATGGAGAGCACAATCATATGACTATTTGATGTGAAAGAAGATGGCAATGGTGATGTGCTGTCGGATCATTATGTGCTTCACATGTGTTACAATGGCAATGACGTTGTCAATGTTGCTCCGGCCCTTGCGGAAGCCAGACATCTGTGACGGATATACACTTCTATCAGTTACATTCCTGTCTAAGCGAAGCAGTGCATCTTCTCAATGAGCTTACCAGTGGAGCTTAGGAGTGCAATAGATTGATACGAATCAATATTCGTCGGGCCTTTGCCAGGTTTCAGAACTGGCATGATGCGAGCGCGCTTCCACCCAGGTTCACGTCGGCCGGTCTGCCAGGAGCGGTTGGATGTTGCCAAGAGCCGTCGCTTCGCATTGGCGCCTATCCCGGCAGGGCCTGGAGAAGACGCTTTGTTGATTGAGCAAAGAGCTGCTTCAAGTTCTGCCATAGAGAATGGTTCGTCCATGAACAGTGTGTTCTGTGATGGGTTCGCTATTTGTAGGTAAAGACCCCGGTGCGCGCAGCGCCAGTAAATTAAGCCCCGAAGGTTTCAGGGACATCCAAGTCGCTTACCTTCATTCTCAGAGATATTAGAGATTGCGGTGAACGGAGACCGGGTACGCTTGTAAGTTGTTTCCTGGGAAGTAACTTCGAAGAAGAGGACACCCATTAAAAATTGGCAAGCTGCTTCGGGTGTCTCTGAATCAGATTTTGCGTGCGTCTAGCTGCTCGTATTTCCTGTAATGCGAAAATCTTCCTCGAGCGCTTTTTTTTTTATTACGTTACACTGTTATTTTCGTCTCGGTTGTTTATGGCTTCCGGGATGTTTACAACTTGCCGCTCCTTGAACAGCCCAGTCCTCTTAACCAACGTTTTTGGTACGCTCTAAATATTTTGCACGTTTACTGATAATTTACTGGTTTCATATCTGACAACATAGGTGTTCTGACGCTACTCCAATTCTTAGTTCAATACTATGCACAATACCAGTTTACTACGTTAGCCTAACCAAATAAATAGTTCTCTTTGGGGATTCACAGCAGGGCTCTTATGGAAAGTGTCTGCAGGTTTGCAGTAATGCAGCGCCTTTAACTATCAACAAAACGCCTCACGAGTTTGGACAAGGTATTGATACTGGAAACCCCAATACGACAAACTATCAGCAATACAAATTGATTTTTTGTAAATTTTTAAGCGAACATTTTGCTTGGTATATGAGCAGCCCTACGTTAATACGAACGGCTGTCTCTTCACACAATTTGAAAACCTGGTGATTTTTCTTCAAACGATAAAAGTGGAAATGCAAAGCACGTTATCCTAAATATGTCCTTAAGGCAATTTCTTTAGTTATCTCTTTGTTTGTTTGAGTGGGCCAAAATTATTTGTGATACCTCCTAAATTTCGAATGCCACAACAGCTCCAATCCAAGAGTTATGAAAGCAATGCAGCACAGCACCATGTACAAGTAGAAGAAATTCTCCAGAGTGAACATGTCGTCCTCTGGCGTTCTCCGGACAGCTGTGGTTCTATTCCTGTAGCGGCCGGCAAGTCCAGCTTCAGCGACGACACGGAGCATACTTCGATGCTGGTCTCTGAAAATCATAAGCAGTAATTTACACCACAATATTACAAACGCTTTACGGTGTATTAGCTAGTTATGAGATATTTTGGGTCATGTTTGTGCTTTCTCAAAACCCCACTATTTATTCCAGCATTCTGTGTAATTGTTGTTCGTCCTGTCTTTTTCTGGTGGGTAAGGAGGAGGAGAATAAACATTTTGTGAGCATAAGTGCTGATGGCAGGGCACTCGCCCGGTGGAGGGCATCCTTATACCGGGATACCCAGGCTGCGACTTGCCGTCCAGGACCTCTTGACCAGTTCTTGCTGGTGTCCAAGGCCCGGATCGACCAGACGAGCCATCCACTGCTCAAAAGTTGGGAAGGGGATTGGGGGTAGGTTTGGAGATTTTTTGGCACTCCCATACCTGGTGGTACAGGGTGCCCGGCGTTGGACAGAAATTGCAAAGGGAGGGATGGAAGGGGTAGATGGAATCGGGTAGATGGAAGTCGGGTAGATGGAATCGAGGAGGGTGCTGTGGGGATAAGAATTTGTCTGCAATCGCCGAAGAGTGGTGGCTTCTTCTCTGCTTAATTGAGGATGAGGTGGTGGGAATACTCTTCTGCCGAGCCTATAATGTCCCAGGACGTCTGAGTACCGGAGAAGTGCGTCCGTTTTGGTGTCAGCGGAGAACATTCCGTCTCGGGTAATGGCCCGGTGTATGTACGCGCGGGCAGCGGTGTGAGCCGCCTCATTACCGTCGATGGATTCATGCCCAGGAACCCAGACGATTTCCATATCAGGTAGCTCTGCAATATTTTTCAGAATGGCCAGTGCTGGTGTAGAGATGCGCCCCCGCTGATAACTTCGACATGCCGCTTGCGAGTCAGTTAGTATAGTTATAAAGTCCTTGCTGGTCGTGGCAGCAAGGGCAATTGCAACTTCCTCTGCAGCTTCTGTTGAGGCTGTACGCACAGTCATAGCTGTCATTTCCTGACCGGCCGCGTTAACAACGCAGACGGCGTGTGCTGGTTGATTTGGATATATGGCTGCGTAGCTGAATCTTGTTGTTGGGTTATTTACATACTTGGCGTTGACGGCTTTAGCTCTAGCGATGCGGCGTGCCTTGTTATGAACGGGGTGCATGTTTCTTGGTATCTGTAGAACTCGGATGTGCTGTCGAATCTCTAATGGAACACGTATCTTGTGGTCTTGCATGGGTGGCGTAAAATGTATGGACTTCCATGTGAGGACTTCCAAAAACGGAAACCTCCGTAAAGCAGACTTCCTCTGCACTAAAATAATACAAAATTAAGCGGTAGCCCAAAATAAACTGATTTTATCCTAAATCTGTCATGCGCATCAATTTAAAAAGCAGAAAGATTGGTGAGGTTCGAATACAAATTTCGAAAATAGTAATTACTTTAAGAAATCAGTCATACGTTTTGGCACAATAATTGTCATGCTGCAATTTTTATTTCGTAGCCACCGTTACTGGAAAATTTCATTCCCAGATTTTTTACTCGACAAAAGGACCACGGAACCGCGAAACATTCCTAATATCTCCCCTCTGAATCTCCGCGTTCTGCATAAATCGGTGAAGACGGCCGGAAAGCTAAACTGCTAACTATAACAATGTCATTATTCTCGGGTGACGCAAGCTATCACACTAAAGCTACGATAATTTACTTAGAAAATGTGCTTGCGCGGTAAACGAGTTCACGCGTGTTTATTCTTTACACTGAATAGTCCAGTTTGCAGCATGACTTGTCTTTTGTACGATATTGCTAGAGAACTTCCCTGTCATAGCATTCACTCCTGTTCTGTGTCAGCTCATTGAAAGAATGATAACAATATTCTAATGAATCTCCTTCGTGGCTCAGGGCGGTTAGACCCTGCTCTCACGTGTTTCAGATTCCAGCTGGTCTGGGATCTCATTTCAGTTCATCTCATTGAATTACCTTAAAACACCTCCTTGAAGGGGTATTAATTACATAAGGGATGTGCCTAAAGGTATGTATGTATGTATGTATGTATGTATGTATGTATGTATGTATGTATGTATGTATGTATGTATGTATGCATGCATGATGATGTATGTATGTATGTATGTATGTATGTATGTATGTATGTATGCATGTATGCATGTGTGTATTGTTATGATCGCCGTATTGGCATTGCGACGACTGTCTGCTATATTATCGGGTTCAATCACCCAACCCTCCCGTCGTCTGCTTTTTGCCGGTTCCTTTCCCCCCCCCTCCTCATCGACGGGGAGCGACAAGGCTTTGTGCGCAAGATCACGGGGGTGACTGATTCTGCTACTGGACACCGTGAGCGAGAATGGTGCGGGGAGGGATGAACAAAGGCGCGCTGTGTTGCTCTTCCGGCGGCAATCTTCAGCCGCGAACCGAGCATCGTGGGGCCGCTTTGTTGTGGGTCCGAGACGCCGCTGTTCAAGGAAGGTTGCACCACCGAAGCCGACCGACTGACCTGTGCGAGAGGGAAAGAGCCTTCTCTTTGTGAGTGCGTGGACGTCAATTTCAGTGCCACGAATTTTTGTGATTGGTGCGTCCTGACGTCAGCCGAGAAAAAGGGTGAAAGGGGGCACACCCAACCTGGTTATTTAAAAGGGGAGAGGAGATGGTTTAAAAGAGGAGAGGAGGAATGCCGGAGAGGAGAGGAGATGAGGCAAAGAGAGGAGGGAAGGGGGAGGAGGGTGTGCATGCGCAGTGTGTTTGGACGCCGCACAACGGCGGCCGCATAACGGCGGAGGGAACAGGCGCGACCATAAGGTGCTCCGCATCTAAAACACGTGCCCAGCGTGGGGACCGACCCCACGCCTTGCGATTTGATCTCGAATGCCTTATCGATTCGGCTATCTGGGCGACTGTGTTCTCCTTCACTTTGTGGGGTATTTATGTCTACTAGAACTGTATCTGACGCTTGATGGTGGTAGCCAGGGCCACTCTGACTGTGGAAAAACTTTATTGTGAGCCTGGTGATGTGGGAGTGGTTCCTCATTCAAGCCGTACACCACAAACCCAAACGTTAGGCCTACGGAGTGCACACCTAAGAGTTGCTGTGGAAGGAAGGAAGGAGGAATGTAGAAGAAAGGCAGGAAAGTTAACCTGGCTAGAGCCTAGTTTGCTATCCTGCACGTTGGAAAGGGGAAATGGGCAAAAAAAAATAGGAAGAAAAACTCCCCCCTCCTCCCCGAAGGGGATCGTGCGGAAATGCGAATGCATTGGTGCACCGATGAGTGCGCTGCGGCAAGCAGTAACGGAGAGAGGCGTGCGCTCCACTGCATTTATATACATTTTCCGAGCGCAGCGAGCGGAGAGAGGGTACGCGGAGAGGGTACGCGGTACTTGGCGGCGGCGGCAGCTGGAACGAACCCCGACTGAGTGCGCTGTCCTGCCTCTTTGCGCAGATTGACCTCTGAAGCTGCACAACGCGCCGGTAAACGCCAGCACCAGCACGTGCCGTTACGCTGCGGGATCCTGAGCAAGGAACACAACCAGGCGTCACTGTCAGCGGAGTCTTCAATCTGCGTCATCGGCAGCATCGCATCCGGAGATAAAGCAGCTACAAAAGTGGACGTCCACTGCATCGGGGCTTCACTTGGCGGCGGCGGCAGCTGGAACGAACCCCGACTGAGTGCGCTGTCCTGCCTCTTTGCGCAGATTGACCTCTGAAGCTGCACAACGCGCCGGTAAACGCCAGCACCAGCACGTGCCGTTACGCTGCGGGATCCTGAGCAAGGAACACAACCAGGCGTCACTGTCAGCGGAGTCTTCAATCTGCGTCATCGGCAGCATCGCATCCGGAGATAAAGCAGCTACAAAAGTGGACGTCCACTGCATCGGGGCTTCACTTGGCGGCGGCGGCAGCTGGAACGAACCCCGACTGAGTGCGCTGTCCTGCCTCTTTGCGCAGATTGACCTCTGAAGCTGCACAACGCGCCGGTAAACGCCAGCACCAGCACGTGCCGTTACGCTGCGGGATCCTGAGCAAGGAACACAACCAGGCGTCACTGTCAGCGGAGTCTTCAATCTGCGTCATCGGCAGCATCGCATCCGGAGATAAAGCAGCTACAAAAGTGGACGTCCACTGCATCGGGGCTTCACTTGGCGGCGGCGGCAGCTGGAACGAACCCCGACTGAGTGCGCTGTCCTGCCTCTTTGCGCAGGTTAGTGCTAACGTGTGAGTGCCTTGGTTCCGTACTTTTGCTGTCGCCGCTGCCAAGCTTTGCTCTATTTTGTCTGTTGTTCATTGCCTGTCTCTGTAAGCATGTCAAAGGATTCCACAAAAATGAAAGAAGAGCTACGAAGCGAAATCGCGAAAATCAAAGATGAACTTCGTCAGGAAATAAAAAGCTCGCGGGAAGCGGTAGAGCGTGCACTCCGAAATGAAATTCGTGATCTGAAGAACGAGCAAACTGAACTGATAAAAAGCGTTGAGCATGCGCATGGAACCATTGATGAGCTGAAGGCAAAACTGGACGCTGAAATCGCGAAAAACGAAGCAATGACAAAAGAAAATGAGGCACTTCGAGCTCGAAATGGTGCTTTGGAACGCCGAACAGAAGAGCTAGACAAACGGATTGTCCGGCAGGAACAGTACTCCCGCAACTCAAACCTTGAAATTCAGGGCGTCGAGGCCAGAGAAGGGGAAAGCGTGGAAAGCATCGTGTCGGAATCGGGCGTTTAATTGAAGAACCTATTTCAAGCTCTGACCTCGAGGCTTGTCATCGTGTACCTACCCGTAAGCCTGACAAGTCAAATATAGTCGTACAGTTTAAATCACGCGCCAAACGTGACGAAGTTCTCAAAAAGGCTAAAAAGCACAGGCTCGCAAATAACGACATCGGACTTGGAACTCAAACACCGATATACGTGAACGAACACCTTTGCCCAGCCCTAAAGAAACTTCTTGGGATGGCGGTTCAGAGAAAACGGGACCATGACTGGAAGTTTGTGTGGTGCGTGAATGGAAAAATCCTGGCGAGACAAACAGAAGGTAGCAACTCCGTTCACATCACTTGTGAAAAGGATCTTGCAAAGATCTGCTGAACATTCCTGTCACTAAAACAACCCCAATCATGGTCCAAAGCAATTATCACAATTTCTTATTACCTGAGTCTCTAACACAACCGCAACAATCCCTTATGTCGGTGTTGCATATAAACACCCGCTCGGCCTCAAACAAAGGCGACACAATTGCACATTTTTTGAGTGAATTTCAATTTAAGTTCAAACTCGTGCTATTAACAGAAACTTGGTACCGGGATGACAGTGACATAATTGAGCTTGATGGCTATAACACATTTGTGCTTAATCGTAAGAATCGACGGGGAGGCGGAGTTGCTATTTATGTTGACACAACTCTTAAGTTCGAACTTGTTTCCCAGTTTTCGGAAATTGCGAATGATTATGAAATGCTAACTGTTAAGCTAAACCGAGATATTGTGTCTGTCGTGTACAGGCCCCCCAGTGGTAACGCTTTACCTTTTTTTGAGTTTTATGAAACTTTTCTCGACTATGTGAATACGAACAATCTACGACTTATCAGCGCAGGTGACTTTAATATTCATTACTCTGAACATTCAACGCTTGCAGATACACTACATACCATCGTTACCTCAAACGGTTTTGTTAACACAATCACAACGCCAACTCGTGTGACAGCGCTTTCCTCGTCCATTCTTGACTTGGTTATCACTAACCTTGACACAGCTGTTTTTGACACTGGAACAATTACATCTGACATCAGTGATCATTGCCCTGTTTTCGCATTATATTGCTCAGAGAACAGACATACATCTGGCAGTTATAAAGCAGCTCGCGTGCAATGTGTGACCAACGAAAGCTTAGAACGTTTCAAACAAGATATCAACCTTCATGACTGGTCTAGCGTTTTAAACGAAAGTAATGTGAACCTTGCGTACCGAGAATTCGTTCAATCTTTTGCACAGATATACACTTCCCACTTTCCTTTCAAGTCCCTCAAACCTACTAAAAAGATTAAAAAACCGTGGGTTACCAAAACACATCTGGCTATGATAAAGAAGAAAAATCGTCTGCTACCATCGGTTTCTTATCATGAGATTGCCGGCATTGTATGAGGAATTTAAGAAAACAAGAAATGCACTCAATGCGCAGCTTAAGCGAGCAAAGCAAGACTACTATTTGCAGCTTTTTGCTGACATAAGTTCGAAAAAACCAGATGCAACTTGGAAATTATTGAATCGCGTTTTAGGTCGAGCACACAAAAGATCGTTTCCCGAGAGCATAGTGTGCAACAATGTCGAACTCACGGGCGAAGCAATGGCCCCAACATTTCAACGAATATTTCGTAAATATCGTCCCTCCTGTTAATGACATCGTAGCCTTAGATAACCCCATTACAGAGTCCATCGGAAGCTTTTTTCTTACGCCTACTGATCAGCAAGAAGTTTATTCTACATTTATGAACCTTTCAAACAGCAAAGCCTTAGACACTGACAACCTACAAATTAAACCCATAAAATTTGTCATAGAATCAATTGCCCCAGTTCTTACTTACATTTATAACTTATGCTTTGAAAGTGGCATATTTCCTGATGCTATGAAGAAAAGTAGGGTTTCGGTGATACATAAAAGTGGGGATAAAACTAACAGATCAAATTATCGACCTATATCCGTAATTTCGGTGTTTTCTAAAGCAATGGAAAAGTTGCTGCTATCCCGACTAACAAGTTTTCTTGACAGAGGCAACATTTTATCTGATGCACAATTTGGTTTCCGAAAAAATAAATCAACTGAGAAAGCTCTCTTAACAATCAAAGAAAACATTTTGCAAAATATTGAAAACAAGCATTACACTCTCGGCCTTTTCATAGATTTCACGAAGGCTTTTGACTGTCTTAATCATGATATACTAATACACAAACTAAGGCTTAATGGTATACGAGGAACTCCGTTATCGCTACTCCAGTCTTACTTAACCAACAGGCACCAATGCGTTTGTATTGATGATAACATTTCATCCTTTTTGCCCACAACAACGGGTGTACCGCAGGGAAGTGTACTGGGACCCCTCCTTTTCAATGTATTCATTAATGATATCGTAAAAATTGACTCGGAAGCAAAATTTATAATGTATGCTGACGACTGTACTTTACTGATATCTGGTAAATGTGAAGATAATTTAATAATGAAATGTAACGGTATTCTTGAAAGGTTGCACTCATGGTCCCAATCCAACAGAATAAATATAAACCCAGCAAAAACAAAGGTAGTTATATTTAGAGCAAAACACAAACCAGTGAAACTAAACCATATCATTAAATATTCAAACAGTACCATTGAAATAGTAAATGAAATCAAAATTCTTGGTGTCACCTTTTCAGCATGCCTCAGCTGGGATACCCACATCAGTAACATTTGTAAAAAACTTTCTTCAGCAACAGGGGCTTTGGCCCGCACCCGGTCACTTCTACCTTCAAAAGTAAAACTAAAACTCTACTTTGCATTATTTGAATCCCACCTCAATTACTGCAGCCTAGTCTGGGCAACCACGACAAAAACAAATATAACAAAAATTCAAATATTGCAAAAAAAATCATGCGACTCATTTCAGGTGTGCATTATTTATCACCAACAGCCGGTATATTTAACTCCTATAATATTATAGCTTTTCAGCATATGTATAATTTCCGCATCGTACGCTCCTTTTATTTTTCATCCGTCCCATTAAAAAACTTTTTATCGTCTACAGCACTGCTAACACATACAACAAACGTAGTAAACACGCGCAACACTGACATCTGGAACATACCCCGCTTTCGTACAAACTACAAGCTACAATCTCTTCGGCATAACCTTCCTGATATTCTTAACAGATTTAAAACAGTACAACATTTTTCATTTAAGGAAACCCATCGATATTTTGTAGGCTTGATACTACTTGATGAGAGTTGAATTATTTATGGTGTTTTTCCTGTTTCAGTTGTTTTGCCAGTGTCTGCGCTTATATTTTTAGTAGTTGTTTGTTATGTTGGAGGTAAAACCCGCTCTCTCTCTTTGTATTTTCTCCGCTTATGCGTTTACTTATTCAAACAATTATCCGTCACTGTTGCATTGTACTAAGTTACGTACATCTGCTTGTCCCCTTATTTCTTTTTCTTTTATTTTGCTCACAAACAGTGCTCTTTGCTAATGTTTCATTCAGTATCCTTCTTGTTATATGCTATGTTTTGTGATATCTACTGCAATTTTTATTGTTGTTGTTTATATCATACACATCTTCAAAAAAAAACATTGCACTTGTTCCTAATATTTTTTTCCTATATGCAATGTCTTGTATGCCGCGCCATGAATCGCCTGGGCCCTAGTCAAGTTGTTTATACAACTTTTAGCCCAGGAATCCATGTATATTCATCTAGATACATTTTGGTGAATAAACGAACTGAACTGAACTGAACTGAGAGAGAGACCCGTGCAACACGCCCGCCCCGCGCGCGAGCTCTCTCTCCCGCCGAGCTCCGCGATGCGAGCGCCCTCACACGCCCGAGCGCGCTCCTCCTCTCCCCTTGCCCTCCGCTACTCCCGCCCGAGCTACCACCTGCTCCGGTTGCTAGGCGCGCCACAGCTGTTGCTAGGGGCGAGGAGGAGCGCGGAGAGATAACACCTGCGGGCGCACGCCGACGGAGCACGACAACCCCCGACTAAGAAGTGCATTCGCATTTAAAAAGACTGTAGCGGCGCGGGTCCGCCGCGCCGAGACGACGACGACGACGATGAAGGCAGAACTACGAGGCGCGCGCTCACGTGCGCTCGCGCTGGAGGAATGCAGGCGCACGCCGACGGAGCACGACAACCCCGACTAAGAAATGCATTCGCATTTTAAAAGAGGGAAAGTTGGACCAGACACGTATGCCCAGCACTGAGGCACTGACAGTGATTGACACTGGTGGCTCTCAGTCTATAGCCTAGTGTTCAAGTTCGTCGCCCGTAGAAAACGTAATAGTTCCTTAGTCGCCTTCTGAGAGGATGACTGAGAAGGCCAGTGGCACAGAATCTTCTCCTCCGAAAATGGCCGCCGAGAGTCTAAGTTCCTCAGTGCTGATGACAGCTTCTTCCTTGCATGCGAGTAGCGTGGGCACTCGCATAAAACGTGGCGTATCGTCTCCGATGTGCCGCACGTTTCGCACTCCGCCCTTGCTGCCATTCCTATTAAGTACGAGTAAGCATTTGTGAATGCCACCCCCAGCCAGAGACGGCAAAGAAGAGTTGCGGCAGACCGTGGGAGGCCCAGTGGAAGGGGACGTTGCAGGTGCGGGTCAAATGCACCAATGCGTGCACATGTGAAATCTTCTGGAGACCATTGGGAGATAGCTGTTTCCCGGGCAAGAATGCGGAGGGCCCTAGGTGCGTCCGTCCTAGACAATGGGATGAGTACAGTTGTCGCTGTTTGATGCGCCAGCCGGGCGGCAGTTGCTGTGGGTATGCTAAAAAAGTGGTGCGGACTTTCAGAGTAGCACGTACTCGCAGTGTGGGATTGGCCGATCAAAGACTCCGTCACGATAAAGCTTCGCATTCAACCATCGTCGTCGTAGGTGGAGAGGTGCAAGATTTTTTTCTTTTTTCCAATGTCTTGGGTTTTTTTCAAAATTCTGTCCGATGAATAATCTTTATTGGCGCTATTATAACCATTAAATGTGTTACGTTCACCAAACCTGCATTTTTGTGGAAATGCAGGGCTTACACGGTTCGCCATTTTGGCTATTTCTCATTTTTATTTTTTGAAAGTTCTATCCAACGATTATCTCTAATGACGCTATTATTGCGGTAAAGGTGTTACTTCCTCCAAAGCTGCGTTTTTGTGGAAATGCAGGGCATTAAACGGTTTTCCCTTTTCGCTTTTTTTCCTAATTTTTCTATTTCTGGCTTTTCCAAAATTCTTTCCGACCGATTATCTCTAATTCCGCTATTATAGTGGCTAAAGCTGGTGCTTCGCGAAATCTACATTTTTGTGGAAATGCAGGATATTAAACGGTTGCCCATTCTCGCTTTTTTTTTCTTTTTTTCCTATTTTTTAGGCGTGTCTAAAATATAAATTCTGGCCGACCAATTATCTCTAATTACGCTGTGTATAACGAATAAAGGTGTTACTTCCGCCAAATTTGCATTTTTGTGGAAATGCAGGGCGTCACAGGGATCGCAATTTACGGTTTTTTTTTTTCTATTTTAAGGCAAAGCTTTTTAATCTCTACCCCCCAAGGGTTCTTTCGCGACCGTTGGTGTCAACAGAAAACTCCCTCGAACAAATAAAAGAATTTACTGGTACTGCCAGGAATCGCACCAGGAACTAATATAGTAACAAATCGAGAGCCCGTTGTCTTACCGATTTAGCTACAAGCCCACGCATAGACAGGGAAGACAGGTGGTGCACTCACCAAGCACATCTGCGGGTTTACTGCATTATCGCTGAATGCTACATGATAGCGCTACCCGACGTCTCGCGTCGCTGTGTGCTCCGTCCACGGCACGTCTAGAGGCCCTGTGCGCGCATTGAGCGTGTGCTATGAGTTACAAAAATTAAAGGAAGCTCACACCAACGCATGTCATCTCACGTCTAGTACGCCAGCGTTCTAAAGCCTGGGACCTCCAATGTTCACGTAAAAAGTTGCAGCTTCCTGTCGTCCGCCCTAACGCAAACGACACATCAAGGGACACACTCACTCGAATACTCCTTGATGGCCAGGCCATCACTCGAAGCCCCAGCATCAAGATCATGGGCCTACATCTCCACGCAACACCAAGATTACGTATCCTTGCAGCACCTCAAACACAGAATCAACCAAATCATGCATTTGATTCTGGCGAGTTGCCGCCACCAAGAAGCCAAAGGAATCCGATACCTTTAGATTAATTCAAGCTTTTGTTCCTATCGAGAATCCCGGCAAGGATGACTAAAGATTCCTTATATAATGGTTAGAAACGCGGTTGAGCCGGCCATTGGTCTTCCCATGAGTGCGTCCACGGGGAAGCTGCTTAGCACGAGGCTCACAACACGGTGGAAGAGCTGATAGAGGGCCATCTTTGTAACGAGGAGCTCCGAATGAGCAGAACTGCGGCGGGTCGCAGCATTCTTCACCAGATCGGCTGGGCAGCACAAAATGTCACTCCGCTTGATGTACGTTTTTGAAAGTACCCTTAAGGGCACCGGTAAGGGGTATTACATAAGGGGGGGACAATTTAAAAACCAAAACAAAAGTAAGAAACATACCGTAACACGCTGAAAAGTGGTACAAAATATTCTCAGCGAGTGTACATACGTTAGGGAAAGCACATCAATTTTCGAGGCGTTCATCATTCCGCGCATCATGTACGCAGCCCCTTACATGCAGCTAACACGCGCTCAGATGGACGAATTAGAAACGCAACTGCGCAAAACTATTCGTGTTGCCTTGGGACTCCCAAATTACACCCAACTCCATGAGATTCGACGAATGGGAGTTCACACTCCAATATCACTCCGTATAGACATCCACAAAGAAGCGCAATAGTCTCGGCTGCGCGCCTCTAGACAGGGACGACTATACTCCGTTCCCTAGGGGCACAAATTGAGGAATCCAGAAGGCTACATTACAGAACGCCCCTCCTTGGGAACACCTGCCGAGGCTGAATGTACATCCTATCCCCGCCACATGAGTGTGGAAAACGACCACGAGCGCAGAACCCACAGAGCGCGTGCCACCCGCCATTTAGTGGCGCGGAAGATATACCGGGGTTACACTCCGATCTACACCGACGCCGCCGTTGCTACCGCCGCGTACTACGGGGAACGGACAAAGTACTCGTCCCTTCCTAGGAATTAGTGATCCCGGTCATGCCGAAGCGTTAGCCATAGCAGATGCCATCACGAACTTCACCGGCCGACGGAAACTGCTTATACTGACTGACAGCCAGGATGCGATCCGCCTCTTTTGCCGCAATAAAATAGCCACGCACATTCGCAACATTCTCGAAGCGCATCTACCCTCCCAACCAGAGCTTTCGGTTGACCTCCGCTAGATCCCAGGTCATCAAGGGATACCAGGAAATGTGGCGGCTCACCAACTCGCGCGCGAAACTCTCTTCCGCGAGTATGAGCCTCCCATTGCGCTGCCGGAGGAATACGACCGCCACACCAGCCGCGTCGAAGAAAGACAAGCCAGGCACCAAAAGTTGGTAGACCTTCGCACCGATCAAGACACACACTGCGTTTCTCCCATCTCTTGGCCGCGATCGAAGACAAGTTGCATCCGCCGAGCTCAAGCATGTGCCCTACGCACCCCACATATGATGCACTACATAGAAATAAACCTGGCCACCCTAGCTGCCCACGCTGCGGTCACGGGTACCCTAACAACCAGCACTACATGTGCGGACTGCTTAGAGATTATACAGACAAGAAACATATACACAGACTCCCTTTCCCCTACTCCTGGCACTTGGGCGGAGTGGCTTGACCCCCCAGAGGATCCTCAAAAACAACTCAAACTCGCTCTCCGCAAGCGCACGAAAAGCGCCGGCCGGTACCCACCCTCAGTTCGAGAATTGACCGCCTCCTCATGACGACTGACAGAAGAGGAGCAGTGGGAGGCCCTCCTCCAACACATTGAGGCAGTTCTTGGGGGCGACTGGTAACAGCAGCTCCTTCCTCCAGCAACGCAGAAGCCTTTATAGAAGGGCAAATAAAGATGTTTTTCTCTCTCTCTCTCTCTCGGTGACCATGGATGTCGTCCTGTGGCTAAGCGTTGTGCTGAAGGCGGTACGGGAGGACGGAAACCAGATTCCTATAGCCGATGAGCTAGCTGTCACAGATCCATCCGTGTATAGATGGGTGTGGGCCCTGTATTTTTGGAAGATCAGTTCCAAGGCGAAGAACTTTAAAGCAGGGGTGGCGATATCCTGTTTGCGGGTAATGCCGGGCACTCCAGTTGTATTTTGCAGACGCGGGTACATTCAAGGCGGTTGTAGCGACGGTGAAGGGTGCTGGTAATGCAGAGGCAGAAGGTCTCGCTCTTCAGTAGTAATGGGTGACCTTACTGCCGTGCTACAAATCGCAGTTGAGCGCGAAGGAGCCCCTAAGCGCCAAAAGCAAGTGGTGCCAGTCGTCGACACTCCACCATAGTTCCCACCGTGGATGTGGTCTTCGTAACTCCAATGCACACCCTCAGGACCTGCGCTTGCATACTTTGCAGGACTCTCTCATTTCCTTTTGAGAGGGGGAGAGGAACAGGAAGGCTGTAGCGTAACAATCCCACGCACATGACGTCATACAGCCGAAGAAGAGACGGGACGTTGCATCCGCCGGCGTCACTAGATATCATGCGGAAAATGTTGTTGGAGGACGCAAGCTTGTCTTTTAGATAGCGGGCGCGTTTTGACCAAGTCAGAGACCTGTCAATATCATACCCAAAAACTTGTGGTGCGGAACATAGGGGATAGTGCAGCCTGATATATCACGCTTCGTGAAAGTGATGTCAGCGCACTTGCCAGCTGATATATCTAGGCCGCGGGTTCCTTGAAACGGCGCACGAGGCCAGTCACCCGCTTGTATCGCTCAGGGAAATAACCTAGCATTATCGCCTACATAGACAGACCCTACTTTCGCCTTACGCTGACCTTTCCTGACTTTCGCCTTTCCGACCTTTCCATGCTTACCGAACAAGCTACCCTACGGCTCATACAATTCGGCTCCTTCCCACACCCGACGCGTCTTCACTTAATGCACCCGAATAGCTACGACGCTGAATGTAAATATTGCTGAGAAGTATAGGAACACTTCGCCACATGATCCGGGTGTGCGACTTTAGCCATGAGCACCCTCCTCTCTTTCCGTTAACTACCCAACAAGAGCAATGTGAGGTGCTGCTGCCCAGCCCCTCTCTGCCTACCCAACTTCAGCTGGTGGTAGAGTTCCTCTATATAGCTCTAGGTTGTGGACAGAGCACAGGCGGCGCGGATTGCATATGGCCTCAGTGAAGAAGGAACCACTACCCTGGGCCGCACTCTGGGCCGTTCAGAAATCTGAATCGAACTATTTCCACCTCCTCCTTTTACTTCTCCTCCTCATCCGCCTCTTCCGCCGATCTCGCCGCCTCCGTCCGCCGCGCCAGACGGAGAAGTGAGATCGTTTAACACCTGGTTTGAGCTTCCTTTAATTTTATAAAAAAAGTTTCCACCGATGTGCTACACCAATACAACTCAACCAACCACCGTTTATGCATCATGGTTACCTTGCCAAGAATATCTCTTTGAAGTAATAAACGGTGTGTTTAAGTGCATTTCACTTCTCTCTGGTTTCACTATTTGTAGAACGACGTGAGCGAATTTCAGTGATGTAGCATGGGTAATCGTTTTGGGTGCCGTTTACAGCTTTCCTTTCCACCACATTCACATGGTGTACTGGCGCGAATCTTTTGTGTGCTGTAGCTATTTTAATATTATCTACCGACTCACCCAACAGTACATACACCCTGTTATGTTTTGGGTTTGTTTATTGTTGGAATAGAAAACTTGGAACCGCCTCCATTTCGTTTGTTAAAGCAGGGATGTGCCTGCGCTGACGACGTCGTTTTCGTCCCGGATTACAATCCTCTTATAATAATGTGTTCATCAGCTCAGTATTTTTATTCTGACGGCAAGTGTGGGTGCAGTTTTATTTGGTCTTAAAATAACGCTTTCGGATGATCCAAAAATGCAAATAACCCGAGAACGCTGCTCATATTAGGTAGCCTTGCACTTCATTTAAAAATAACAGCCTAAAAAACGGAAATGTTCAACATTTCAAAGAAAATCCTGTATGCGAGTTTAAATAATAGCGAATCGACTGTGCATAATCGATTTGAATTGCAGCCTCGAAGCATCAATGTTTTTGACTTGCATGTCGCCTTCTAACAAATTCACTACGTATCTATTGAACAGCCACGGCGAGTGACGTTAAGTTAATAACGTTCGACGTTGACCTAACTGTTGGAGCATATTTCAGGAGTGAATCAAGCAACCAATGACGACAGACAGGAGCGGGACGCACACGAAAAGAGCGCTAAATTTCAACTTTCAAATTTCAACTACATCAGGGAACATACAACATCAAGCATATGAACAAACGTGTTTATCATCCTCTTCTATGGTGCGAGCGTCCAAATATGCAATCCCTTTTTGAGAAAGAGAGAGAGAGAACTCTTTAATGTTGGCTGGAGAGGTCAGCTGTGCTGGCGGCAGTGCTTGCTACGCCAGATGAGCATAATTACAATGCAGTAAAGTGAATGCGAGAGAGAGTGAGAGAGAGAGAATAGTCTAAGTGAATGCGAGAGATTGGTAAGGCAACAATTGAGAGAAAACAAAAGTTAAATAAAAAATGGCATGCAATAAAATGCACGAAAAAAACTCAAAATAAAGTTAAGTAAAAAATAGAGAAAATGGCGCCAGGATGCGCAGACATGCCTCTAGCTCACATCTCAACATGGGAGGTAACAACCCATTCTCTATTTCCGGCTTTAGCTTACGAGGATCCACGAGCTGTAGTGGGCGCGGGGAGTATTGAATGCTTGGCTATTGGATCATGCAACTGCCTCCGGCTTGGTAATTTCACCTGTTTCTATAACTTCCTGGTGGTTTCGTTTTTACTTTTAAGCAGGAGTTTGCTATTAGAAAAGAGAGGCACGCAGCCACAGTTGTCACAATGGAGGACGATGTGGCTCTGCTGCTGCCACGTGCTTTAGCTGTGTTCATTTATTTTGCAGTTTATGCATCGGCCAGTTGGATTTACGCGTTCTTTTCAAGACAGACTACGGAAGCATTTTGAGCGCCCTCATGACAGAAGTTGCTATTAGGTGGCTAGCAAAGAAAGTTAGCAAATAATGCCAGCTGTATTATTGCACATCGCTCCTTTAGCCTGCAGCACATGCCTCTAGCTCACATTTCAACGTGGGAGGTAACAACGCATTCACTATTTCCGCCTTTAGCTTACTAGGACCAACGAACTCTGGTAGGCGCGGGGAGTATTGGACCAAAATAACCGAGCAAACCAGAAGCAAAACATAAAATTGGGGCGGGTGGGACTTGTCAACGTTAGCTTGAGCCACCATTTGCAACATTTTTCCAGTTGCTAAGACTTGGTATGTGCTACAGGCCCTATGCATGTCAAGAAAAAGTGAGTCGAAACTCGACCGAATATGTGCGGCATTTATTTGGCGCTCTGAACGGAATAGAACGAGGTGCACCAATTTTTATCTTTCTGTCGAAAGTGGAGAATTGTGTTTGGTTCATTCATTCCTAAGACAAGTCGTCTCATGGTTTCTTTTCTTTTGAGAGATCAAGATGATTCTGCATTGCGTGCAATACTTGAAATGAGGTTGCCAGTAGCCTTGCCTCATTTTATTATTTTGTATTTTGCTCTGAAACTCGTGGGTGTGCCTGGGTTTCTGCGGGACGTATTGTGGGCATTTAAATTTCTGAATACCTGTTTTTCTCTTGATTATCTCAATGTCGTTGCAAGTAGAACACTGCATCAGGAGGTTGTTGAGGTTTCAAATTCAAATTCTAGTTTATTTAACATCACGCGATGTGTGGATGTACGGGAAAAAAGCCATAACAAGGCTTGACTGGAATGTTTTGCAAACAGCGGAATGTTACATAGCGTACATTATTACAGATTCGTATTCCGAAACAGAATAAAGATGTACACCATCTTATTGCTGAATGGGGTGAAACGTATAGCGAAAACTACACCCCTTGATCTGTAACGCGTACATTATCAGCAATCACCATAATGAGTGTCTCAGCAATTTCACATTAGTAGCAACTCAAAGACAGAAAGAAAAAAGAGACCAGCTTAGACAAATGAAAAAGTACGCATTATACAAAGAACTTGGCACAACGCAAAGTCCTTTCAGTCATACAATCGCAAACTGAGGCAAGGGGGAGAAAGGAATGTTTGTGCACAAGCGTAAAGCACTACAAGAAATTATCCCGCAAGCTTTTTCATGATATGGAAGGGATATCTGTTTTGCTTTCACATAATTACGTATTAGGAATAAATCGTAGACGATATTTCAGAATCTGTGTGCCATAGTCTGTTTGGCATGTATCAACTTTGGCGAGCACAGAATGCCGAGTGCAGTAAGTCGGATCATTTATTGTTAGGTTAGATAATTGGGCCAAAGTGTGTTCTCTTTTGTTAAATTCCATTTTATGGCGTCGAAACTATCGGAAAGATTTTAAACATTTAACAGTGACACTCTTCAATTGCTAAAAGAGCTAGGGTGTGTGGGCTAGGTAGGAAACCTCATAGTAACCGTACGAATGGCCCGTTTCTGTGGTCGAAATACCTTGCTGATGCTTTCCGCCGTGGTCGCCTCCCCCACCAGCGCTCCATAATTAGTACAGGAGGAAAATAGACAGTCGTACACAGTATGATTTGCGGAAATATGAAAATACAGGCAGTGGGGGCGAATGTAACCTATTACTTGAGACAGTTTGAGACATTTTTTAATGATTTGCTTGCGAAAGTATAGGAGTACCAATATCTCGGTGCTTGGATTTCGGATGACCCCTCTTGAACAAAGCACAATGATGTCATAACCGCAAAATCTCTTCGGACACTTTTTTGTTTCTTAAAGAGTTCGTTGAAGTATGCCACACCCGATCTACGTCTTCTTGGCTACAATTCTATTATTCATCCAACAATGAAGCACGCAGTCATTATTTGGGACCCTTTCACTACAAATAATATTGACTACATACACAGAAGGAATACACGCGAAAGCAGTTCGATTTATATTTAACGCATACGGCCACTCTTTTTAAAAGAAGTGGGTTCCAATCAGTTTCTGAAAGAAATCGCATCTGTCGCTTGAAATTATTTTCCAAGTTAGTCAAAGGTCACTACCATGGAGACATTTCACATATTTTATGTTATTATTCAGGTTATACTACCAGAAAACGGCATTCGCTCATAATTACACCACTTGTCTCGTGAAATAACTGTTGTAAATATTCTTTTTTCACGTGCAGGAGTGTACACTTGAATGACCTGGCGAATTATGTTGTTTCACAAAGGTCTTTGTCTTTATTCGAGTCGCATTTTATTTTATTCTTTTTTTTTCTGCCGTCGTCAATCTTTATGTATAGCTGCTTGTCCTGTTACTTACTCATGACAAAGATGTACCCACCCAGCTAAGATCTTGTATCAAGATTGCAGTCCCTAAAAATTAATAAATAAGTAAAGTTTTTCAGCGAGGTATAAAGTTGTGCCGATCCCATGATAAATTTTCCGAGCAAGACTTCCCTTCTTGTCCTCCTTCGTCATTCTGTCTGCGACAGAAGAAGCGAAAGGATGTTTTAAAAAGGATGAAACAGGTGCCATTCAGGCATCGAGCAAAAGTTTCTTCTTCCACTTTTACAGGGGCGCACTTCCTGTCAAACCATGGCTCCAGAATGAAAGTATATTTGTAGCTGGGAACATCGACTTTGGAATCCGTAATAAGCCAGAAACCACAGAACACATCTTTCGTGATTGATCTGATGCGCGCTTTCACTGGAACATACTTCAGCGGACACTGAAGAAAGATTTACCTATCGCTTTATTATTGCATCCGCTTTCTGCACGTGGAAAAAAACTGAAAGTGTGCCATATGACAAGCTTATGGTGCTGAGCCTTCATAGCTAATGGAGAACTAGATTGGCGAACAGACATGCTGATGTGGATCCAGGCCGGCCAGGGAACATTTTGTAGAATTTACTTGGTTACACACGAGAAGTGCTTAGTGCTCAAAACGAGCGGCCTCAGTGGTTTCCGTGATCGATTTTCTTGCCGCGCAAAAGAGTCTGTAACTTCCCTTTACAGCTAACTAGTGGCTGCTGCATTACCCCTTTAGGTGTGCATAATGTTTTGTATGTCATGTCATCGTTTGGGACAAAACGACAACATAGAAAGAAGCTTGGGGGTTCTGTGCTCATCTCGTGTTCTGGAGTGCCCTGGTTGTAATCTTACCCACAGCCAAATTTACCAAAATGTATATTCGACTCAGTTAATGAGAGCCTCCTTGAGAAACATAGCGTCATTGCGGGCGTCTACTGGCCTGTTTTGTTTTTCTTTCTGGCCAGTTAGTCTTTTTATATACCAACCATTATCTATTTTGTCTGTCCTAAGCGCCGTATGTTCCACCTACATAACTGACCAATGCTTTTGCATTAAACTATGTGCGTGGTGCTGGCTGCACAATCGTATCATTGTTCAAATAGTGTTAACGTCGGTACCCTGGCCTGACTTGTGTACCGTATTTTTTTCCCAGTGCACGCATTCAATTTTCAGTTGGAAGTGAGCACTTTTCCGTCGCCTCACCGGTCTGCGTCATTAATCGCGCAGTAGCTACTTGATATGGCATACAATCTCTCCCAACATTACATTAGAGTGAGGTGACAGAAACCGAAAAGAAAAAAAAAGCCCAGTGAAAACTGTCACGCACTCAAAGGGGACATTGCACTGGCATCAGCATCAGTGTCAGTAGCACTGCGGGGTCCGGAGGAAGACAAGGAGAATGAGACGCACAAGGAGAAAAAAAAAACAACGCTGACTCTCTTTTGAGTTTAAGGAACCCGGATGCTTGCTCTTCCCTTTTAAGCTTTATTGAAAACGCTAATCGAGTTTTATTGTAATTTGCATTGTTTACGATCACTTCAAAATTTTTCAGTTAATTTTTTTCTAATTTATAAATTCAAAATGCTACCCAACTAGCTAAAAGGTGTGATGTGCCGTAATAAGATAAGAAACTTTTTTCTTCTCCAACCTGTGATGTTTGGCCGATCCCCGGATTAGGTAAGCGCCATACATTACGAACAACATCAGCAACAAAAACCACGCTGGAGAAGGGCTGCCTAGCAGACACAAGCTCCACGGCCCGTCGTCCAGTTCGCCCAGGTGACCTTTGACCACCGTAAGACGTCTGGGAACCACTTCGCCACCGGCAACGCTGAGCCGTGGCGACAAATTCATCGCCACCGATGTCCACTCGTCTTTGCTGCCTTGCTCATCGCTCTTTCCATAAGATGGCCTGATCGCCACCGCTGTTTGGGAAAACGCGTGCTCCACTCATCGCAACAAGCCCTCGACAATGTTTCGTGCGCTACCGAGCGCCGGCTGCGGTAAGCCGTGTAAGAATATTTCTGCCTTCCGCGGGACGGTATCAACCTGTGTTGCTACTTTACATCGCTTTTCGTTAACCGCTTGCATAGAACTTGATTGTCTTTGCCTCCTCCCACATTTTTCTTGCTTATCGTCCGGCATAAATGTGAACCATACTGATTTTTACTGAAGCCCAGGTCGCTCTCGTTCATTCCTGTGTTCCTGCTTCTGGTGGTTACGCCTCCGGAACCTTATCACATACATCTTACGCTGATGAAAGTTCTCAGAAATCATTCCAAATCCTTGGAGGTGCCTAGACCTCTTATTTACAGTGGCGTAAATCATTGGGGCGGGGTCAGGAGGGTCCTGACCCCCCTGACCCCCATTGAGCGGAATATTTCTTAAAACTCATATTTATGCAAAAAATGGCCGCCAATGCAAGATGCAACCGGTGCGAATTTTCTGGATTTACGCCACTGCTTATGGCCTATAGTAATTTCTATCAAAATCGAGCGCAAATGACAGTTATTTTGGTGCTATTGTATGTCCTTACCTTAGCGGGTGGCCTTTGAGAATATATGAAACACGATGACTCAGCCCGATGTAGTGAGCAGGTGCCAGGCCCCATTTTGAAGCAAATGACACTTCTTCTTCGGTGCATCTGGACACCGCCATGTGCGTTCCGGCTTGGCTTCGTTCGTAACAGTCCGATATACGGTCCACTTGGCAATCATTGCACTCTTTTAGCAAGTCTAACCAGGCGACGAGCTCTGAAGTTCCATTGGTCATCGTACTTCGGCTAGCTAGGATGAAGTCCCACTGCCCATCGGAACACGGCGTAATGGTGCCGTTCTTAACGTCGTCCATGAGCGTAGAAATGTCGGCTAGATCCCCCGAAAAAGCGGGACTAATTTTGAAAGCTGTTAACATATTTTGCACGAATTGAACAAGAAACTGTACGCCAATTAACCAAGCTACAAGAGCCGCAGTGCGATACAGGGTCCCGCGCTGTGCTAAATCTTCTGGGCCACGCCCTAAAAACGTGCAAATAAGAAAAAAACAAAAACGAACAATTTGCACCTCGGCAGAGATGAACAACAGCCTGCATCGCATCCAGATGGAAAGTACTATCAAACAGCCCAGAACCGTGGTCACAAACATAGAGAGACCAAACCACACCCACGAGTCGGAAAAGAAATCTTGCAAGCTTCTTTGATGGTTTGTGTAGATACACATTTCTTGGGGGGAATACTGCGCCTCGCAAGAAAAGAGTCCATAAGAGCAGGCCAACGGGACCGCAGGAGTGAGACAAAAATCAGCCGTCCAGTTCTGCAGCAACGACAGTGTATCGTTACCACCGCGTGTTAAGTGAATCGAGAAATTTTTTGCCTCATACGAGTCCAGAAGAGCTTGAGCTTCGGAATTGGCTTTAATGTTGTCCTCCATTTCATCCCTGATAACAACCAATTCCCGCGTTCCAGTAAACCGTCGTTCGCCATGGAGAAGATCTGCAATGGGCCCAAACTTTCGCTGTGTGCAATTTCTGTATTGGTCAAATGGAAAGCTGGATGTATATTCACTTACAAATACGGTCTGGCAGAGAACCTGCGAAAAAACAGATAAATTTTCTTGCGAAGCTTGTGTGAAAATAAACATGCGATTCCCAGGATGCATGGGGGCAAGCGTAGTTACAATATATGTTTGAACTTGGGAACTCAAATTCCAATACCAAGGAATTATCCATACCCTTGGCTGGAGAAAAATGTTGAATGCAATGTCGCGTCGATCTTGATCGTGCGCTAACTCCCGTTGTATTGCATAGACGCTGCCATTCACTATTTTTACTGGGATGACAAACTCCTGAAAAAAACGGCATTGGTACGAAGATGTCGCTGCTGGCACAATCAAAACACATCGTTTTTCGAATTCCTTCGACGAGGACAGCGCAGTAAAGAACTGAGAATAGCGAGGAGTAACCAGTCCAGGTATTGAGGCAACTAGTAAAATTTTTAGAAAAGCATTCGTCATAACTACATCACGTTAGCTTTCGATGAAAGCGAATCTAGGAAAAAAAGCTTCTTATACGTGTACTGACCTCTGCTCTTTTATCCGCTTGACTGCCAAAGGGGCGGACACTGAAAAATTACCTTTTCCTCGAAAAACGAGAACGGCGTTCTTCTTTTTACAAACAACAAATATTCTCACAATTAAACAACTGTTGGACAAGCAATGCAGTACGCGCATTGGAATTCCGTGGGGATTGAGGGAACTAAAAATATCTTTATATGTTGCATCATGTGTATCGCGCCGTCCTTGCAGCAAAATTTTAGGATGCGACACAATTACCTTGATTAATGAGCCTTGTTCTGGTAATTAGTGATAATTTTGTTTAGCGCTTCTTTGGAGCTTTCTAAATGACTGATTGAATAGGTTGAAACTTGCATTGGTTAATTCACCTAGGTGGCCATGATTTTCCTATTTCGGATGCAACGCCTGTCGCTGTTGAGTTTCTAGCAGTTCTGGGCCTAAAGAGAAGCGCTGCTCTCTCGTAGCTGCAGTCGTTTCGGCACAACGAGAACTGAATTGCGACTTCGCAGGGAAGGAAAGCTTTTTTCCGACAAACTCGATGTTTTATCATCGATTCTTTTTTAGTAGTTTAAACAAAAAGGCACCCTGGATAGTGCACCATCGATCCGATAGAAATCTTAGATATACGCCTCGTTCGAAAGCAATAGCAAGTGGTCCTCTCAGAGTTTGAATGTCTGAATCCTTCCATAAGTCCAGCAAGGTCCATTCAATAAAGTGTTTTCGATTGCCCCATCTTCTGCGGGCCAATAATTCAAAAGTGAGGATAAGTGCGTTTGCTTCAAGAGTCGAGATTTTAGATATCGCTAAAAAAGTGAAATTGCTTGTGACTTTCTCGGACCCCAATAGAAGAAAACCACCAAACAAGCAGAACAGGCAGAGAAAACGAGAGAAGGCTCCTTGCTGTGTATGTTCAAATTCACGCCCCTACTCCCCGAGCAGAAATGTTTGTTTGAGAACTGAAAGATGTGGTAACTGAAAGCATGTGCGGTAGTGCATAATGGCGGTAGCGCACAAATAACATCTACAATGCACTTCAATACAGGCATCCTCTACTTCCTAGAAGCTAAGCGTGAGGGTGAAAGGAATGAGTACGAGCATTTCGTGGTGCAAATATGAGCTTGCTTTAATTGCACATGGCAAGCTATTTATGTTGCAAATAACTCTTAAATGCAAGCCTGTTAAAAATGTTCCGTGAACGTGGTAGCAAGGTTTCTAGAAGTATTTATGAGTATTTATTTATTTTTTATTTATTCACGTCCACTTCTATTCCAGACTTGAGTGGTTATAATACAAAGCAAGAAAACGTAATAATACCGTGAGTATGGTAACAAAAATTCATTCTCGCGGTTATAAAATTTTAGCTAATTAATTGCGAAAACGATTATCATGAACGGCCACGACATCTGCTGGGTGACAGTTCCAATCAAGTGATGTTCTCAGGAATAACGACTCTGAGAAATGTCGTTTCTTTGGTCGATGCCAACTGTTTAACATGATCAATCCGGTAAGAATGAATTGCGGTTGAAAAATGAGTTCATTGTATAAAGGGGGGGAGGGCACAGTTCGTGAAACAATGCAATATGAAAGTGGTTCGGCGGGAAGCTAAATATAGAAAACCAATGATGGATTTCATATCCGTGATTCTTGCAGTATACGGTTATAACAGGAGTATACGGTTATAACTGTTATACGGTTATACGGTATCTTGCAGTATACGGTTATAACGGTTATAATGAAGCGAGCAGTGTTATTTCGAACCATTTCAAGAGCAAGATTTTCGCTGCAGGGGTCCCTTACCGGCGTAGCACACTAAGGTTTCGACCTGCTTTGTGTTTCATAAATCAGGAGTTTCAATGAGGTGCGGGAGTTCGAGAAGTTAGGGAGAAGGCAACCAAACATGTGATTAGCTTTGTCGACTATACAGGGTGATCAAAATTAAGTCGTCAGGTGTTTTTTTTTTTAATCAGGCGCTTAGATTTACGTGAAGACCCCCTCTACAGTGAGGTTTTGCGCTCAAGAGGACACAGAACTACGTGGTAATTATTGATGTCGGGGGCCTAATTGGCTAATTGTGAATAATTAAATTTTTAGTGGTTGCATAATGAGGCATGTTTGTATTGAAAAGTTGGACGCAATTGTGTTTCGACGCAGTTTAATTTGGCAGAATTCATCTAGAGCATCCGTACTCTGTGATATCGAACTGTGAATTTTAATTGCCGTTCGCATGATTGCGCATGCTAGACACTGAAGACCGGCGCAAAGCTCATCCCTTTTGTTATGTGCTTCGATAGCGGTTCCCAGTATTACAGATTGCGATAGCGCCAGCCGAGACTGAAAGGGCGTCAGTTATCACTTTTTCCTATGTCTCCACCGCGTTGTCAAGCACAAACACCGTACATAGCAGGAACGTCACAAAAGGGAGGAGCTCTTCGCCGGTCTTCACTGTCTTGTATGCGTAATCATGCGAACGGCAATTAAACTACGCAGTTATATTTCTCGGAGTACGGATGTGCTAGAAGAATTCTGCTAAATGAAACTGCGTGGAAACACAATTGCGTCTAACTTTTCAATACACGAATGCCTGCTTACTCCAGCCACTAAAAAAGTTAATTATTCAATATTAGTTAATTCAGCCACCGACATCAATAATTGCCACTTCATTTTGTGTCCCCCTGATCGCATAACCTCAATGTGGAGGTAGTTGTCACGTAAACGTAAGCGCCTAATTAAAAAAAAAAAAACCCGTCGACTTAAATTTGATCACCCTGTATGTTCGACGTGGAGCGTCCAATTTAGTGTTAGTTGAAATGTGGACGTCTAGGTAATGAAATATTGGCTTAAAGGAGCATTGTTTAAATTGTATAAAGGGGTCTGTTAGCATTGCGCGATATGTGAATAACTTTAAATTTACGAACGTTTACTTCCATTACCTATTCTTGACACCAGTAAGTTATGCTAACAGGAGCGGACTGAAGAGGGTTAATGTCATTGTCAGTATTACCATCGCGAAAGATAACGCTATCGTCAGCAAGCAGATGGATGGGATAAGATGCAAGAGACGAAGGTCATTATTCAAGATTAGAAATAGGAGAGGCCCAAGAACCGATCTTTGCGGTACGCCAGAAGAAACGAGGCGCACTGAAGAATAAAAGTTATTAGCAGTAATGATTTTTTGAAGTGTGAATTAGTGGTAGGACGCTACACAAAGAGAGAAAGGCACACACGGACGTGTGTGTCTTTTTTCCCCTTGTGTAGCGTCTTACCACTGCTTCATACTTCAAAAACACCATGAACCAACTGGTCCGGCTTTCTACCTTAGTAGCAGTAACGAAATTCATATTTATTTATTTATTAATTTTTATTTATTTGTTTATTTATTTATTTATTTATTTATTTATTTATATATTATTTATTCATTCGTTTACTTATTTTAACATACTGTCGATCCCACGTGGATTTTAGCATAATAGACATTGGCAATGCACAGAAAACAGGTGTGTGTTTTATTTAAACAACAAGAAAAAACAGAAATATAAGCATATGCGTCAAGTTTTATACAAGAAGAGCGCAGGTTAAAACGTCAAACAAAATCACAGGCGTCAAAGTTTCAGAAATTTCATGGGAACAAATAAACAAACTGAAGGAATACTCAATGTAACATAAAAAACATAAAAAAGAATTTCCGATTATCTTCAGCAGCAGTGCTAGGAGAACAAACAAAGCCAGACATCTTTAGGAGAACATTGTAGGCACAACAATTTCTCCGTAATAAGCACCTGTATTTGGCTTTGATAGGGCACCCATTCCGCAACAGTTGTAAGAGAAACTCTTAAGTGGGAAGTTTGGACACCGTGGCGTCTGTAATTGTAAATTTTGGTTGTTCTTCTCCCTCTCTTTGTTTTTAGGCGGCGGTTATGGGAACTAATCTAGCGCTCTCCAACTTTGGAGAGACTCTCCATCGCTGAATAACAAGACGCAGCAATGTTCTTCTCGCATCGCATAGTGCCTTTGAGCGGTGCACCAACAGCCACACCAGGCATCGGCCAGATTTTTCCAAAAGAGGTCCGGCCGTAAATTCCTGCCAGACCACTTCCTGGTGAAAGACTTTGGCCCATATTGAGATCTAGTCTTTTGCCGCATCCGGACCGTGCTCCACTGGCTACCAACGGCCAGTCTCCGTTCACGGTAAATCTGTGATGATCACATGATCCTGCCATATTACAACGCAATTTTAGCACATTCCAAACGATCAAACATAATACAGTTGAACGATCGCAGACATTATAGATACATGCGACATTGTACCGACCCTGCCACGTGGCCGTAGACACCTGGTTCAGAGGCTCGGCAGGGCCGTAATGCCAACGTCGCAGCGGAGCGGTTCAGCCAACACATCAGTTCGTCTGTTCGACGCCTTCGCGATTTGACGATGTTCGGTTATCACCGCAGTTGTTCTGTTTGCACGGATCAATAATAAGAATGTCTGGATTTCCCGGTCACCTGATTGATCATTGATTACTAAGTTCGGTTGACTAACGATTTATTTCTTTGTCGCTTATTCACAAACGCTTATCCTATATGTGCACTTGCTGTATCCATCTGATCCCGCAACATAGTTGGGTACATCTGTTTAAACACGACGTGAAGGCGGGCCTCTCGGCAAGTACCTCGAAGAGAAACAGCGTGCAAAAGCGACATAAAAGAGTACAGACGGACACAGCGTTGAGTAACAACTGAATTTATTATTGCGTGATCAGAACTAAGTAAGAAAAGGTGATTGCATGCAACTTCAGACGTGAAAAATTACCGAAAAATATTGCGTCAAGTCATTAGAAGGCAACTCTGAGGCACTCAAGAAGCGCAGGGCGGTGCCGTCAATCCCTCGTTCGCGCGAGATTGGGTGTGCTCGGGAACACCCAGGCTAAAGGAGGAAGAGGACTTTTCTCTCTCGCGCGGGCTTCCCTCAGCAAGCAGAGTCGCCATTAGACTGCTATAGGGTTTTTGGTCTCTTTTCTTATTAAACTCTGCCCCTCACTGTTGACCAGTCGCTACGTTTACGCTACAATATTGCAAAAGATTGCGTTGAAAGAAAAAACAAGGAAAAATTACGCCCACCTCCCCTCGCGGGAACCCTGGTGTGATGCGACGCTGAAGGGGGTTCCATTGTGCGTTTCCGTCGGGTCGATTACTCGAATTGCGTGAGCAATAGTCGGGTAATGAGAGAGAGAGAGAGAGAGAGAGAGAGAGAGAGAGAGAGAGAGAGAGAGAGAGAGAGAGAGAGAGAGAGCAAGGGTAGCGCGGATGACCGTCGACTGAGAGACCGGCCGGAGCGCGGCACTCCGCCGCAGCGCGCCCGAAGGAGCGGAGACCGCGTAGAGACAGGGCGCTGTACATGCGCACAGCGCGCTTGCGCCGCGCGCAGCGCCGCCCACCGGCGGAGTGAGAGAGCGCGCCGCACTGCGCGCGCCACAGATGTTGAGGGAGAGGGCGCGCTATCACGGCGAGAGTAGAGGGGTGAGCGGAGGAGAGACGCAGCTGTGCGGACGCGGACAACGACGTCGCAGGAAGGACAGGGCCGCCGGCAAGCGATGCTCCTCTCAGCGTCGCATCTAAAAGTAGATTACAGCAATCGCACTGCGATAGCATTTTCGAAGGCCCACTTTGGCCACAGGACAAAGGTTCCACCACGCGTTCAGTATAGTAGTTTTACGACGCGTTCGGTATATTCTGTTCGCAACACCGGCGACATTGCGCGGACCGAATTCATTCCCAACTATCGTTACTTGGCGCGCCACTGGCAAAAAACAATCGGTATTTGAAGTGAGTTATATAGGTTAAAAAAACAACCTGCCAGCAACACCTTTTAGTCAGTTTTTTTAGCAAAAAACAGACATGAAATCACCCGTTGACAAAGCTGCAAATGTTGGTCGTTCTCTAGTCCAGTCGAGCCTAGTGTTTTTGTTAAGAAATAAAACAATGCCAGAATGCAAGATACTTGCTACTGTAGTTATTTACTATTCATTTTATCAGACTCGCCCTTCAAGCTAATCAATGATACAAACTTGAAGAAAAGCCCTCCAATATATCACGAGTTATAATAAAATGAAGATAGCTAGCTAATTTTGATCGCGTGGGATGTAAGCTCCATGTTGACAATACCCTCACTCGTGCACAAAGAAACGTGAACCAAATAATGAATAAAAAGGCCAAAACTTCACTTCCCAGTCCTAGGCGGGCCCGGGAGCGATGACCGGGAGTGCCGTAGGGCGCTGCCGTTGCGGATCAGCGCGTTCGCGGCAAAGGGCGACGCGGGAAAGCACCACGCACTAAGCGGCGCAAGAAGGGCGCGGAGGACTCCATTCCCGTTGGTAGAGCGAGCGAGACGAAGCGGAACGGGAATTCTGTCGCGGAGAAATTTGTCCCGACCATCGCTCATCGTCGCGCGCAAAGAGAATTCAGTGCCGCTATTCAACTTTGTCGGTTGCAAGTAGCGACCACCCTTTATGCGCATCGACTAAACAGCCCCTATGTGCGAGCAATATACCTGACTACGATTAACTGTGCGACAGGTAAAACAGCCAGGAAAAGGTCGCGTATCTGCGTGCAGCTTTGTGCAACGCCTCACAACAGACGCTAAGTTGCTCTATAGGCTTTTCAAGTAATGCCTTTCGCTTTGCGCTAAACTCAAATGTTGTTCCTACCCGCTCGTAAATCACCAGGTAATAACGTCCAACAGGTTTTGCCTAGCGAATCATTTAATCATCGCGTTCCACTGTCAAAGGTTGAGGGTCTCGATGGTAACGCTAGCCGAGCGAAGAGTTTTAGCATTCTAGCGACTACTTCACAGTTGCAAAGTCACGCTTTCCCAGTCCACGTGCTTGAAGCAAACATGGAACCAGCTGTAGGAACATTCTCTAATCATCTTTCAGCTCTGAGCCTTCTTCATGCCTGCCGATAAAGCGATATCCGGCCTTGGACACGAAGGCCTCTGATTCGGTTAAAATTTTTATTCTTCATCGTTGATGTAGTATTTACATACTCGCTCGCAAAAAACAATGAGACCGATTTTTGATAAAAGGCGGTGCAAATAGGTGACTTCGCACTATTCTTGCAGTGACTAGCGTAGAGTTCTTGCCGTACACAACAATATTGACACACGAAATGGTAAAGGCACAAAGGGCACGGAGCAATTGTTTTGTACTTTCAGACTAATTGAGTTCATGGGTTACAGTTAATACCGGGCGGCTGTAATCGGCAGTCTTGCGCAATAGACGGTGAGTAGTCCACCGACTAGGAGCGGCACATTCATGGAGTTAAGTAGCCAGCAGCGAGCGTAAACGTTAAAAGGAGAAATGCCGACGCAATTCAGTTTATTGTATTTACGAATATCCTGCATGCTGAAGTAGACTATCAGGGAGGGAAAAATTATGCAAAACTGCTATATATTGGTTTATTTGGCAATTATATTTACATCTTCACATCTGGCGGATGGCATTTTCAGTGTTCCCCTGACTTAAGCGGCGCCCTTCACGTGGACGCCATTGGCCAATCTCCCCCAAAGTGAGCGTTGTCCAGTAGACAATGCACCGAATGGTCCGTGCTGTACGCTTTTTCCATTGCAGGGAAATATTCAGTTGACGAATCAGGTCAGTACATCCTGGCGGAAAGCTAGGCATTGCCCATCTCAGGCAAAAGGACTTCTGCAATACTGGACGTAACTGTGGCATATAACGCGGCAGGACAGCGCGGCCCATCTCCCTCCCGTCTTCAAGGAAGACAGGAGATTCCGGCCAACGTGTATTGCCATGTCAAGCACGCGCCCACGATTCCGCCCGCTTGCCAAGCAGACGAGGAGCCCGCACCCGCAGCGGCATCGGCGCGACGTGTCGCTGGACAGCTTAAAAGGCAATCGACTAAAAGGACTAGGACTGGGACAAACTAGGACACTAGCGGATTCTACTTTGCTTGCTGGACGCCGACTGCGGCCATTGCCATTCGTACCCGATCTTCGAGGAAGGACCGCAACGCTCGCCTCGTTTCCAACAACAGATGGATTCTGCCCGCAATACGAAAGGAGATCAGGTCTTCACCGGAGCAACAGTCAGAAAATCCAACAAGACACGGCTGGCGCGCGACGCCTTGCTCTGGCCCATGGACAGTTTAGCAAGTCCACCGTAGGAAAGGACTAAGGTTGGGAACAAACTTGGGACATATCAACCCAGCGATATAAATCTAGCCTTGCTGAGACCGCCAGGACCGTGCGGTTTCCAATATCAGATTTTCGCGGAAGTTCCACCCGATCATATAATAACGTAAATGGAGATAATTGGTCGCAAAATGTCGAAAAACTTAAAACATCGAAAATATTAAAAACTACGAAAATGGCAACGTGTACGCTTGCTTGCCACAATATTGCAGATTTCGCGAAAGCTCCACCTGCAACGTTAAATACGTAAATGGAGATAATGGTGAACAAATTTTGGAAAACTAAAAAATACGAAAAATATAAAAAACTACGAAAAAGCAACGCTTAAGCGCCTGCATTTCCACAATAATGCAGATTTCGCGAAGTTCCACGCGTAATCGTTATAATACTGTAAATGAATAATTGGTCGGGCTAAATTTCGAAAAACTAAAAACACGAAAATATTAAAAACTACTCGAAAAGCAAGACCGTGTAACGCCTGCTTTCCACAATAATTGCAGATTTCGCGAAAGTTCCACCTGCAAACGTTAAAATAGCGTAAATGGAGATAACTGGCCGAACAAAATTTTGGAAAACTAAAAAAATAAAAAATATATAAAAACTACGAAAAATGGCGAAACGTGTAACGCCTTGCATTTCCACAATAATGCAGATTTCGCGAGAGCTCCACCTGTAATCGTTATAATACTGTAAATGGAGATAATTGGTAGAACTAAATTTTGAAAAAATCAAAAATACGAAAAATATAAAATAACTACCGAAAACATAGAACCGCTTAAGGCCCTGCATTTCCACAATAATGCATATTTCCGGAAGTTCCAAAGGTAATCATTATAATAATGTAAATAGATATAATTGGTCGGGCAAAATTTCGAAAAACCTTAAAAACACGAGAAATATTTAAAAACTACGGAAAATGGCAAGATGTATCGCATGGCCTTTCCACAATATTGCAGATTTCGCGAAAGTTCCACCTGCAAACGTTAAAATAGCGTAAATGGAGATAACTGGCCGAACAAAATTTTGAAAAACTAAAAAAATAAAAATATATATAATAATTACGGAAAATGGCGAACCGTATAACGCCATGCATTTCCACAATAATGCAGATTTCGCGAAAGTTCCATATGTAATCCTTATAATAACGTAAATTGAGATAATTGGTAAGACGAAACTTTGAAAAACCTAGAAAATTAGAAAAAAAATATTTAGAAATTGCGGAAATAGGCAAAAGGTATAACGCATGGCAATTACACAATAATGCAGATTTCGCAAAAGTTTCACCCGTAATGGTTATAATGGCGTAAATGGAGGTAATAGGTCGAATGAAATATCGAAAAACTAAAAAAATATTAAAAATATAAAATAACGGTAAATGGCGAACCTTGTAACGCCCTGAATTTACACAATAATGCAGATTCGCGAAAGTTTTAAAGGTAATCGTTATAATAACCTAAATGGAGATAATTTGTCGGGCGAAATTTTTATTAACTAAAAAATAAGAAAAATGTTAAGAAATTATGTAAATAGGCAAAACGTGTAACGCATGGCTTTTACACAATAATGCGGATTTCGCAATAGTTTCACCTCTACTCGATATAATAGCGTAAATGGGAAAAATTCGTGAACGAAATTTCGAAAAACTAAAAAAACAAGACAAATATAAAATAATTACAGAAATGGTGAACCGTGTAACACCCTGCATTTCCCCAATAATGCAGATTTCGCGGAAGTTCCAAATGTAATCGTTAAAATAACGTAAATGAAGATAATTGATCGGACAGAATATTCATAACCTAAAAAATAAGAAAAATAATTAAAAATTACGGAAATAGCAGTGCAGATTTTGCGGAACTTCCATCTATAATCGTTATATTAGCGTAAATGAGATAATGGTTAGAAAGAAAAGCTTGACACCCGAAAAAATCAGAAAAAAAAAAATTACGGAAAATGGAGAACCGCGTAACGCCCTGCATTTCCACAATAATGCAGATTTCGTGAAAGTTCCAGTTCTAATCGTTATAATAGCGTAAATGGGATAATTTTGCTCTTGAAACTCGAATTCCCAGTCCAAACCAAAACATCTTTTTGTTGTTGTTTGTTCGTTTTTGTTGTCATTCTTCGACCAAACTACCATATGCGTATTTAGAAATATATTGTGTATAATTTGTTTGCATTGAATTGTACAGCCTCACAGAGTACTCGTTGCCCCCCCCCCCCCTTCAGTAATGCCCTCGGGCCTTTAAGTATGCAATAAATGAAAAATGAAATGAAAAATAAATTGGTCGCACAGGATTTACAACAAAAAAAACAACAAAAAAATACGCGGCGCTGGTAAAAACCACGGGTCAGCTTGCCCAAGAGCTAGCCGAGGTCAAGAAAGAACTGCATGCACAGCAATCCCAGGCAACCACTGCCCCAGGTCAGCCACCCGAGACATCTACACCCGCCGCTACTCCCGAGTAGAGCATCGACACGCCATCCCACCAAGGCACACAATCCATGGACACAGCCAAAGACGCGCCCCAGGAAGAGAAGACCACTGATCCAACCCCCAAGAAACGAGAACGCACGTCATCTGAAAACCACACGGAACTGACCCAACTGGAACTTCAGCTGGAAGCGAAAATTGATATGCTCACCAACACAAACGCCAGCACAGCTGCCGTCGCCGACCAACGACTGGCGTGGCTGGAGGAGTTGATCACCACGTCCTTCAGCAACATACAAAAGCAGTTCGAATTCATTGAACAGACCCTCAAGCCAATAGTCTGCAGCCCCATTTTTGCGGCGCAATTCGCCAACCACCCATACCTCCAAGAACAGATGCAAGCCCCAACTCCGCTACAACCATGTCCCAGCCCCAAGACACAATAGGATCGCTGCCAGGCCTTACGGTCTGGCAGTGGCACTGCCACAGTTACAACAACAAGAGATCAGTGCAGCAACAACATATCACCACAGTAACCAAGAAACCCGACGTCATGCTGCTGCAAGAAACGGCGATGGCGACTCCCACCCTCCCTGGGTACCACGCTCACGTTAGTCCGGCGGAGGGACGGGGCGTCTGCACGTTCGTCCGCAAAGGGCTCATGTTCGTCGAGCACCAACTAAAACACGGCCGCAGCAGGGTGGAATACACCTTCACGGAAATCCTTCCAAGCAAACAACGGAAACGCAGCCTGTTCATCGCCAACATCTACAGTAATCCCAAGCACCACAAACAAAAATTCAAGACTCTACTACACACAGCCAGCACACAAGCCAAAGAAAGACAACACGTTGCTGATCGGAGAGGACTTCAACGCGGACCATCGAGCGTGGGGTTACATGAAGGACACGGCCAAGGGACGGGACCTGTTACAGGATGCTCTGGACCACAACTGTAGACCCCGCTCATCCCACCCGCATCGGCAACTCCGTAGCACGAGACACCACACCAGACCTTACATTCGTCAAGAACGACCACGCGGGAAAAGTAACATGGCACAACACCGGTGTCGACCTGGGCAGCGATCACTACATCCTCGAAATCACGGTACCCAACCTATTCTGGGGCAACACCATTGCACACAAGTGGACGGACTTGGACGGTTTCCGTAAGGGACGTCCCACCACAGCACAAGACATCACAGCCATCGAAACCTGGACGGCAGAGCTCCGCGATGCAGTGCAGTCGGCCACCAAGACCGTCGAAACGGACGAGGACGTCGTTGCCATGGACAGCCACCTGGCCGATTTGATCGAGGCCAAACGTTCGATACAGGCGCGTTGGAAGCGGAAACGACTGAACCGCAAATTGAGAAAGAAGGTGGCTGACTTAAACAGGGCCATTGAACACCACTGCAAGGTCCTGTGCCATCAGCAGTGGTACGAAATCTGCAGCCGAGCTGACGGGCAAATGCACCGCGGTTGCACCCGGAATCTAATTCGGCACCTCCTAGACGAAACTAAGACCAAGTCACACCAGCGCGACCACCTGGCCCGCATCATGCACACCACCACACATAATCAAGGAAAAGACGCTGTTATCAAGAGCCTGGAAGCCAAGTATCTACCGGACACGCCAACGGAAACCCACCCGCCGTACGGGGGGCTGCCCAACGCGTGGCTCGACCGAGACATTCCACGTCAGAGGTGCGGATAGCGCTGCACGAGCTCAATACCCGCTCGGCAGCCCGCCTTGATCTTGTTACCAACAAGATGGTACGCAACCTCGATGATGCATCGATCGAGTCCCTAACCCGTTACTTTAACGAATGCTGGCATTCGGACAAGCTCCCCAGACTGTGGAAAACGGCAAAAACGATTTTGATCCCGAAACCGGGCAAACCACCGGATATTGGCAACCTGCGTCCCATCTCGCTCACGTCCTGCGTGGGCAAGGTGCTGGAGCACGTGGTAGCTACACGTTGGCAGAAATACTTGGAGAAGGATGGCCTCTATCCAGACACGATGGTCGGCTTCAGGCACAGACTCAGCACACAAGACGCCATGTTACAACTCAAACGAGAAATCATCGACAACAAGACACAAGACCGCAAAGTAATTCTGGAGCTTGATTTACAAAGCGCATTCGATAAAATCAAACACTCAGCCATATTAGCAAAAGCATCAAGACTTAACATGGGGGTAATGAGCTACAATTATATCAAGACTTCTTGACCAACCGCACGGTGGAACTGCACGCCGGAGGACCTCAAGCTTCCAGAACGCATGCTCGGCAGCATGGGTACACCGCAGGGTTCGCTCATCTCGCCAGCCATTGCTTTCAACCTCGTCATGATCGGGGTAGCGAGGGAATTGGCGGGGACCGGCGTCCGGCACACAATCTACGCCGACTACATTACTCTGTGGACGGCCGGTGGCACCGACGCCAGCATCGAGCAACAGCTGCAAGCGGCGGTTACCACCACTGAGCAGCACCTTGAAGGCACCGGCCTAGTTTGCTCGCCCGCCAAATCCGAGCTGTTCGTCCTCACACCGCTACGACCGGGGCGGAAACGCGCTACCCCTAGGGAGTGCGATCACATCAAGATCGTGACAGCATCAGGGCAACGCATTCCCGAGGTTTCCAAGATCAGGGTCCTGGGTCTCCTGCTAAACAAGAGCGGCCGCAACGACGAGACCATTACCAAGCATACCACCAAGGCAATGGACGCAATCCGGCTCATACACCGAGTCTCGACGCGACGGGCGGGCATGCGTGAAGACAGTCTCGTGCGCCTTGTCCAGTCGTTCGTGATCAGTCACATCGCATACGTTGCGCCCTACCTAAACTGGCACGTCACCGACAGGACCAAGATCAACACGCTGATCAGACGGGCTTATAAGACGGCGCTGGGCTTAACGGAGACCACAAGTACGGCTCGGCTCCTGCAACTGGGTGTCCGAAGAAATATCCGAGGCGCAGCTCACCGCGCAAATGGAGCGCCTCTCTACCACCAAGACGGGCCGCAGTATGCTGGCATCCCTAGGTCACAACCTCCGAGCTCCCAGGCGGCAACCGTGCGAGATCAGCGAGGAGGCGCAGGCCCACATCCGCGTGGACCCCATCCCGAAAAATCATGCACCCTGAGTATAACCAAGAACGGTGGCAGGCGCGGGCCAAGGCCCTCACCGAGCAACACGCCCAAGACCCCCACGCCCGATACGTAGACGCATCGGAATACCAACGGGTCGTTGCGGCGGCTACCAGCACCAAGACGACGGCAGCGAGCGTGCGTTGCACAGACGCCACAGACGCCTAGGAGGTTGCCATCGCTCTGGCGATCTCCGAGACCGAGTGCCGCACCGTGCTCAGCGACTCGAAGAACGCCGTGCGCAACTTTGCAAAGGGGCGAGTGTGCGCGCCGGCGGCTGCCATCATCACCAAACTCAAGTTCCAAGAGCAAGGCAGCACCATCCGTATCAAATGGTTCCCCGCTCACGCGGGCGAGTGTGCACCTTCACCGAACCACAACGAGACGGCCCATTCGGCGGCGCGAGGGCTTACCCTCCGCTCCCCCGAGAGTGACCGTTCCGTGTGGTGGTTTGAAACCAAGGACCGAATGACCAGTTATAGCGAAGTTACCAAGTGTTATCGCCTAGCTCGACGGACAATGCCGCCTTCTCCACCCGGCACTCAGTCGGGAGGAGGACGTCATCCTAAGGCAGCTACAGACCGGGTCACTCCCCGCCCCGGCAGTTCTACACGTGCTTCACCCAGAACTCTATCCGAGTGGTGTGTGCAGTGTTTGCTCAGTGGGTCCGGCGGACCAATGGCACATCATGTGGGACTGTGCCAGGTTCCCGAACGAAGCTACCTCCAGGACATACCCGCCCGAACTTCAAAGTGCAGTGCAGTGTACAGACAAGGACACTCAACTATGGGCCGGCCAGCAGGCCCGGGGTGCGCTCGAAAAGCACAAGCCTCACGACCCGCCACAAACGGGCCGAACTGGGGCATTGCAGAGTAGGGCATAACCCCGGGTCGACGCTTGGCCAACGTCACGACGCTTTAAACCGTCGGTTGCCGGCATTTAATAAAGTTACTCCTATCCTATCCTATCCTTGGCGGAAAGAAACTCACACTCAAGACAAGTGGCATAAGAATGCTGATAATTCTCTGAATTTCTGCAGAATTCTTTTAACGGCTCTTCGCTAGTAAGCTATTTGAAAACACCAAGCTGCTTATTCCTCAACAGCCCTGCAACACGCTATTCTTGGTTGAACAAGATCGGATGTCCTGGAATTTATTCGTGCAGTCCTTGAAAACAATACCAGATGAGAACTAACGTTAAAGCCAACAAAGCACATTTAAGTGCTCTGTGCTGTTGCTAGGGGGCATTTCATACTAAACACTGCCACTACATGCTCTCCAAGGAGATGACAAATACACCAACTGACGCTTCCGATATGTAGAGTAGTTACCAAGGGAAACCAGCGGTCGAAAGGAGAAACGTGCGGAGTAGGAAAACCGCTTTGATGAAAACTCTTGGGCACTCAACTTTACTTGCGCGAGATGGAAATTTCGGAAAAGATAGCAAACACGACAAAGCCTAAGTGCAGAAGAAAATATGTCAATCACCGACAAAACACTACCGGCACTTGAACCTTTTAAGGAGTGCACTATGGAAACTCGGTATAGATCACGAAAAAGTTGTCCTTTATTTCCGGGGGTTGTAGAATGAACTATCAAACCCCAGGTTAAAATTGTATTGAGTCATCAAACTGCTCTCAGTGCAAACCGCTAATATTTAAGGGGAAGCTTACACTTAAGTGGTGGCACAAGATTAATCATCATCATCGTCATAAAAATCATCATTAACAACAACAACCACGACGACGACAGCCTACTCAGGTCCACTGCAGGATAAAGGCCTCTCTTATTGACAAGCAACCACTCCTGCCCTGCGCTACCCCAGTCCATTTTTTGTTTCTGAGAAGAGAGAGAGAGAGAGAGAGGACAACTTTACTGTGTGCCCCGTTTGGGCTCGAGGGACACGAAAATGGTTGGAAATTTCCTTCGGTCATCTTCCCCTGATTATACGGCCTGTAATCGCTATATAATAGCAAAAATGGAGATGACCGGTCGCACGAAATTTTGAAAAACTAAAAAATAGGAAAAATACAAAAAAATTATAGAAAATGGCGAACCGTGTAACCCTTGCATTTCCACTATGATGCAGATTTCGCAAAAAGCTTTGCCTGTAATCTTTGTAATAGCGCAAATGGAGATAACTGGTCGAACGACCTTTAAAAAAATAAAAATATAACAAAAATATAAAATAATTACCGAAAACCTCGAACCACGTAACGCCCTGAATTTCCACAATAATGCACATTTCGCGAATGTTCCACTTCTAATCGTTAAATCAGCGTAAATGAAGATAATTGGTCGGACAGGATTTAGAAAAGGCAAAGAAATGCCTTTAAAACCCACCCAATCAAGACAAACGGCATAGGAATGCTACGCATTAGTAGACAATTCTTTGAATTTCTGTTGAATTTTTCTGAGCTACCTAAACGAGAAAATTGGAGCCTGTCTTTCTAACTGTCTGTCTCTCCCTCCGTTAGAGCGGCCATCTTAAAGATTAAAGAATTGTCGAACCAGACTTTTATGTAAACAACATATTTCTACACTACTAAACCTGGTGGCAAAAAAAAAGGCATTAGAGGTATTTGGGGCAACACATCAATGAAAAACTCGCACTTTCAGTGTTCTTTTAATTCAAAGCAGGCAATAGCGTACTTTTTGCGATGCAAAACGAAAATATTGCTTGCGGGCGCGCGCACCACGTCATAAGCACGGTGATGTATACTTGTGATTATATGCGGCAAAAAGACTCGAGCCTTTCTTGTGCTACTTTAACACGAAAATTTTGGTCTGTCTGTCTGTCTGTCTGTCTGTCTGTCTGTCTGTCTGTCTGTCTGTCTGTCTGTCTGTCTGTCTGTCTGTCTGACTGACGGTTCATCGACCGGGCCAAAAGCTAAAAGAATTCTTGAACGAGACGGTTTACAGACAAAAGTATTCCGAACTAATAAAACCAGTGAAATACTTTACTTGACAATATTCTTCAAAAAAAAGATTAGGAATATTTGAAGCAATCGTAAATACATAAGTAATACAAGTACTAAGGCTTTTATAGCTAATAATACTACGTAAATAAACGAGGTGTCAATTTTTTTTAACAATAAAACGCGTTAAAAACATTATTCCAAACTCGAAACACAAAATGGCTCGCGCGAAAGCCTGAGGCTCGTGGCTCGAGCACCCTGCAGAACCGTAACGAAAGGTTTCAACAGATAGTGAGCAAGCAGCGCAAAATCTGGAAAATTTAACTGAATTCAGCAAACCTCTATTGTACCTATCCTAGGAATACTATCAAGAGACCGGGCGAGAGGTAGGCGGGAAAGACAGCGAGGCAGTTTCGTGGCAGGAGCTGCAAAAGTGACTTTCGGAGACATTTGGAGCGAAGCGAGCAGACATGCGGCCAATTTTTGTTCGCCAAAATATCCGTCAAATAAAGGAAGTGCATTTTAAATTGCTGAGTACAATGTCCAAAGAGAGGCAAATAGGACACTCTTTCAAAGAGAACACATTTACATAAGCTTCACGTGTTCGGAGAGCCATCCCACAGGGGCTACCTTTTTCACTACTTTTGGCATTACGTTGTCGCCAAACAATAAAAGAAAACCGGGTAGTCATATTTCCATCCTCGCGCCAGTTTGCATGTGTCGTTGTCGTCTCACCTCTAATGTCCCCCAGAATTGGCCCATTCCACAAATTTGATGCTAGCGAGCGGCGACACTGTGGCCTGTGAGTTCCACTGCCCTTGGTGCCACGACGTAGAATTGCAGTACTTGGATGGCGGACGCGAAAGAATCTCTACCGAAGGCTTCGGAGGTCTGCACCAAGGATCACGGGCCGATCGGGCACAACAATCCCGATTCCCACAATTCCAACTTGTGGGTTTAACGGGCCGATGCTGCACGCCGGCTGTGAGGTGCACCGGGGTGGAGGTCTCCGAATTAATTTTGACCATCTGAAGATCTTCAGTGTGCGCCGAAATCTCTACACACGAATTTTTTTGCCGTTTAGCTTGGCGGCCTCGAAAGCGGCCGGCGTGGCCGGGATAGAACCCGTGTGCTGTGCCGATCCCGACTGAAACTCAGCTGCACGTACTAAAACGAATTTCACTAGCTGCGCGTGTTTTTCTGAACAGTTCAAATATATTCTAGGAGGAAAGATCGGGGGGTATTATCTTTCCTTCGTTGCACTTTGGTTTGTTTTTGTTTTTCTTCGCATTTTACAGTGATCTTCATATACACTTTTCTTAGGAACAAATGACTTTGCCAACTACACATTTCTGTAGAGATACGACGCAAAAAATTACCTATGGGCGTTAAGAGCTTAACAAACCATGCTTACGCATAATTGAAAGTTGGTCATGTTCGTATACATTAACAGCGTGTATAAACCAAGGACAAGCAGAATTTAAAACACAAAAATGCTGGTTACCGACAGGGTATTCCCCCCTAGAAGCATAATTTAGAAGCAATATGGCAATGAACCCTGAGAAATCGAAACATAGATGATCACATGATTTCGTCTGATCAACACAAGGATCGTTCCTGTCAGACAGTAGGACTGAAGCTTGGCGTATATGTCTGGGTGCTGTACACTTCATGGTACACGTCATGGTACATGGTACATAGTACACTTCATGGTTGCTGTGCACTTCATGCTTGCTCGATTCCTCCGTGTTCTGACACCATTGCCTAAAAATAATGCTGGATCTGAAAATATCGCCTGGCATAAAAATTCTTCTATTTGCGCGAAAGAGTACGTGTAGGCTGTTTTTATCTAGTCTTGTGTTCCCCGAGCATGGTGTCAACGTAGTGGCCTCTGTGTTCTACGTACGCGTGCTAGTAATAATACTATTATAATGCGAGTTTAATTGGTTAAAGATAAGCGCTTCTGCGAAGGAGGGACAACTTGGTGTTTCTTTTTTTACGCCCACTTGGTTTCCCTGCCTCGGGCGATGCCAGCGTACTGTCTACGGTGTGAAACGTCTCAGCTACTTTTGCTACCAGAGACAAAAATGTACATCAAAATCAAGGAATTGCCTCATCTGTAAATATTCCTTCACCGTTTGTATTCATTTTTAACTTTATTCATTTTTAACTTTCAACAAATTCGTTGCGAGTTAAACACTTTTGTGCAGGTGCAGGGCGCTACATGGTTAGTGAATTTACAACCTGTACTCCGCATTGGGAAGCATTCGCGTCCTTCGTGCACGCAGAGGCTAGCGCCGCGACAAACGAAAAAATTGGGCCCGTATCTGCTTGCTTCGGTGAAAATGTAGTCGAAAGGCGATAGTCTTCTGTCGCCCCTGATGCATCAGTATCCTCGGCCTTTTCTTTGCGTTTTCTGGGAATGTCTTTGTGTCTAGACTTGGCACTTCACGACCGCTGGCATGGCCGCTGAAAGGTGGAAAACCGACGATTCCCGCGTAGCGCGCCTGGCTAGAAGATACTTCTGGCAACACTTGTGGAGCCACCTGTCAGTGGCCTCAGGAAACACACTGATGTGCGAACCCAGGGTCACTGCCAAGTGGGGCCACCTAAGGCCCCTTAAATTTTAGGGGCCTTAGTGTCACCAGTACCGCGGTGGGCAGCGCGTTTCGTTTTTTTTTTGTACAGTGGTTGTAGTATTTCCTTTGCTGTCGCAAAAATAATCATCCATGTATTTTTAATAAAGAACCACTGAAATGCGTAATGACTTTTTGCTCAGCAAAGTTGGAAAGTGTGATAATTGCGAGCAAAGTTATATTTTATAAAGGCAGTGGCTATTTTGCCGGCAGCCGGCAGATTAGCCTGGGAGAAAAGTTGCCGGCAGTGCCTTCCCATTGGCTGGCCCAGACCACGTGAATATTCTGCCGGCACATTTTCGCGGGTGCTCTTTTGCCAGCAATTCCCCGGCAGTGCTGCCCCTGGGCGCCAATGCTGCCGCAGCCGGAGATGTCAACTTTAGCGCTGGGGACAAGTTTTCAAGTTTTGCCGAGCTTGAGGAGAACATTGATTAGTACTGTTCAGTGTATTACGCGAAGTTACCGAAAAAACGAGTCGGCAAGACTGTGGCGGGCATGTCGAAGTTTGACACAGCCTGCCGCGAATCTTGATTTTTTGCTAATCATTTCTCTATTCTGCGAATTCGCTTGCAAGTCTACAAAGGCAACACCAAGGAACATTTACTGTCTGTAATCAAAGTGACAAAGTTCGAACTGCCCGCCGCAATCTTGCCGACTCGTTTTTCAGTACCAATCAACCTTCTCCTCAAGCTTTGCAATGCTCGATAACTTGACCCCAACGTTAAAGTTGACATCTCCGGCAGCGGCAGCATTGGAGCCCAGGGGCGGGATTGCCGGGGAACTGCCGGCAACTTTTCTCCCCGCCTAATCTGCCGGCTCCCGGCAAAATAGCATCTGTGAAAATATGCCGGCAGGATAATCACGTGGTTTGGCTCAGCCAATGGGAAGGAACTGCCGGCAACTTTACTCCCAGACTAATCTGCCGGCTGCCGGCAAAATAGCCACTGCCTTTTATAAATGGCTTTGCGTGTATAAACGTCTCTTTCAACGTCAGCGTTAACTTCTGGCGGCTTTATCGAGGGACAGACAGACACACAAAGATATAGACTAAAATTTCCACGTGCATCTAGCGCAAGAAAAGACTATCATATTTAAAAACTGGTGCGGGGACGCCATTTCAATAACTATGGATACGACCACTTCTAAGTAATCTTGTAGAGCTTCAGTCAGTTTGATCTGAGGGTACTTTTCACATAATAGTGCGAAAACAGTGAAGCCTTCACAAATTCCAAACCTAAGTCAAAACTTTGAATCTCCTGAACAAAAACACGCCCAGTGTCACAGTCTGCCAATGGCAGATGAACAATTTAGTGCTCGCAGAAAGTTCCTTCTTGTCACCTCTTTGTGACCCTCAACGTTTGCAAACTATGTAAACGAATACTGCAGGCATGCGCGTTGTGTTTATAGTAAGGGCGTCTCTTTTAATAACTAATAAAAGGAGCTAGAACATCCTAAGCTTTTATGCACGAAACACAAAAAATCGCATGCTAGGAACCAAAGTAAAGATAACAAGAGGTGTTTCCGTTAATCAATTTGTATACACATGCACAGATGTACAATCAGTTAGCAATCGTGACTGGCAGAATACAAAGCAGTTGTAACGCACCCAAGTATCGTAACAAATTGAAATATTAACAACGGTGCACGTAGTTTTTCTTATATTGTAACGGTGAAAGTGAGCGCTGGGGCTTGTAGCAATGGGCAAAAGCACTTTATTTAGAGGGCGAACTTGTGCCCGTAAGTCCGCTGTCACCGCTAGCTACAGCGTCCACAGAAACTGCTCCTTCGTCTTCTTCTTCGCCTTTTTTCTCAGCTGCTCACTTCGATGTCCTCACTTCGAATATTGGGTGTGGGCCGCTGGGTCTGTCTGGCAATGGTGATAATAATGCCGTGGCAATATGATCCACATTCTAAGCTAGGGACTGCGCCTGTTCAGTAAGAATGCGTTACCAGAGGGCATTCCCGAACTTATGTCTCCTGCGCATACACGGCCCGTCCCCAGGGAGCGCAGCATGTGCTGAAAACCACACCGCACAGTTGTTCGTGTTTCAATTCATCACAATAGTACACAATATTGGAAGAGAAGTGCTGGAAACATTGCTGGGGCAAGAAAAAACAGTAAACACAAAACAGCGCTGATAATCAATCGCTGCGCTTTTATTGCGGAGAACTAAGGAAATTATTTTTCCAAAGCCGCAACCTTTTCGCTTTCAAATTTCTGGGATTGCAAAATTTGTCTTTTTTTGTTAAATAGATTGTGATTGGCAGTGCTGGGACACCTCCCCAATTCTGGACGCATGAACTTTGAAGTCGCGATGCGTGGAGGCTAATACGTAGTTGGATGCCGTAACACCACGCGTCAGTTTAGAGCGTCCGCATGAACTTCCCTGAGGATATCAGTTTACTGTAAGAGCCGCGGATGTGAAAATTGCCTTCAAGGTGGCATCCCTTTCGTTCGCACCCGGCGAGCAAGCTCCTTTTAGAGTCAATACAAAAACATTTATCTCATTCTTCTGGGATGCCACATGCATTGACTTCATTCATTAAAACTCATTATTTGGCGTGACGATTTTATTTCAAGTGTAACTTCAAGCAAAACAGATTCATGCAAAAATCCTCCACTGCAAGATCAAAACAATGAAAGCTTTACAGCTTACAAAAGACTTGCAGCGGGCAGAGCAGTGCTCCGTTTTTACAAAATATGAAACGGGGCTGACAAAACGGTGAGTTTATGAAGAAAATGAGTAAAAGCTCTGGGAGAAATTCAATAATTCCAATAAACGAACGAGGTCCAAGCCGAATGATCACTAGCAATGAAAAATTTCTTCTACGATCATCACTATAAAATCACCATGGACAACAGCAACGAAGAGACGTTTTACAGAAAACAAATGCGCACAGAAAAGTTCAGAACATTAACAACAGAAGCTAAAGAGCATCGCTATGCATAATCCATAATATCACTTTCGCGTATTTTAAGCTATGCTTTACTGAAATTAGAGCTTGATTCTCACATTGGCATAAAACTGTTGGCTGATAGCTATTGCAAAAAAAGAAGGCTGCATATCCACTCTGCAAAAAGACGCATGTGCCGTCGTGCAGAAGTGGCGAGGAAAACGTCACAGCATTCGCGTAGAGATACGTGTATTTCTGTATAAGAAAGTGCTGTAGAACACGTTCTGACAAATTGGTTGACTATAACGAGCAGACACACTAAGAGTTTAACATATGTTGGCAAAACAGGAGCAATTTTTACAGACGTGCGTAATTGGAGGCATGAGGGAAAAACATGGCACCATGCGGTCTGTTGAACTATAGGGCTCGCAGCAAGAGTTGTTTTCCTGGCTATGTAACCGGTGATGAATTTGGTTCATAGGGGGAATGCTTAACTATATCACACATTAGGAACTCTTGAAAATAATGGGTATTTGTGTTAGCCGTGTCTTGTTTCCTGAATGGTTTGCAGTGGCACCGTTAGTTTACGTGGTGCGGCTATCGCAACATATTCTTGCAGCTTATTTTACGATAGCACAGGAGCACCCTCGAGTTTTGTCAACTCTTTTCACCATGGGCAGAAAAACTTGTTATGGGAATTTTGGACATCAAGCCGGTACTACTACTGAAAAGAAGTGCTTCCTACAAACGTATCCACGTATTTTAGACTGTTTGATCTCAAACAAATTGTATGCTATCCAGGCCACAGACAGTCAATTTCAGTTTCGTCAGAATTTGAGGAATAAAGTTATTCTTGGGAACTTTGGAAACAATGAGGACACAAGGAGTTTTTTTTAATCTGATGGGTTTTGATCATACCCTTTTATAAGCTTTTAGGCCACCATGGTGTAACGGGGCTTTCATTTCAATAATAGCTGTGTTTCCAGAATTCCAGATTAGGTGTCTGAAAGGCTTGTGGAAGGAGTGGTGAGGAAATCTCTATACTATGGAAAATAACACACCATGCGCAGTATCTTCGTACCGACGTGGTGCTACAGCAAATCTCGAAGGAATACACGTGCTACCATGTGTATGATTACAAAGACGCGACGAAAAGTGCCCTGGCTGTTAATGCTTGCCCCCAGTAGCGGATATCAGCAATCGTCAAAGTGTTTTGCTCACAACTTTTAACTGTCCTAACATAAACAGGTGTACATCACACACTTTCTAGCGCTGCTTCAAGTAACCACAAGAACACAAAAAAACCTTCTGCACAAAACACAAAAGACGCAGTACACTTAATAAAATCTCTACGTGGACTATCAGCAAGCCACCTGGGGAGAAATCCACGAGGGCCCCACAGAAAGGTGTCACAATAACACCCGATTTTGAACCAAACACTCTCTGTGGCGGCGAGTCAGCAGAGACGCTGGGCTCATCATCGCTGAAAGGGTGGGGTACGCGTGCATTGCGAGTGATGAGGGGGCGGGGGTTCGCAGACATCGCTTTCCTACCCTTTATGTAGGTGTGTGTGCGTGTGTGTGTGCGCGCGTGCGTGCGTGCTCGCGCGGGCGTTTGTTTGTGTGCGCGCGCGTGTGTGTGTGTGTCTGCGTGTGTGCGTGCGTATGTGCGTGCGTGTGTGCGTGCGTGTGTGCGTGCGTGCGTACGTGCGTGTGCGTGTGCTCGTGCGTGCGTGTGTGCACGTGTTGCGCGTTGTGGTGCTTTTATTTGTTCACCGATATCTCACGCAGCAACGTAGTTCATCGGTGGACTAATCTTTGCGGTGTGTAGGAACCCACGCTGCCGATCTAAGCTTGGTTACGTACTTGTGTTTGCGTGCAAGTGTCGAAGAAGCGCGTTCGCCGTATCTATCTTAAAGGAACCATGAAGACAAAATACAAGTTGGGTTTATTAGAAAGACTGCTTAGTGCGATAACAATGATACCAATATCATCGCAATCTTCGAACAAATAACGGAGATATTAAAGAAAACGTGTGAAGCAGTCGCGACCCCCTAGCCAATTTCCCGCAACTTTTCTATGACGTCACGGAACCTTGTTTGTGCGATTGGCGGCCGCCTAACTGACCTGTCGTGACGACACATGACTGGACGTCTGTAATGGGGCCTCTAGTTCCATTTCACGGCATCACTTGAACGCTAACGCGCAGTTAACGAACTGAAAATTATATTTTATTGTTGGCCCGTATGACGTCATTCTTGCTCTTAACACGTCACTGTGGCGCAAAATTTGAAAGTTTAAATACTTCTTGCTTTTTTTGTTAAAAACCAGCTTTTGTGGCTGTAATGGAGCTGAGTGAGAAACGGAATCCTAGTTCTTTCAAATTAAACGAAGTTGTATTTTCTCTTCATGTCTCCTTTAAGGACTGTGCACGTCGGGAGGTCGTTGTGCGATTACCCCTGCGCAGAACTAAGCCCGGTGGTCCAGGAAATTGTTTATAATGGGCGTGGGTGCCTGCCTGGGGGCTCTTTTTTTTCAGACACAGCTGTTGGCGACTGAACCGGACACCACACTCCGCGGAGCACGAGCGGGACCCTGGCACGCTTGGGCCTTCTCCGAAGGATGCCCGCGTCTTAGAAGGTCATCTATGGCACCGGTATGCAGACTGAGCGTGGTAGCCGCTGTGAAAAGCGCCCGTCTTCACGCGCGGTTCCCGACTAGAACACCAGCGAACGCAGCTGAGGGCAATCAGAACCGGCCGTCAACGCGCCTCCGCCGATACTCGGGAAGGGCCGCCCGGTCTTCGAAGATTGTCTCTGGCCCCGGTCTTGAACCGTCAGGCGTGAATTGTTGTGAGCGGCGAATAAACCGCTGTGTTATTGAACCACTGCGTCAGCGTACGCTCCTAGCCGGTAGCAGCAAGGCCGAGCTGCTTCAGGTTTCAATATTCGTTTATCTCTCTCCGTTTGGGACGATTAATTATTCAGCCTTATTTTCAGAGGTTTTTTTTTTTTTTGCTGGTTTCATTTATTGCTATGTTAGAAAAGGGCCCCTGCAAAAGGAATTGAAACGCATTTTAGTATCTTCTGGGAAGAAATAGTGTCCAGAAATACGGCAAGCAGGAGCCTCATTTTGCAGGTGCAGCAGTGGGGTATGGTGTTGAATATACGTTGACACGGGAAAATACAAGTCCGTCTCTCAAAAGCGTCTTAGTCTGCACCTGTGTTGTGCAAAATGTATAGTTCGCGGATGTTAAAATAATGGTCCCGTTCACAACATCCATTTGGTATAAAGCGGCACACATCAGGTACATTGAATCTACAACATCATCTCTATCATTTACGTTAAATTAATACGCATAACGGGTACAACGTAAAGTTGTAAAGTAGGTGTGAATACATTTCACAAGTGTTTCCAAAAACAGATTTCAAAGCAAGAACCATCAACTTTTTCTGTGTCAGAAAAAAAACATGACGTAATATTTTGGCCGCTTTTTATAGAAATTCCTTCACTGCCTGAAAGCCATTGGTAGACAACCATCAACACATTCTAACTTGGGGAAATCGAGTAAATATATTTCGCAACATATAACATTCCAGCAGTACCAATGATATTTGTATGCGCAATAAAGTGAAAATTTAAATAATGAACGGTTGAAATTTAATACTTTTAGACATGTTGAACTAGATTATTTCCGGGGCAAGAACATGTTCTCGCTGTTTCTTACCACAACACATGGAATGAATCCAGAAATTAAAAGAACGATAAAAAGCGTTCACGTTTCTGTTGGTTGAAGGCTTTGCGTACGCTTTAGAGAACATTTTTAATTTTAAAATTCTCTCCAATGTTCCCATTCCATGCTTTGTAAAACAAATGCGAACACTAGCGCATCTAAGCTGAGTTAATCTTTAACGGTGTTCTGTAGTAATTTAAAAAGCATCTCTCTTGGTTTTGCATAAATCTAGTTAAAACTTACGATACTGCGTACAGTTGGTGGTGTGCCGCAGCGTTTAAAGTTAAGCGTCAAAATACACATTTTCTTACTCCTCGAAACAAGGCGTCTTCTGCCTTATAGATCATGGTGCTCTATCCATTTCCTGCTCGGTTGTTGTTGGCTTCAGAAATCCTAAAAAACTGCAGTTTTCTGAACAGCCATTCCTCATAATAAAATGATGGAGGCGGTGTGGGTATACGGTAAGCATTTTGCGCGTTTACTGCGAATTCACTGGTTCGACACCTCGTAACATACGTCCAGTGACGCTGCTTTAATTCTCAGTTCTGAAGCATACACAACACCAGTTCCCTAAGCTGGCTTCACTAACCTTATCCATGCTGCTCTTCGGGGATTCACAAGAAGGTTCTCAAAGAAGGTTTTTACAGTAATGTTCGGCCTTTAGCTATCAACAAAACGTACCTCGAGTTTGGAGAAGATATTGGTACTGGGAACCTAAATAAAGACATCCCCTCAGCTATACAAATTGTTTTTCGACAATGCTCAGGCGAAACTTTTACTTATTGTATGAGCAGCTCTACGTTTAAACGAGCTGTCTTTTCGCACCATACATATAAAAGTTGCTTTTTTTTTCGAATAATAAATGTGATATGGGAAAACCCGTTTCCCTAAAGGTATCTTTACGTCAATTTCTTGCGTTCATTTTCTTGTTTGTTTGATCACACCCAATTCACTTATGATTCTTCTTAAATTTCTAATGCCACAACATCTCCATTCCAAGAGTTATGAAAGCAATGCAGCACAGCACCATGTACAAATAGAAGAAAGTCTCTACAGAGAACATGTCTTCCTCTGCTGGGTTCCGGACAGGAGGGGTTGTATTTCGGTACCGGCCGGCAAGTCCCGCTTCAGCGACGACCCGGAGCATACGTCGGTGCTGGTCTCTGCGCAATGTAAGCGCATGTTAGCACCACAGTATTCAAACGCTTTCGTGTATTCGTAAACTCTGTTGCATTTTTAGGGTCATGTATATTGTTTATGATAACTCCACTTCTAAAGACAGCATTCTGTTCACAGATTTGTTCATGCCCTCCTTTTTCTGGCGAGTGAAATGTATCCAACCCCAAACCAACTACCAAACTTTCTGCCTGAATTGCACGGCCTTCTAAACAAAACAGGCACCTCCAAAATAACGGACTGTCCGTACCATAAAATGCTACAAAGTAAATCGGTAGCCCCAAATAAGTTGAATTTATTCTAAAACTTACAAAAGCATCAATTCGAAAGGCCGAAATTTTGATAAGGTTCGAATACAAATTTAGAAAATTCTGATTATTTGGAAATCGCGGTAATACGTTTCCGCATAATAATTTATCACCCTACAATTTTTGTTTCAAGCCAATGTAGCACAGTAACATTTCATTCACAAACGTTTTTACTCAATAATACCCCCCCCCCCCCCCTCCAAAGACGGCCAAAGATATCTCTCCGCTCTACAAATTTCTGCAGCCTCGGGTGACGGAAGCTATCCTGCTATGCTTGCAACAAACGACTTAAAAAAAGTGTTTCCACCGTAAGCAAATTCGCGCGTGCTCTCCTTTAAACTGAGTAGACAACATTTTAACACGGCTTTCGTTTTATAGACCAAAATAACAATAAAATAATTGCGCCCCTAAGCACCATCTACATTCCTACAGAAACACATTGAAAAATAATAAATAACAGGCTAATGCATCCTCTTGAAGGCTCAGGGTGGTTCCACCGTGCTCTCACGGGTTTCCGACACCGCTCGGCATTGATGACTATCACGTGGCTGGCACGCTGGGTCATTACCTAAACTGCTCGGATTGCTTTGCCAGGTTACGTGCTTGCACTCGACATTCACATTTCAAGTTATGTTAGCTAGCCATCCTTATTGCAAAGGAATCGGCTTCAGTGTTCTCAAATCGAAACTTCCAAATATGGTTACGAAATTTCCTGTTCAACGCCGACCCCCTATCTGACTCAATGCTTTCGCACACCAGCTCCGTACTTTCTATCCAGATCGCCGCGTTTCCCGAAGATCCATCTTATGTTAAATTTTCTTCAACCTAGCCATTAATCGGGTCTCACGTACACTCGAACAGGACTCTGCTGCTCGCTTTGCCGTTTGCGTGGTCGACAGTGTGGTTTGGAGTGATGATAAGAACTTCCCCTGAGAAAGTCCATGGGAAAGGAGCTCTGTCTGCCGTACTCAGCTTCAATCGGCATCTAACTTAGTTAAAATTACGACTATCCCCCGCACGGGGCACCTTGAGTATTCATGGTGACGGTGTTGGCGACACCGCGGACCCCGAGCCCCCAACATAAACTGTAACCTACCATGGTGATGTGTTTAAAGGTGAAGGAGTAGAAGCCTCAAACGGTGGCCGTCGGAGCCCAGGTCAAGCTCCGGCGGATGGGCTCCCTGTCTGTTTACCAGGCAGGGAGCTCCGGGACCTCTCAGGCTACCAGGGTAAGGTTTGAGAAGAAAGTACCCCCGTCCCCTGTTTTTTTTTTCTATGCTGTATGGAAAATTCAAAACCCCCCTCCAAACGTGATCGGTCCCTGGAGAGGGGCCGTACCGAAGTATCTTTTCCTCCACTTCCAAGCATGAGCTTCCCAAAGCCAGACAAATGCTCTCGTTTCCTTGTTATCGAATCTCTTGACACAGCCCGCCCTCTTGCTTCACAATCAGTATTTTTGATTACAAAATACCTTGATGGAATAATTTGGAAAACCTATAATGCCAAAAAACAACGCACAGGTGAAGTCCTTGTTGAAGTAAAAAACCAGCAGCAGGCAACCACACTTCTTGGTGAGATGAAAATGGTCGATCTGGACATCAGGGTTACACCCCACCGCAGCCTGAATAGCTCGCAGGGTGTGGTCTCTGAGGCAGATCTTCTTAACGAGACAGATGCCGACATTCTTGAAGGTCTAAAGGATCAGGGTGTCACAGCCGTGCGCCGCATCACGATGCGTAGAGATGATAAGATAATCCCCACGAAACATATTATCCTGACCTTCAACTGCTCCTCACTTCCTGACCATATCAACGCAGGGTTCATCCGATGCTCCATTCGTCCTTACATTCCGAACCCGCGCCGCTGTTTTAAGTGCCAGCGGTTCGGGCACGGAACCAACTCCTGCCGTGGCCGTCTGACCTGCGCAAAGTGCGCTCAGCATGATCATTCATCTGACAATTGTCCATCATCAACCCCTCACTTGCGCCAACTGCCAGGGACCCCACGCTGCCTACTCTCGAAAATGCGAGAAGTTTAATCAGGAGAAGGCGATCATAAATGTGAAGGTCACTGAGAACATCACCTTCCCAGAGGCGCGGAAGAGGTTCGCCTCTTTCCCCCTGGCGAGGTACGCCGACGCGGCTCGCCGGGGGCGGAGCGGCGTCTGGTGTCCACAGGGACCCAGTTCAGCGAGTCTGACCTGGTCCCTCCCGCGGCCCCCCCTGGGGTGCCTCAGGCATCCCAATCCGTTGCCACGCCGCTTGCTGAGGCAGCAGCGGTTGTGGTGACAACCTCTTCTGTAGGGACCGGTGCCGCTCCCGTCTCTGCCTCCCCGTCCTCCAGTGCGTTGGAGGGTGCCGACCGGATGGACACCGGGGGCCCCGCATCGGCTCCCACCGCCACCGCATCACCCGTGCCACCTCTGGTGCCCCGGACGCCCTCCGCGGTGGCGGCTCAAACGAAGGGCTCCCGAAAGGGGGCCAAGTGCGGGGGGCCTGGTCCGCCGGGCACCCTTCTGGCATTCGACGAGGAGATGGATGTCACGCCGTTCCTGCCTGCAACGCAGCGCAAGGAGCGGCCTCCGATGTCCAAGCCGACAGAAAAGCCTAAAAATCCTAGAATAACAGCCCCGAAAGACGACACATGAACACACACACACACTCCAGTTATTCTTAAATTTAAATAATGGGAACAGAAAACATCATCAAATGGAACTGCACAGGCCTCCTTAAAAATCTTGACGATGTGTATGAGATTCTGCATGCCAGTCAGCCAAGTATCATGTGTCTCCAGGAAACCCACCTCAATTCTAGACAAACAAATTTCTTAAATAGGTACATGGTATTCAGAAAGGACAGGGTTGGCTGCACACACTCTTCAGGAGGTGTGGCAATTGTCGCCCGGAAATCCTTAGCCTGCCACCCTGTCACTCTGAACACTGCCCTTGAGGCTGTAGCAATCCGTACGATAATATTTAATAGGTTGATAACGGTATGCTCCATTTACATTCCTCCTGATCATGCACTTTCGAACTCTGATTTTGAGGCGCTGGTCGACCAGCTGCCCGAACCATACATCCTAACAGGCGACCTTAATGCGCACAAGTATTTTTGGGGCTCCTCCAGAACGGATGCCCGAGGTCGCCTGATAGAGAAATTCCTTACATCCTCCGGAGCATGCCTTTTCAACAAAAAACAGCCTACACACCATAACTTAGGACACAATACATACTCGCATCTTGACTTGGCTATTGGTTCCGCAGTTCTTTTTCCATCTCTTGAGTGGGGTGTGGGCACAGACCCATATGGTAGTGACCATTTCCCCACTTCATTAATGTATATAGGTTGTGGGGATCGCGACTTTCACGCGAACCCCTTTTCTGGCTAGCTTCCCGTTGCGGCCGGCGTGCACACGCGCCTCTCTCACGCGACGGGAACCATACGGGAGGGCGCCAGCGACCGGACGGTTTGTTTCCGCCCTGGTGGAAGCGTTGACCCTTTTCTCCTCTGCCTTACCCGAGAACCAGTTCTTCCTCGATACTAGCGCCACCGTAAGGCGAAGTCTGGTGGGACGTAGCATGACGAGGGGACGCTCTCTTGTCTTGTGGATCCGGTAGCGCGCGGACGTTTCGGCGCGCTTGTCCTGACCTGGGGAACGCGCGACAATGGGACGCGTCCGGACGAGCTGGGAGACCGCAACCGCGTTCGCACTCCGCAGCGCTCCGCTGCTCCGGTATGCCATCGGTGAGTCGAACCATCTCGATCTCTAGCGTTGTTTAATGCCTCGCATCCCAATGTTACCGTTATGGCCTACGATTAGTCTGTATGCAGTGTATTTGATTTGCACTTTGCAATAAATGCTGCCATTGATGTTTTGCCCTCGCCGCCTCCTGCCTTTGTCTGTCTCCGCAAACAACGGACCCGTCCGCAGCCGGCGCTCGCAAGGCATGTTTGCTGAGCGCGGATGGCTGCGGTGTGGGAAATCACTAGTGTGTGAAATGTAGAATCCCACAAGGTATAGGCCCGAGCAGTCCATCTTCCCATAAAAGGTTTAATGAATCAAAAGCAAACTGGAGCACATTCACACAAACATCTCAACTACACCACACATCCATAAAACACCTACACGTGGAGGAAGCAGCCCAACTCGTCACGGCACACATACTCTACGCCGCGGAAAAGTCCATGCCCCAGGCCTCCAGTGCGTCCTGCAACCCAAGGAGGCCCTGGTGGAACGAGGACTGTAGGCGGGCGCGAGAGGCCCAGAACAAGGCGTGGGGTGTCCTTCGCCGGTACCCCACGTCGGATAACCTGATCTCGTTTAAACGGGCAAAGGCCTTTGGAAAGCGTGTGCGTTGTGAGGTGAAAAGGGAGAGTTGGCGCTCTTTCCTTACATTTATTAACTCATACACAGACACTCACAAGGTATGGACAAGAATACGTAAACTTAATGGACGACATACACATAGCCTGCCCCTACTCAGTACAACAGGGGACACACTCGAAGACCAGGCTAACACACTTGCACAACACTTCCAACACGTTTCCAGCTCTGCACACTACACAAACACTTTCCTGAGACATAAAACCGCTTGTGAAAAGAAGTCCTTACATGATAACAACAGGTCAAAATCTGGTTACAATTCTGAATTTACACTCTATGAGCTGAGGGCTGCCCTGAGCACATGTAAACCTTCAGCTGCAGGCGCAGATCAGGTTACATACACCATGATACAATACCTACACCCAGATACTCTTGAAACACTCCTACACCTATACAACAACATGGCTTTCGGGGCACATTCCAAAATCCTGGAGGGAGGCTATTGTAGTAGCGTTCCTGAAGGAGGGTAAGGACCCTTCTTCTCCTGCCAGTTATCGACCCATCGCCCTCACAAGCTGCCTGTGCAAGCTTCTCGAGAAGATGATTAACAGGAGGCTCGTGTACTTCTTAGAGTACAATGGTCTTCTCGAGAACTGCCAGGCTGGCTTCAGGGTGGGGCGATCCACAAACGACCAACTCGTCGCCCTTGAGTCGTATATAAGGGATGCCTTTGTCCACAAACAGTTTTGTGCTACGGTCTTTTTTGATCTTGAGAAAGCCTACGACGCCGCTTGGCGATACAGGATACTTAGCGACTTGAAATCATTCGGTGTTTCGGGCAATATGTTTAACACTCTTTATAGCTACCTGGCAGAACGAACCTTTCGTGTAAGAGTTGGTACTGCCCTTTCAAATGTTTTTGTACAGGAAAATGGCCCACAACATGTGCCTCAAGGTGGCGTTTTGAGCTGCACGTTGTTCATAGTCAAGATGAACTCACTTCGAAAGGCGTTGCCACGAACCATTTCCTGTACTATGTATGTAGATGATGTCCAAATATCTTTCAAGTCGTGTAATATGTCAATTTGCGAACGCCAGGTCCAGCTTGGTGTTAATGAGCTAGCTGGCTGGGCTGATCAGAACGGTTTTAAGCTAAACCCAGTTAGGAGCACTTGTGTTGTGTTCTCCAAAAGGCGTGGGATCAGGCCAGATCCAGACATCAAACTGAATGGTGTCTCGATTCCGGTCAAAAAAGAACACAAGTTCCTAGGCATAGTCCTTGATGAAAAACTTTCCTTTATCCCTCATATCAAACAACTAAAACAAAAATGTCTTAAAACAGTGAATATTCTCAAGGTCTTGTCGCATCACTCGTACGGTGCTGACAAACAACTTCTGCTGCGAGTGTTTACCAGCCTGGTAGGCTCGGCGGTTAGACTATGGGAGTGTTGTGTATGGTTCAGGAAGGGAAACTGCTTTGAGAATGCTCGACCCAGTGCAGCCCTTGGGCCTTCGACTTGCGTCTGGTGCTTTCCGGACTAGCCCTGTGCAAAGTCTGTACGCCGAGTGTGACAGATGGTGCCTAGGGTACCAACGCGAGTATGTCGATTTACTATATGCGTTTAAAGTTTCATCAATGTCTCACCATCCCATTAAGTCTATAATGAATGATACAGGTACATCCCAACTGTTTCTAAATCGTCCATCTATTTCTACGCCTTTCTCGCTTAGGGCGAGGCAAGAGGCCTCTGAACTTTCTGTCTCGTTTTTAGACTTTTAAAACATCTCTCATTGATTCTATAGCCCCATGGCATCTTCGTCCTGTATTGTGTGATTTGTCGTTCACGCAATTTAAGAAAAACACGGTGCCCACAACTGCCATTTTGAAGCATTTCATGTATCTCAAGGCGAAATATGGGGCGGAAGAATTTTTTAGTGATGCATCAAAAACATCCACTGCAGTGTGTTGTGCTGCACACGGACCCAACTTCAATGCTTGCAAAACAATGAATCTGAATTCCAGAATATTTACGGCGGAAACATACGGTATCTTTCTTGTTTTAAATCACATTATCGAACGTAACATTGCTAAGTCCACCATTTTCACAGATTCACTTAGCGTCGTGCGCACATTGTCGTCACAAAGGTCTTGCAAAAATTATGTTGTAAATCTTGTTTTTAAATCTTTGATGTCAGCGTATGCGTCAAGTCTGAGTGTGACCGTCTTCTGGGTTCCAGGCCACGCTGGGATCGCTGGCAATGAGTTGGCTGATGAAATGGCGGCTGCTGCTGCACTCAGAAACACTCTAGACATAGCAACAGTACCCTACACTGACCTCAAGCCACTCATCAGACAGCACCTACGTAAAATATGGCAAACACACTGGAGTGAACAGACAGACAACAAACTACATGTAATAAAGCCACACTTGGGACGATACACAACTGACTCGCACAACAGACACACCGAAGTGACCTTGGCAAGATTACGGATAGGCCACACACATACAACACACTCGCACCTGCTCACTGGATCTCCAAGACCCATGTGCGGCAGGTGTGGAGAGGGTCTATCCGTGATCCACGTACTCATCCAATGCAAGGCACTTAACACAACACGACGCAAACACTTTCCACAACTATACAGACAACACGTCCCGTTTCACCCATCGTTCTTTTTAGGAGACGAGCCAATGTTTTTCCACCAAGCATGTTTTTAAGTTTCTCACCGATGTCAATTTTTTACATCTCATCTCTTATCATGCATCATGACAACCTGGCCCTTTACACCAGTCATCTCATTAGCTTGTGTTTACATTGTTTATTTTTACTGAAATTCTCTACTGTTACTTTCACGTCGCTGTCATGAAATCACTTTTGTTCGGCGCTCTTTGCCCTTAGCTGGCCTTGCGCCATTAAAATCCAAATATCATCATCAATCAATTACGACTATCACCAACCAAAACTAAGATTCTCGGCGTTGATGGCAAGAATGAGGCAAATTGAGACCGGATCCCTTCCAGGTAAATTTGATATACGCAGTTGGATTACCGCAATGGCAATCAACTTACTCCCGGCCCGCCCATTAGCAGCTGTAACGGCCCTTGTAAAGAAATTCTTAAGCGCAAAGCATGTTGGCACAAGAACGAGCAAGCTATGCCTTTGTAATAAGTGTGGCGGCACCTGACAATAGGCTTGCATTATGCTTGGTCAAGCAATCGCACAGTTGCGCTTCGATTAGGGCTTTTCTCCACATTTCTGCCCGGTTTACTTGAAGTTCAACCTTTTCTGGCGAATCAAGGGTGTCCCTCAATGCATACTCATTCCCATTCACCCAGTTGACAATTAGGGAAAAGGGGAGGGCGGGAGAGAGGGTGGATGAAAGAGAGGCTGTTTTTCAAAACAATCTACCACACAACCTGAACCGAAGTGAAAGCGCAAACCATACGCTTCCATCAGGATGACCGCAGGTGAAAAGTTTTTGCTCATGATTCTATGCAAAAGGAGGCACTTGGAAAAAAAATAAAATTCTATTTTGTCATTTATGAATGGCCAGCGAAACAGATTGTTTGTAACTCTACTACACAAAGGGAGTCTACTCTATGAAATTATGTTTCCGGCATTTTACGCACATCAGACATTCTAATAAACTTCCGACCCTTTGAACATTAAGCATCTTTACACGTTCTTCATTAGCCGCATGGGAAAAATACGAATTAAAAAATATAAGATCGGTGTTCGGCCTTTACTCGGGGAAATAAACTTTGGGAGGCGAGTTAAGGGGCCCAAATACATCGCGAACCTTCCTGATATTGATGCATTTTCACCACCTCCCTTTGTATATTCGCACTTGCACTGCACTCGAATGCTTTCCTCATGCATAGGTGAACGTTTGTGTTTTTCCGGCCTACCCACATTTTATTTTAGACGCAATTGTTTTCTTAACCAATGAGGAATTTATAAATTGCTTTAAAATTCGGTTTTGAGTAAAAACAATAGACATTTTGGATTTATTTACTTCTTTATTGTTCGAACAGATAAGTTATAAACGCCTTCGTTTTGATTGTTGAAGCCATGCCGCGTCTGCGTTGATGACGTCGTTTTCGTCAACATTTGTTTTTCTTATTTTTCCGGTTACCGAATCACAATTCTCCATATATTATTCCTTAATAACCCCTGCCTGGCCGGTAGTGTCGGCCCAGTTTCATTCCTTCCGGCAAGAACCTTTTAATGTCGGACAAAAACCCAGACCGCTCGAGAAAGCTGCTCATATTAGATCATTTTACAGTACACGTGAAGCACAGCCCGACAAAGAAATTTCAAATCGGCAGAAATGTTTTGCAGAATGCAACACAAAAATATAAGTATTCCCAAATTAGCCGGGTATACTTTTTATTGAAACCTTTTGGTACTGCTGTTCGTTATTCGCATGATGTGTTCTCAGTTGCACAGCTTAACCACTGAGTTACAGCGGCAAGTAAGGTGAATTTGGGTGTTCTATTTGTATGAAATTTACCCCAACTTAGTGAATGACTATTTCCAGCGACAGTAAAAAAGTGCTATAAAGTAAGAGCAGCACAATAATTTTAGCGACAGCTGGAGAGCAAGAATAAGAGATGCTGTTAGCCTAGCGCTGCCCTATGATGGAAAGAACACCCATCAGATTATAAGCAGGCTAAAAGTTGGCCCGATCAAGTGATAAGTGTGCTAGGAAGGAGTGAAATACGTTGTCTCCAAGAGGGATTAAATGCCTCCCAAAACGTGCTGGATGTCGGTTAAGGTTAAGGATCGGAAGCTGGCGGCGGCGCTGCAGTCACGTGGGCTGGCAGTGGCGGCGGCGTCGGTGGCGGCGGCGGCAGCGGCTTCCTCAGCGCGTCAACAGCTCTTCTCGTTGTGCATGGGTGTCGTTTGGGTTTTCGAAGTTTGAGCAGAAATGGCGAAGCGGAAACGGCAACACCACTGCTTTGCCCCGGGGTGCCAGACAGGATAAAAGTGGACGAAAGGTCGGCAGCCGTCCCTGTTTTTCGTGCCAAAAGACGAAGAGAAGCGAAAACTGTGGGAGCGCAACTTGCACTGGCAAGTTGCACTGGACGAAAAATGTGCCGTGTGTGAGCTTCATTTTGAGCCGTCGTTTATTATCAAAGAATATGTGCATGTTGTGAATAGACAAGAAGTGTGGATCCCACGTAGGAAACCGGAGCTCACCCCTGACGCGGTACCCACGGTATTGCCAAACGCTCCGGCCTATTTGTCAAAAAAAGCAACGCAGCCGCGACCGGCGAGAAAAAGGTTAAAAAATAACGTCCCTTCCCCCAGTTTCCACGAATAGATCGAGAATTTGCGCCTATGAGCAAGCCAACAATTTGGATTCAAGTAACTTGAGTGTCTGCTCGACTGGTGCAATGTCAGAACCTGTGCCCACTGCTTGCGGGGCATCATCGCCTCCCGAATATCTACTGGCCCTTAATGTGCTCTCCATGTATTGGAGTTACCATCGTGTGGCTGATCGCACATTGCCTCTGTATTGCAAGCTGAAAATGGATGGAAATGAAATTGCATCAGAGAGAGTATTTATCTTTTCACACGACGGTGAGGATAACCAGCCCGGCGTCGCCTACACTGCCTACCTCTGGGGTCGAACGGTTCAAAAGGGACACGTCGCTGGACCTGGAGAAGCCGAGGATGTTCTACGAAACGTTGACTCGTACGCTGCGTGCACACGTGCCTTGTCAACAAAAAGCATGCCAAAGTGTGAGCTGACAAGAGGACTGCAGGAGCAAGTGACCACCCACGAAGGCACCTATTTCAGCATGTGCTGCGTAGAAAACGGGCCATCAGAAGGTACGATTCATTGTCGCTAATGGGTTCTGTGAAATATTTGTTAACTGCTTTAGCTTTCAGTATCAAATATGGTAGTCTAGATGAGTGCACACTACGTCAGCAATGTCTCATTTTGTTACTATGTGTTTCAGGTCAAGCGTGGCATCTCTTGCAAATACCCCAGAAAGGCCCTTTTGACGAGGCAGTCAAGCCTCAAGAGGTCAGTCAAGGGCATGTCGTAAACACTTCTCAGAAGCTCTGTTCGGACAGGCAAGAGACCAGGAGGCTGCCATCTCGATCAGCTAACCTCAAGGACGAGCTCCGCAGAATCCAGTAGGTAAACGCCTTCAGACCAGAAGACGTACTTCATGCTCAGATTGAAATTTTGCCACGAAAACAGAAACAGTGCGTCATGCAGTGTTTTTTCAGCTGCAAAGAAGAGCTCCAATGGAAATGTCTACTCCAAAGACTGGATTTTAGAGTGCATGCTCATGAAGATGAAGAGCGCGAAACTCTATGAGCACTTTCGCAAACACAACCTTATTTCCCTTCCAAGTAAACGTACTTTGAAGCGATACCTCAGACTGTTCAAAAGCGGGTTTGGATTTAATGAGAAGGTGCTGAGGAAACTAAAAGAAAAGACAACACACATCAGTAGTTTCAAAAGACGTGGTGGGCTCTTGGTTGCTGAAATTAAGCTCTCCGAACATTTGACAGTAACTTCTACTGGACATATCGAAGGGTGTGTCGACATGGGCTTCTCCACGACTGATGGTCAAAACGTGCCCTGTGACCACGGCAGGATTGTCATGTTAGTTCCGTTGACAGGAAAATAGAATCAGGTTATTGGCGCCTTTGCAACGAGCTCCAATGTCAAAGGAGAGATGCTTGCAAAAGTTTTGATTCAAGCAACAATACTTGCAGAAGCCAGCGGACTATTCGTTGATTTTGTCACGTGCGATGGATCCGCGTGGAACAGGAAAATGTGGGACATTCTGGGAATTGGCGTGAAGTCGGGCAAGATCACCTGCAAGATTCAGCGCCCCGTGGATTCTTCCCATTACCTCCACTTCATGTCGGATTTTCCCCATCTGCTGAAATGTGTAACACACTCCTCAAAGGCCCTCTCAGTACTCCAAATGGCAAGGTATGTGGCATGATTTTGTATCTAGCAATGAGTTGTAATTGTGTGACACTCATTTATGTTTTTTGAAGCTTTCTGACGTAAAGCAAGTTGAAGAAGCATTTTGTTCTCTAAAGCCATGTTTATTAAGTACAAATTGAAGAATCTAAATCTGTGTCTTGATATACAGCGCTTCTATTTCAGGTTTCCATCGAGCCTGTAAAGAAAGCGTACGAAATAGATTGCAAAAACGTCACCCTGAAAGCTAAGCCTGCCCTGACATCTGTGCACCTAGAGCCTAACGATTTCGAAAAGATGAGAGTGAACTACGCCTTTCAGCATTTTGGTGACCGTGGGATCACTGGCCTCCAGTTTTTCAAACGCAGATTAAAGCCTCCATGGGAAAAGATTGATGCAACGTTGTCATTTTTAGATGCGAAGCATCTCTTGCTCGGGGGGATGTCTCGCGTCCGTGCCCCGTCCGCACCGCCTCGGATGATGATTATGGCAGGATGCCCCTAGAGATTGGCCAACCGAAGAATCCATCAGGAGATAGCATCGCGTTCACCCACCGTCGTCATCTTCCCGTACGGCAACCGCTGAAGAAAAAGAAGGAGAGAAGACAAAGCTGCAAACAGGAGGGCGTGTACGTTGCTCTCAGCCGGTGCACCAACGTCAACAACCTTTACCTCACCAACGATTACGGAGACTACCGATTCTGCCACAGAGACGACAACATCGACAAGAACATCACGGACGAGTTTCCGCCTCGAGAACCACCGCCTACTCACGGTAACACAACAGTACTTGCGTGCCTTTCCCACCGGTGTGGACCTAGACGCGGAATTCCCTCTGGCGCTACTAAACACCAGATCACTCAACATAACGGCAACACAATGGAACCACACGGAACCCCCATGATTCTTCGCATCCTCATCAGGGTTCCCCACGGGAAGATGTGTAATTTTTAATTTTTAGGTAAGGATGAAAATTAAAACTTATGTGTTGATTTTATCATTCCTGTTGTTCTTGCTGTTAACATAAAAGAAAAAATAAACATTACAGTTATGTATCTATTATCTTTTCAGATTGATCAACAACCTGATTACAAGTAAGACTTCACGCTTCCCTGCAAAAGCTCTCCGTCCTGGCTCCAAAGGTGTGCAACTGCTGAAATACTTCCTAGTATTTTTGTCACAGTGGGAAGCACATGCAAAAGCAGAAAAAAAAACACATGCATGGCGCAGTGAACGTTAAAAATGCAAAAGGAGCCAGTGGATTTTTAAGTAAATCAACTGCCGACGGTTTGAAGGTGACAATATTGAGCACCCTTCACTTGTTGAATTACCTTGCAGCGCATGGATACAAGTACACTGTGACATCTCGGTTGAGTCAGGACCCCTTGGAAAACTTTTTCGGAATTATCAGGCAATCATTCGGCTACAATAACCACCCCACACCGGCACAATTCCTCACTGTCGTCAACTGTCTTTCTTTTTACAATCTTGCTAAGGTAGTTGGTACAGGTAACGCCGAGCAAGTGCAAGGTAGTGAGGGCTTAGGTTCTATTCTGAGTGCACATGATGTTGGTGTTCCAGACACTAGCGTTAGCGCGCTTGATAAGTTCATTGAGTCAGGAGACTTGGCTTCAGCTGAACGCCTACTCACACAGGGTTCCTGTTGATCACAAAGAGTGCATTGAACAAAGGAGTGACAGCCGACTCGTACATTACATGGCAGTGTATGTCGCTCGCGAGTTTTTTTTCCCGTAGCAATTGCGAGAAGTGCAAAGGTAGTCTTTGGACAGCTCTGTCAACAAAGACGAAACATGCCAGTTTACAGTAATGTGTAACGAGGGAGGATTGTTGTACCCCTCACAGACAGTTTTTGAGGCAGGCAAGCAGTTGGAAGACATATTCACTGTGCATTTAAGCCAAGAGAAGCAGTGCAGTGATAGCATTTTGATGTCATGTCACTAGTATAGTTGCAGTTTGGAGACAGTATCGGCTGCTCGCAGCATGAAGATAGCCTCACAACTGAACTAATCAAGTGTTATGTTGTAACGAGGCTTCATATTTATGTTAGAGGACTGAATCAGTCACGACCAGATCGCAGGAAGAAGAAACTGAATGGGAAGATTAGTCGTTGCTCATGAGTGTATTTCTCGAACTGTGACATAAAAAGTTCGCATTGGTTACGACGACCATACTTTTTTTGCGCCATCTCAGCCTGTAGTCGCCCCAACAGCTTACTTTCGTTTGCGGGGGTTAATAGTTAATTGCTTAGCGGTAGCTGGTCAGAGTCTTTTTTTTTCACCAGTTACCTTTCAGTCACTAAGCTTAGTAGTGTTTCTTCAGCAATTTTCAATCACGCGGATTAGTAGCTAATTAGGTTACTATTCCTCGACTCTTGCAATCTGCAGCTTTAAGTGTGGCCCAGCAGCGGGCGTCATGCGGGAGCTAGAGTAGCTCTTCCCTGGCGTGCTTATCTCCCTTGCAAGCATTTCTGCCTGCCGTTTTGGTAACGCCCTGCCCTTTAGAATAACCGGGAAGAGCCATTCTTCACGAAAATTTGTTGAATAGTAATTGCTACGCAAATTCTCCGCGGTTCGCATAGCAGCCCGAGCGCGGCCGCCGTCAACGCGTACAGCCGATGCAGCAGTGGCGCCACCTCGCGGCGTCGACGCGAAGCGCGTCAGCGGGAAACCTTTCCTGAGCCCGCTACCCAAAACCCCTCTAGTGCACTGCACCATTATGCATTTTTGTATTAGATACATTTGACACATTGTAGCATGGATGCATTTTTTTCCGCCAAAAGAGAAGTAAAATTTTTGGTAACAAAAATAAAATTGGCACAGGCTGCTCTCGAAGGTAATAAAATTGACCCCGCATCTGCTCCTTTCGTTGCAGAGAGAGAGAGAGAGAGAACAAAACTTTATTTAGAAAACTTGGTTAGCAAGGGGGGTGGTGGAGAACCAGAGGTCTGCCGCGACCGCCAGAGATCGGGAGGTGACCTGCACTTTGCTGGACTCCTCGGAACTGCCCAGGGCCTGCTCCCAGTGAGTGAGATGAGGAGGGGAGTGGGGAGTATGGGTCAGCAGGCTATCCGTAAAGAGAGTGATATAAAGTATCCAGCTGACCGCACTTGGGGAAGTGGGGTGTGTGGAATTGATGTGGATTCGTATGTATTATTTTTTATTGCGGAAATTTGCTATTGAGCATAAGGAGAAATTAAATGTACAGATACACTCCGAATTCCCGAATGAATCGGAGCAGGGGGCCATGATATGGTCCTTGTATTCACGCCACGAAATCTGGCGGACGTCCGGGGTGCGGGCAGCAGGTGGGGATGTGCACAGCGCGTAGGCTTCGCAGAGCAGGGCAACTCCACACCTGCTCTGCTGTAGCCTGGTGAACTGGAGCGAGGCAAAAGGGGCAGGTGGAGTTGAACGGGACATGGTATATAGGTGGCCAGGACCTCGTCACAGCTGGCGTGAGGGCGACTTCTAGGCGAAGACGTCTGAGCAGGACCTCATCTTGGCGAGACAACCCGCCAGGGAGATCCTTACCACGCGGGGGTATGAGAGTGCGCGCGGTGCAGCGTAGACGTTCTTTTTTACTGGCAAGGCGAACACCGTTTGACGAAGGTGCAAGAGACGCGGGATATTGCACACGCACGGGGTGTTTTCCGGTATCTGTAGCCTGCATTGCGGGGTGGCTGTTCCGTTGGCGCCGTGACACGCGCACACGACGTAGATAGGTAAGTGTCCACTATGTCCTAGATTTCTAGCAGAAGTTCGTTGGACGTGAGAGTTTTACAAAGCTCTCGTACAGCGGACGACGAATCAGTGAAAATTGTACACTGTGGTGAAGCGTGGTTGATTATCAACGATGTGTGTAGCAGAGCATCTCGCACTGCAAGGAGTTCTGCCTGCGTTGATGGCCACTTCTCCGTTGTTATGTAAGTGCAGGTCAGTAGATCGGGAGCCACAGTCGGGCAAAGTAGAGCGGTATGAATTAAGGTATTGGAAGCACTGGCGTCAACAAACATCAGCGTAGAGGAAAGGCTAGCAATGTTATAGAAGGTGGAATCGGAGCACCAACTGTCCGGGGATGAATACGGGCAACAGGTCGTGTATTCGTTAATTGGTGGAACTTCCATGTGGGCCGTATGTTGGTGTTTGATAGTGGTGGGGCTGGTGAACCGGTCATGTACACTGCAAGAGCGGCGCAATCAGGGTCAAGGGCTTGTTTTTGAAGGCGGGCTTGTCGACGCTGATGCACTAGCTCATCAAACGTGTTGAGCTCCGCTTCCTGTTGCAGAACAGGGACGGGGATGAGGGCTGGAAGACCAGTTATAGCTCGCATCGCCAAATTGTTTAATGATTCGAATAGTGCCCAGTCTGACTTTGTAAAAAAGTGGAATTGCGCTTGATAAACTATGCGAGGCTGAAGAATGGCTCGGACAAGCATGCGGGCCATCTTGGAGGCCGAACCGCCGGCTTTTTGAGGCACGCGATGGAACAGATGCAGCGATTGTGGAGCTTGATGCTTTGCAGAGCGAATCTAAGGTTTTGCAGAACCGGTGGCCGTAATATCCAAGCCCAACACCCGTATGGTAGATGCTGTTGGTATAGGCGTGCCTTGAACCGAAAGACGGATATGGGAGGTTGCCAAGCGCCGACGGCCCTGTGCGTTGGCCACGGTGAGAAGTGCTGTTTTGTTAGGAGAGAGCGTGAGGCCAAGATACCTGCACCAAGAATTGGTTTCATCTAGAGCTTGTTGCAGGCGGACACTTTGGACGTGAAGGTCCTGGTGAACAGACCATACCGAGATGTCGTCTGCATAGATGAAACTATAGATGTGTGGAACAGCACCAAGTAGCCTGGCAAGATGTATCATGGCCATGTTAAGAAGCAAGGGGGCCAGGACAGATCCCTGAGGCACACCACGGCGGGGCTGGAAGGAATCTATGGGAGATCCGTTGAGACATATGGAGAAGGTGCTTTTCGTAGGTAGAAGGAAATGAAATCACATAGGTGGGATGGCAGGCGAAAGAGATGAAGTAACGCATGGCGTGTGGAAATCATCCGTTCCAACGGCTTCCAATTGGTCGCCATAAGCGCTATTGGTCGGATGTTGCGGATGTCTGTACTCGGTTTACCGGGGTTCGGGATAGTGATAACATCCGCTTGAAGCCAGGCCGGGTGGGGGTCGTACACGTGAGCCAAACCCGGTTGCACGCCTCTAGGAGTCCCTCTAGAGAAGAATCGTCGAGGTTCTTGAAAGATTCAAATGTTACTACATCATAGCCGGGAGCTTTACGGAGTGCAGCCGTGTCAATGACCGCGGTTAGTTCCGCAATTGTAAATGGTGAGAGTATACGCTCCGTTTCTGCTTCCGATGGCGTCGTACCAGCACCAGACGGAAGAGTGAACGGAGGCGCATGATGGCTGGGTCCAAGTCAAAATCGGGGTCATCTTAGTTGAGTACGGGGGAGGATGCGGCAATGAAGGGTAATTTCCATGAAATTAAGGAGAGGCTCGGTGGTTTCTTCCTCGGGAGGCCCGCGTATAGGTGAAAAAGAACCAGCGGCCCGGGAAGTAAGAGATCGAGCGTGTTTATTCGCTGCCTCGTTAGCACCTATGCTGGTGCGGGTCGGGGTCCACACCAGCTGCACGGGTTTGGTCGGGGGGCTTTGGAGGAGAATTTTGAGGGCTACGCGGGATATAAAACAAATGTCGACGCGAGACCATAGTCGAATGGCGCCTCTGGCAAGTAAATGCCTCCCTTCTCTTTCCCGCTCACCTCTCATGCTGTCCCTCTCCCGTCTCGTTCCTCCAATGATAACACGCTAGAGCTTTGCTCAAGCCCATTTAAATTTACCGCGTTCCACTGCGCCAAGTCCGGTGCCTTGATGCCAGCGCTGCTGTACGTCGGAGACGCAGGTGAATCGAAAGGCACCCGACTGTATACAACGTTTATAGAACCACGTTCCCCTACTTCACGAGCGTTCCAAGGGGAACGCGAGACGTATCTAGTGGAACGTTTCGTTTCTGTTGCCATTTGATTTTTCTGAATTCCGCCAGGTAGAGTGGACGACAGCAGGCGAGGGTATTTGCAGTTGACAAAACTTGTTGCTGAGCTAGTTGGTACACATACTTAAAGAAAGAAGAAAACGTGGCGCAAACTAGACGTGGACGAACAAAACAGGGCAAGACATTGCACTTTTGCAGTTGATGTAGTATTTTATTTGCTATCGCAAAAAGGAGGCATCCATAATTTTTTTAATGAAAGGAACACTGCAAATATCACTCATGTATTGATTTTCTGCCTTATTTTTACGTCGTCTTGTCCTTGTTCAACAATATGGACAAGTATTAACATTAACACTGGACTTGGACGTTTACATGTGGCTGTGAGTATATAAGACTGAAATTCGAAACAGCGCAAAAATACGGGACAAGGAAATGACGACACAAGGCGCTGTGTCGACATCAGCGCCTTGTGTCGTCGTTTCCTTGTCCCGTCTTTTTGGGCTGTTTCGAATTTCAGTATGCACCAACTAGCCCAAACCACCGTTCTATATACGACTATTGCAGAGGGTCTGTGTTGTTTTGGCCGGTTGCCCGAATCGAGTGACATACATACATACATACATACATACATACATACATACATACATACATACATACATACATACATACATACATACCATAACATACATACATACATCATACATACATACATACACTACATACATACATACATACATACATACATACATACATACCGACAGACAGACAGACCAAGTAGCCCAAGGAAGAATCGTCTTTAAAAGTGCGCTGACACAGTCAAACCGCGATCCCCGCTCGTCCCTTGCAAAGTGGAGGTCGTTTATCAACTTAAATTTTCTTGTAGCCACAATTGCAACGGCCAAACCGGTCGTGTGTAAATGCTATATTATATGAACACAAGAGCCCACTAAAAATTGGTTGTGCATCTGCTCACTTCGTTGCAAATGGCGTTTCCAGACGGTAGTGTTCTGGCGGCCCTGCCCCGTAAATCGATTCAAGTTTAGCGCGTTCCACTGCTCCACTATGAGGCTTTTCTACTCGTTATCTAAACACGAGCAAGTACTTTTTAAGCAAGCACAAATGGGTGCCCTCTTAACCTCAGCCAGAGTGGCCCTCTACAACGGAACGCCAACCCCCACTTGCCCAAAGTGCTCGAAGGCCCTAAACCAGGACCACATCTTCAATGCATGCAGCCCGTTCCCCGGAGGGGCAGCACTCCAATCACCAGCCCTAAACGATCAACGCCGCCTTGCAGATTTCGTAAAAAAATTTTTTAGAGGTGCCCTGAACTGAGGGGACCTGACCCGGCTGGTAGTTTTACAATAAAGCTTTATTCATTCATTAACTCCTCGTTAGGGTGCCTGGATACGCTGATGATGGTGGTGATGATGCTTCCCAGCTTCCCCTTGGTGACGTGGTGGCGTTGCACAGCGAACTTAATCGTAACGCCGCTGTACAATCACCCTGCCCTAAAAAAAGAAGAAAGCCCTTTATGGAATTTTTGTGCTAGTCTGACTCCTTTGTTCGTGTCTTTCCAGATTGTTATCTGCTCCTTTCCAACCAACATTCTAACCTTCTTTGACTAACCTACCTCTACTACTGTCCGAGTGACTTTTTCGTTAATCCTAGAGAGAGAGAGAGAGAGAGAGAGAGAGAGAGAGAGAGGAGAGAGAGAGAGAGAATCGATTGATTGTGGGGTTTAACGCGCCGACGCAACGCAGGCGATGAGGCGCGCCGTAGTGGAGGGCTCCGGATTAATTTTGACCACCTGGGGATCTTTAACGTGCGCCGAAATCTCGAGAGAGAGAGAGAGAGAATCAACGTTTACTGAGCCCTTTAAATAAGGTGTGTGCGCGCAGGCACCAGATGGGGTGGTTCCCTAGTCACGGGACCCATATGTGTCCAGCAGCTCCTGGGCCCTGACCACCAGTCCGTACAGAGTGGCGAGGTCGGCGCTGGACAGCAAGGTCTCCCATCGCTCGAGGTGGTTGGGGATAGGGGTGGGTGGAAGGGAAGGTGGGGGGGTCTTGAGTTTCGTGCACTCCCCTAAGATGTGCGTGAGAGTGCCTCTCTTCTCCTTGCAGAACGGGCACGAGCTGTCGTGCTCGGCCGGGTAAATTCTGTTTAGGAACACAGGATGAGCTAACCCCGCTTGCATGCCACCAACGATCGTCTGCTGTCGTCTGTCCAGCTGCGGATGCGGAGCGGGAAGCCTACATCGCTCGTTTCGGTACATTTGGACAATGTCTTTGTAGCTCGTGGCGGTGTGCGGTAGCTCGTCCTCGGCCCGGATTGACATTTCTCGGGCGTGATGGTCGGCAAGGAGGTTGCCTTCCTCCTGCGAGTGAGCCGGGACCCACACGAGCTTGATCGCTCGTCCCGGTGGTCTTCGTTTGTTCAGAATGGCTAGTGCCGCGGGAGAGACTCTCCCCCTCCGGTAGCGCGCGTATGCTGTCTTGGAGTCGGTTACCACCGTCTTCGCCTCCGGCGTAGCCAGGGCGAGGGCCACGGCCACCTCTTCTGCTTCGGCCGGGTCCTTGTGCGCACCGACGCACTGGTGACGCTTGTCGATGGTGGTGGCGACCGCCGTTGCCTTCGTGCCGTGTTTCGGGACCGAAGCGTCGACGTAGAGTACCCGAGGGTCCTCTTCCAGCTGCCGGGCCAGAACTTTGGCCCACGCCGATCGCCTCTCGTCGTGCCTTCCCGCTTGCATGTTACGGGGGGGGGGTTTAGTCTCGATCGATTTTTGTCACTCCTTGGGTAGCGCTACCATCTCTGGCTGTGGTTCGATCTGCCATCCTATCTTTCTCAGGACTGCCCGGCCATGCTCGGTCTTGCTCAGCCGTATTCGTTGGTTCGATAGGTGAGCCTCGATCAGCTCTTCCGCGGTGTTGAGCGTGCCCATGTCCATCAGACGTTGCGTCGACGAGTACATCGGCATGCCCATGGCGGTATTTGTTGCTTTTCTTATGGTCGCGTTGAGCGCTTCCCTGTCCGCCTTCGTCAGCCGGAGGTACGGGGCGGAGTAGGTGACTCGCGACACGACGAAAGCCTGCACCAGGCGCAAGGCGTCTTCTTCCTTGAGTCCTCTGTTGCGGTTGGCAACTCTCCTGATCATGCTCGTAATCTGTTCTGACGTGTTCTTGATTTTTGTCAAAGCCACCGTCGCCCTGCCGTCGCTTCGCAGCAACAGGCCCAGAATGCGGGTCTGCTCGGTCGGCTTGATGCGCGTGCCGTCGATGGAGATGGTCATGTTCTGCGGCGTCTCCTTCGGTCTGCCCGGTTGCACCATGAGCAGCTCCGATTTCTTTGGAGCGCAGCTCAGGCCGCAGGTCTTAGCGTACTCGTGCACGGTCGTTGCCGCTCTCTGCAGCACCTCCTCCGCCCAGGCGTCTGAACCAGCGCAACTCGTCCACACCGTGATGTCGTCGGCGTAGAACGCGCGGTCTACGCCTTCAATCTGCTTGAGTAGTTCGGGTAGGGGGAGGAGGGCCAGGTTGAAGAGCAGAGGCGACAGTACCAACCCTGAGGGGTGCCCCTGTCTCCGAGCTCCACGGGTTCCGACCGTTCCTCGCCTATCCGTATCGTAGGCGTCCTTTTTGTGAGGAAGTCATTGATGTAGCCGAAGGTCTTGCGGCCGCATCCCGTCTTCCTTAGGTTCTCCAGGACGCTCGCGTGCGACACGTTGTCAAAGGCCCCCTTGATCAAGGTCCAGTGCCAGTATCCCCCGCGGTGCGTTCTTCGTGGCTCGCTTGACTACTAGTTCGGCTTCCGAAAGCTGTATGGCTCCCTCACTGAGGACTGGATGGATACCTTTGCACTCCGTAACAATATGTCGCATGAGGACGAAATGCCGTCACTGACCGAGTCAAGGTGAAAACACAGAGACGTTTCGGAACCCGTACGGGTTCCTTGATCACGGGTCCCGTACGGGTTCCGAAACGTCTCTGTGTTTTCACCTTGACTTGGTCAGTGACCGCATTTCGTCCTCATCATGATACCTGACCAGACGAACTTTCGTCGAACTCTTGACTAAATATGTCGCATGGTTTCTGGCTGCCTGCCGCAACCTGCGCACACTTCTTCCTGTACCGGCTCGCGGAAAAGCGTTTTTGTCCGCAAGCAACCCGCCCGGGCTTTCATGCTCTCCCCTCGGTATTATCAAAGAACTTTTCCATCGTGATCTCCCGATTTCCGATGCTGTAGATATCTAAGGGCTTCTTTGCGTCCATCCTCGTTTTCCAGGTCATTGTCTCTGTTCCTTTCACTTCATTTTTTATTGCCTTGGTCGTTTCCCCTGCACTTCCAGGTTTTGTATACCTTGTCCTGAGCTTTCCGGGTTTTTTTTCGCCATTGTGTGTCCAGGCTTTTCACGTAAAGATACCGCAGCACTCCGTCCGGTCATCTCTGGTCATCCATATTTCTAAGTCGTTCTTAAAAGCACATTTTGCTCTGCGCTTCTCTGACTTCAAGAAGGCCCATCCCATGTCTCCCTGCACTGCCTCATTTGTTGTTTTACTGTGGCATCCTAATGCCAATCGACCTACCACCCTCTGATTATCTTCTAGCCCTGATTGAGTCTCTGGTTTGACGCACACTACTGCGTTTTAAAAGGTGAGTGCCGGTACCAATACACCCGTTCAGATTATTCTCATTACTTCATATTTGTTATATCATCATAGTGTTCTGTGGTGTTCTGTACTTCATGATAGAGGCATTTCTCTATCATTTCATTCTTAAATGCTAATTATGAGTTCTTAGGTAAGCCTGACCTTCGTTTATCCATTTGCCCACATATTTGTATTTCGTTACCCACGGTAATGTTGATTGTTGAATGAACACCGAATCGTTACGGGCGTCGTAACGACTTTGCTGTGCTAAACCCTAACCCCAGTTGAGTGCCTTCTTCCCCGCATACATCTGTGAGCTGTTACAGACACTGTTTGCTATCCTGTAGTAGTTCTATGTCATCTGCATATATCAGTCCCAGGATATGTAGTTCCACTTTATGTCCTTTTCGGCTATTTCATTTCATTTCATTTATTAGTTCCTTAAGGGCCCGAAGGCATTACATAAGGGGGGGGGGGCAAATACATATAGGGAAGACAACAAAAAGAAAGAAAGAAAACAAAAATAGTGACTGACATGCATCAGTCAGTACAACTAACAACAACAAAACAAAAAAAAACAGATCAGAGAAAACTAATGCCAAATTACCAAATGCACATGTTCAGTTATACGACATAAAAGCACAGAAAAAGAAAAGACAAGCAAGAGCAATTGTGCAGGTTCCAACTAGTAAGGATCTATATTATGAATCAGCATTGACGTTCGGAGTGGTGATAATGGTCGTCCAATTTTTTTGCGAAAAGATGCGCGGTCAGTGCATGATAATATATTGTCGGGTAGCGAATTCCAAAGAGTTATTGCATTGGGAAAGAAAGAACTTGTGAATGCCGATGTTCCACCGGGTAAGTGGGCTATTGGCTGGATGTGATTTAGGCGCGCTGACGTGCGGTGGGCTGGTTTTAACAATTCATGCCTGGATTTTGGATAATAGCAGGCCCCATGAAGGAGGCATAAACGTGCGATATGATGGAACGATACAAGTGACGGAAGGGAAATGGACTGTTTTAAAGATGTGACGCTGGTACCGGAGGAGTATCGGGAGGTGATAAAGCGAGCTGCGCGATTTTGTATGGATTCTAGGTTAGTGGTCAAATATGCTTGGGATGGATGCCTGATTGATGACGCGTATTCAGGTTTTGGTCTCACAAATGTTAGATAAGCAAGTTTTTTTTATTTCAATGGCCGCGGATTTTATATTTCGTCGGAGGTAACCAAGAGTCCTTGATGCTTCGGAACAGATTGTGTCGATGTGTAATTCCCATGATAATGATGGTGACATGTGAACGCCTAAGTATTTATACGATGTTACAGAGCATATGGGAACAGCATTAATATTGTAACTGTGGTGGGTGATGGAGCGTTTACAAGAGAATGAGATTAGTTTGCATTTCTATAAGTTAAGGGGCATGAGCCAATTATTGCACCATAATGCGATAGTGTTAAGGTCATCTTGCAGGGCGCTGTTATCGTCGGGGCTTTTAATTGCAGAGTAGAGGACGCAATCGTCGGCAAAAAGTCTTAGTTTACTTTTTTATGTTAGTTGGCAGATCATTTATATAAATTAGAAATAAAAGTGGGGACAGACTGGCGCCCTGTGGTACCCCCGATGTAACAGCTGTAAGCGGTGACTGGCTGTTATTGGCAAACGTTAATTGCATGCGGCTTGTAAGGAAGTCCTGAATCCAATTTATTATGTTTGTAGGTAAACCGAGGCAAGTTAATTTTGAGAGTAGTTCGTTATGTGGGACGCGATCAAATGCCTTTGCAAAGTCTAAGAAAATGGCGTCCGTTTGAAGGTTGTTATCCATGTTAACTAGAATGTCGTGCGCAAACTCAGCGAGCTGTGTTTCGCACGAGTAAAATTTCCGAAATCCATGTTGGTATGGGAAAAAAATTGCGCCCACCTCCCCGCGAGGGGAACCCTGTGTAGATGCGACGCATCGTGGGGTTCACTTGGTGTTTCCGTTGGATTGATTCTGAAATCGCGTGAAACGTGTCGGGAACGCGTATAATTATTATGTTTTATGATTATTATTATGTTTTATTGGCCAATCTTGGTCAATCTCTCTTAGTGGTATGCTTGGGGCTTCGCTGTCGCAACGACCTTTACTCCATCATTGTTGCTGTAAATGGGAGCTTATTTTCTTTTATTGCAAGTGTTAATCATTGCCCCATCATGCGTTGTATCAGTAGCATCTTGACGTAGTTTGAATGAGTCAAGGATATAAGGCGCGTTCGTAGCATTTGATTCTGTCTCGGTTTTGTGGCGCTGTGGGGAGAGCACCATGTACCTCGCGTTCCGCCCCCAGAGTCGTGGGATCGAAACCGGGCGCCGTTAACTATTATTTTTTTTTATAGTGTAGGGGGAGGTGCGGACAACGCCGTATGGAGGGACAAGGCGAGTGAATGAGGTGCAGTCGCATCTAAAAGAAATTCATGCTTTCCAGATGACTCATGACATGAGATGCTATTATGTGTTCGAGAAGCTTGGACGATATCCACGTAAGAGAAATAGGGCGGTAATTATCTGGTGAAGAGCGATTGCCTGATTTAAAGACGGGGATTATTTTTGCTTTTTTCCAGTCGTCTGGGACCTGGCCTCTGCGTACAGATTGATCAAATATTAGACATAGGATTTCACTTGAGAAGAGGATAGTATTTTTTAGTAACTTACTGTTAATCTCAGATGATGTTAGCTTCAGTGTACTAATTAATTCGGCTATACCTTTAAGACTAAATTGAATGTCGGGCTGTGCACTGGATGGTGTGTATGTTCGAGCTGTGATGGATGCGTTGTTAACGGGTGTGAACACAGAAGTGAAGTAGTCGTTGAGAAATGTAGTACATTTGTCACTGTCTATAAGTTGACCATCCGTGTTTGTGAGTTCAAGTTGATTAGTCTTCGACTTGGGGGACAGTAAGCGCCAGAACTTGTTGGGATTAGTTTTCAGTATGGATAGTAGGTCCGTTGAAAAGAATTTATCTTTAGCATCGGCTATTTCTTTTACGTATTGAGTCGCACATGACTGGTAACGGTCCCACGCTAGTGGTTCATTTTTTGCTTTGGCTGATCGGTAGGGGCGTTTTTTTCTATTACGAAAGCGTTTTAGGCAGTTATTAAACCATGGGTTATTGGAATCAGATTTCGCAAGTAGGCAAGGAATAAATTTATTTTTTAAGTTTATTAGTTCATTTTTGTACAATTCCCAGTTAGCATTAGGAGTGCGTGTTTCGTAGGTTTTTACAGAAGGAAGAATAAAATCGCATAAGTTCATTGTTAATGGCGTCGTAATTACCACGCTTGTAGTCTGTAATCCGTTTGGGGCTAGGGGATCTTCTTGCAAACGGAAGGGCTATGGTGATATCGAGCAGACTGTGGTCATTAATGCCGGGCCAAACGTTTACACTTTTAATGTCATCAGGGCAGGTGGTTAGTAACAGATCGAGTGTGTTGTTGCCCCGTGTTGGGCATGATATAACTTGGTGAAGGTTAAAGTCTAAAGCAAGATTAATAAATTGGTTGGCCTCATTAGTAGTGGTTCTGTTCGGTGTCTAAAGCAGAGTCCAGCTTATCTCAGGGAAGTTGAAATCGCCAAATGAGAAAACGGGAGTGTCAGGATGTTTGGTTTTTATGTCAGTTAGGGCACGTGTGAATGAATCAGAAAAGGATCGGTGGCTGTCAGGTGGCCGGTAGCAGACGCTGAAAATCGCTTTGACCGCGGGGCTTTGTATGAGGATGCACAATAATTCAAGGTTATCGTCCTGTAATACGAGCGATGATGATAGTGTGTTTTTGACAGCGATGAGGACGCCACCTCCTCTGCGACCGACACGATCCCAGCGAAACAGATTAAAGTTTTGGTTAGAAGGGAAGACCTCGTTGTCACTGATGTTGCTGTGCAGCCAAGTTTCGGTTAGTACTACGAGATCGGCTTCAGTGTCATCAATGAAACTGTTAAGTTCGATGCGTTTTGGGATTACGCTTCGGATGTTGGTGAACATGACGTTAAGCTGCAGGAATGATAACGGTCGCCGTTGAGATGGGAAGCTGGTGGAACAATCCGGTTTACGTCATTTGACGCCATTGTTAGTTCCAAGAGGTGGTTCGTCATGACCCGCAGAGCTAATCGAAAACTTTGTGCATTCACTAATGCTATCGGTGGCAGGGTTGTAGATGTAGCATTTATTGCCCACGAGCAGCTTGTCTAATCTTAGTTTAAACGCGCAATTTTTAGGTTTTATGAATTTTAGTAGCTTGGACCGGGCTAGGCGTGTGGCCGATGCGAAGTCTTCCCTAATCGCGTAGTCAGTATTTTTTCGTTTTGGCCCACATGATAGTATGCTCTCTTTTGCTTTGAAATTAGTAAACTTGACGATGATAGGCCGTTTTTTGTTGAGAGAGGGGGTTCCGATACGATGAGCCCTTTCAGTGTTACATGCGTTAAATTGTAAGTTTAGGTTTGTTTGGCAGAAAGCCACAACTTTTTCTTCCGATTCCTCCCATGACTCTTTATCTGTGTCGTCTAGACCCAGGAACAGCAGGTTATTTCTTCGGAGGCGGTTGCTTAACTCGGTGCTTTCGGTTTTTAACGTTGCTATTTCCTGGATGAACTGGTCTTCAGTGGTCATTTCGGCATTCGTGTTACGGTTGCTTAGTTGGGATTCGAGCGCTAGCAGTCGATTGGTTAGAGCGGACAACTGGTTGGAATGTGTTTCCTGGGTTAGCTTGAGCTTTTCTATTTCGGTACGTATGGTGGCTTGCCCAGCTTCTAGCTTTTGAATAGCGGTCAGGATAAGGTCAGGGGTAGTTTTGGGTGGGCCTGGGTTGAGTTGTACGTCACCAGATAGCAATAAGAGCAGGTTTGACAGTACAAGACAAGCGCCGGCATCGGAGATCAATCGCACAACAGCAATACAATGCAGAGCACTGGGGCCAGACACCGCGAAAAGGAAACGGTTACTGCTACGATATTCTTTGGCGCAGTCGAGATAACTAACCTGGAAGCAGAGCAGAAAATTGTACATTGTGCTTGCGGCGGTGTCGAGCCCCAAGCAGCCGGTGTTGTCGGGTGGGTTAAATGCGATTTGTTGGGGTCCCGTGATTGATGACGTCGATGTTGGGGGTTGTTGCCAGGCGAAGGCGCCTGGTTCGGCCAAGAACGGATTTCCGGAGAAGCTGTGACAGCATGGCGGCGCGCAGAGGATCCAGGGCGGTATTAAGGACGGAGGGAGAGGTCCGGTCACGGGCAGTGTACCCAAGGCGGGAGGGGCGGCGGCAGGTAGCCACGACACGATTGCCTGGAAGCACAGCAGAAACTTGTACATTGTGCTGGTGGCGGTGTCGAGCCCCCAACACAGATTGAAACGTATTTTACTCTCTTCAAGCTTCCTTTCCAGTCTTTCCATGTACAGCATGAGCAGCAATGGAGACAGAGGACAACCCTGCTTTAAACCTCTATTTGTGATTATTGGTTCGGTGCACAGCTTCTTGAGGCGGTTAGAAATTCCACTTTACAGTTATTTCCTCTGCTTGCATTTCCACTCGCTCTGCCTCCCTGTGCTCTCCCAATGCCTGCTGTCTTCGTGCTATAGCTTCCTGGGGTTTCTTGTTCCACCAGCGTCTTGGCTTTCGTTATTCTTCCCATTAGTTGCGTTCTTTACGTTCCTACTACTACTATCTATATTTTATTGGCGCAAGGGCGTCTGAGGCCAAAGAGCGCCAAGACAATGTTTGTTTTGTGACATTTGTTTTTAAAATGCCATGGCGATGCTTGTGATGGACTTGATAAAAATAGTGTATATATGACGATGTTTAGGTTCTGCACAAAGGCTTTGTGCAGAACTCGTTCGGAAGGCTCGTGACGAAAGGCGAAGCCCAATGTGCAGAACAGGGTCAAGCATTTTTAAAGCGGTTTTCGAAGCTGACCCGTATACAACGCTCCCAGAGTCCAACCGCAACTTCACTAAACTGTTGTAGAGACGCAGCAGGCACATCATATCTGCGCCGTAGGAGGGATGCGATAGGACTTTTAGGATGTTCATTGCCTTTATGCATTTTATTTTGAGTAGCTTTATATGCGGAATAAATGACAGCTTTTCATCTAGCACAATCCCTAAAAACTTGTGTTCCTTCTTCACGGGCACAGCTACTCCACTAAACTGGACGGTGGGCTCAGGGTGAATACCACGCCTCTTGAAAAATAAGACACATGTGCTCTTTTGAGGAGTTAGCTTAAAGCCATTTTCATCGGCACATTTTACAAGCCTGTTTGTGGCAACTTGTAACTGTCGTTCACAGATAGACAGGTTACAGGACCGGAAACTGATATGAAAGTCATCCACGTAAATGAAGTAAAAAATGGTACGGGGCAAAGCTTTTCCAAGTGTGTTCATTTTAGCTATAAAAAGTGTGCGACTAAGTACTCCACCCTGAGGAGCACCGTTTTCTTGCACATACCGTGCGGATACTGAAGCCCCGACCCTCACTTTGAATGTTCGTTCAGACAGATAGCTTTCAAGGGTGTTGAATTGAATTGAATTGAATTGAAAATAAGTTTTATTAAACAAACATGATATGGGTACACAGTATATACAGGAGGAGGTCCCATGGTTATAAAAACCGCAAGCGGGACCTCCTATACAAATTAACAAAATGACTATAAAATTACAATGACAACACTAGTAAACATAATAGAAAAGAGTACTGAACAAATATTCAAAAAATCAGCTTTGACAATAGGAAGAAAACTACAATAAGACGCGTCACATCACTGTAATGAAGACAATAGGTAGAGTTTCAGTTTTTTTTGAAGGGTAAGACAGAATGAGAAGATTTAATGTCCTGGTTTAAGGTATTCCACAAGTGCAAGCAAGAGAACTGAATAGTTTGTTTACCGAAGTTAGTTCTTACTTTGGGAAGTAGAAAGTTGTTGCGAGAGGAGAACCGAGTAGAGTTTGGGTTAGAGATAGTGCTAGGAGGGAAAATAGATATCAGGAGTCCACAACGCAATACTTTGAAGAACAAAGTGCCAATATTTAGCTGGTAAAGACATGGAAGGGGCAAAATCGCAAGTTCAATGAACAGAGGAGTAGAAGAAGATAGACGGGAAGAAAAAGTAATGATTCTTAAAGCTTCTTTTTGGAGTTTTTGAAGAGGCCAGAGATGATTACAATATGCGCTGCCCCAAGACGATATACAATAATTCAAATGGCTATGAATAAAAGCATAATACAAAGTTACTAATGTTTTTATATCAAAGTAGGATCGAGCCCTGAGCAGGGCACGTATTCCATATGAAACCTTTGTACAAATTTACATGGTAATGAAATTTGAGATGGCTATCCACAATAATACCAAGAAAACACACGCGATCAGTAGACGGAATCCAATCTGCGTTGATGTATAAATTAGGGACGGGAAATAGGTGTTTTTGAGGGGAGTGAAACGGAACAAAAACAGTTTTCTTAACAATAATAACGAGCCGGTTACAAAAGCACCATTGTTGGATGGCTAACAGGTCATTCTGCAAATTGCACATCAAAGTATTCTGATTACGATGGGATGACACAATAGTGGTATCATCTGCATAGAGAAAGCAACTGGAGTGATGAAGGCAAGAAGGGAGATCATTAATAAAAACTAAGAATAACAAGGGGCCTAAGATGGAGCCTTGGGGTACACCTTTATTAACAATAAAAGGGTCAGAATTCGAGTCATTGACATATACGACTTGGGATCTATTACTCAAGAAACTCTTTAGGAGTGATAAAGGGGGTCCCGAAATACCATAAGATTCTAATTTCAAGAACAAAATGTTATGATCAATGGTGTCGAAGGCTTTGCTAAAGTCGATGAAAATAGCATATTCCCACAAATACCAAAAGATTTTAGGTCCCGCAGGATGCCGTAGCGCCAGGCAGTGTCATGTGCTTTTTCTAGATAAAAAAATATGGACAACAAAACTGTTGGTTAACAAAGGCATTTTTCGCATACGATTCAAAAGCGACAAGTTGGTCTGGTGTTGATCTGCCCGACCGAAAACCTGCCTGGAAGCTGTCAAGAATACCATTGTATTCCAGGAAGTATAGTAACTTTCTGTTGATCATTTTTTTCGAACAGCTTGCACAAGCAGTTGGTCAGGGCAATTCGGCGATAGCTTGAAACACAGGAGGCATCCTTTCCCTGTTTCGGCAGTGGCACAACGATAGCCTCTTTCCATGCCTTAGGAAAGTGCCCAGCACGCCATATTCTGTTATATAAAAACAGGAGAGTATGGATTGTGTCAGTATGAAGGTGTTTGACCATGCTGTACGTAATGTTATCCGCACCTGGCGCCGAAGATTTGCAACCAGACAACGCAGTCATGAGCTCGTGAAGGGAGAATGGAGAGCTACAGGAGTCATTTGATTGCTTGTGGTCCCGTATGGACTTCCGCTCAGCTGACTTTTTGTAGTGTATAAATGTGCTTGTGTAATGTGAAGAGCTTGAGACGTGTTCGAAGTGTTGCGCTAACGCATTTGCCTGGTCCTCTAGCGTGCCACCAGTGGTGTCAACAAGGGGTAAGCCATGTGCGCTTTGTCCATTTAGTTTTTTTATCCTGTTCTGAACCTTTCTTGTATCGGTGAAAAAATTTATTGAAGTTAAGAAGGACCTGCAGCTGTTGTTTTTGGCCTGACGGCGAATGCGCCTTCCCATGGCTTTGGTGCGCTTGAACGCTACAAGGTTGTCCGCAGTTGGGTACCGGCGAAGAATTCCCCACGCCTTGTTCTGTGCCTGGCGTGCTTCTCGACACTCTTCATTCCACCAGGGCCACCTTCGGTTACTTGTGTTACTAGAAGTCTGGGGAATGAAATTCTTCGCAGCGTCAACGATATGTGTCGTGACAAAGCTACAAGCTTCATCAATACCCAAGTGTTCTATGGAAGTGTGTGAGTTGAGATTTCTGCTCAAATTTCTCCCACTCTGCAGCGGTTTCTTTAAACCTTTTAGTTGAGATGAGAGTGTAGGGGTCTCTGTCTAGGCATCTCAGGAATATTGGGAAATAGTCACTTCCAAGCGGGTTTTTCTCCACCTGCCACTCAACGAGCGTTAAAAAAACAGCCAAACCTATTGCCAAGTCTATGTGTGAGTAGGTGTTGTGTGTGATGTTATAATGTGTAGGCTGTTTTCTGTTGAACAAACACGCACCAGATGATACTAGGAAATGTTCAATTAAGCGGTCACGGGCATCAGTTCTCCCAGAACCCCAGAGTTTGTTGTGTGCGTTTAGGTCTCCAAATAAGATAAATGGTTTAGGAAGCTCATCCACCGACGGCTCAAATTCTGAGGTAGACTATTGATGATCCGGGGGAATGTATAAGGAACATACTGTAATCAGCCGACCAAAAATGATCACGCGCACAGCAACTGCCTCAAGGCTCGTGAGTAGTCTAATGGACTGGGATGGAATGGATTTTCGCGTCACAATGGCAACCCCGCCAGATGAATGAGCAAAGGTATCTCTATCTTTCCTAAGACAGTGTATTGTTTAAGAAAGTTACTTTGCTTGGGATTTACGTGTGTCTCTTGGAGGCAAACAACACTGGATTGATGTTTATATAAGAGTTCATATACATCATCTAAGTTTTTTATGAGACCCCTACAGTTTTATGAGACCCTTACAGTTTATATAAGAGTTCATATACATCATCTAAGTTTTATGAGACCCCTACAGTTCCATTGAGCTATGTTGTCAACAGCAATTATGAATTAAAGATTATAAAAATGTAGTTATGAAGTTGCGTATTTTGGTTCATTTCAGTGAGTCTTGTTTAGGGCCGGTGATACGAGGAGGTGGTTTTTTCCAACGTCCAAAAGTGCTGCGGCGCTCATTTTGCGCCTACTGGGCAGGTTGAGATGCCGACGTCTCCATGTCCTCGTCTGACAATTCAGGCGGCACCGAAAGGGAGTCCTTCCGACCTCTACCTCGTGAATTGGATCCTGAACTCGCCGCAGGCTTCTTGGTTGGAACCTGCGGTGCGGGAAGGGCAGGAGTATGTGTAGGGCCCCCTGTGTTCATGCTCCCAAAGCCCTCGGGTGTCGTGTGGGTCAATGGAGCTGGACTGGAAGAGGCCGGACCAGTCCCAACAGAACCCGTCACCACGTCCTCCACAGGCTCCGCAGAAGTTGCGGTGGGGTGCTCGGCTGTGGAGGGCAGCCCAGAAAGAAGAGGAACCACCAGGGCCTCTGCTGTAGACGCAGGAGCTGGTGGCTGCTCGGACCGGGTTAATGAGAGCGACACATCAGCTAAGCTGGATTGTGTCGCAGTACTGACCAAACGTCGCCCCAACCCCCGGCGGGCGGCGTCTGCATAGGACGCAGCCGAAAACATCTTGTGCTTTTGGCGTGCTGCAGGGAAACTTATATTTTCGGTTACTTTGATCTGAATGATCTCTTTTTCTTTCTTGAAAGATGGGCAAGACGTGAGTATGCAGCGTGTGAGCCACTGCAGTTTGGACATTTCATGATTGTTTTCGCAGTCATCAGAAGAGTGATCATTCTCGCCACATTTCGCGCAGGTGAGCTTGCCACGGCAAGCTAGAGTTCTATGACCGCAGTGTTGACATTTAAAGCATCGCCTCGGTTTTGGAATGTAGGCGCGTACATGACAGCTAATAAAAGCTGCCTTCACTGTCTCGGGCAGGGTAGAGCTAGCAAATGTTAGGATGATGTGTCGGGTCTTGATCTCTGCTCCATCTCTTCTCATAATAATTCTACGGACGCAAACAACTCCTTGGTCATGCAGTCCCTCAAGGAGATCATTATCTGTCTCATGGAGGAGTTCTTTGTCTGAGATAAAACCTTGGACAGTGTTTAGCGTGCGGTGTGGCGTAACGGTGACGGTCAAGTTGGCAATTTTTTCTTGCTTCAGGAGGTTCTCGCTTTGGTTTTTCCGCATAACTTCACCAAGGAGGTCTCCAGAGGGCATCTGTTTGGCGTTGTAGTATTTGCCAACAATGTTTTCAATACACTTGGCAATTAAGAAGACTGACAGGTCGGTGATAGGCTTTTCGTCGGTCGAGTGTACAACTAGGTACTTGCTGAAAGCTGCCTGAGGTGGTTGGGTGCGGAGTACTTCGGTGCGACCCCTTTTAGGAGGTCGATCAGGGTGTTTTGCGGGGGTTGAGAAAATAACCATAGAACAAAGAATCAATGCGGTGGCAAGACCAGTCGCCCACCGCCGAGCCCAACAAGGGAACGTGGCTTTGAAGCACACGTTAACTGTACCTCACCACTATAACCCTACGGTCGGAATCTAGGGTGATGACCCCGCACAGGTTTAACCCTCGCCGCCTAGTGAAAAAAACAGAAAAATGCGGAAGACAAAAGATGACAGGACAGGATTAGAAAAGAACATAGGAAACGGAATGAATGGAGAAGAGGACAGGAAAATGCGACTGGCTGATTCCCCCCTGGTCGGGTCAGACTGGGGGCACCGTCTACGGGGAGCGGAGGCCGAAGTGGTGTGTTGCCTCTGCCAGGGGGCCATGAAGGTCCAAAACAACCCTGGCTTTGGCTCAACCACCAGGATGACCTTTTCCCCGGACACGGCAAAGCCACGCACAGCCAAGGGCGTGGGTGGGTCCAACCCACATGGGCTCGGGGTCCGCGGTGTCGCCACTACCGTCACCTTGAATAGACAAGGCGCCCCTGCGGGGTTCTTTACGTTCCTTTTCTTTCCTTGAATGAAACCAGTCAGTTCACTGTCGTCCCAATCTTTCTGAGGCTGTCTCGATTTCCGCCTCCAGGCTCCCCGCCGCTCCCAGAACTCCCCAGCGGGAGCTAGCGCGTGCATCCAGGCACCTTGCTTTACGCTAAGGTCCCTAAAATTACTCCATGCTCGGTCCACTCGCCATCTATTAGAATTTCTCATTATGGTTGAATAACTTGGAATGCCGCCAGCAGCTTTAGTAGCGCGGGCGACAGCAGGCCAGGGCGTGATATGGCGGATGTATTATGTCATTTGCTATCGCTGAAATGAAGCACCCATGATTTATTTTAATAAAGGAACGCTGCCAATACCACTTATTTATTGATTCTATGTCGCAGATCTGCGTAATGTTTTTGTTTCTGTCCAACATGTTGACAAGCGTGAACACTGCAATCAGATCTAGATGCTTACGAATGGCTGCGGATATATAAAAAGTCTTCTTTAACGTTAGTTTTAGATTGGCAGGGGGACTGAATCGAGGGACATACAGACAGACAGGCCAAAATTTCTGCGTTCAAGTAGCCCAAGAAAGACTATAGCCTTTAAAAACAATGTTTATTCGCATGTCCAACGTTATTGTTCCACCCCCGCGCGTGCTCCTATATTTCTACATCCGCGCCCTTCCTGCTCACGTCAATCAGCCTACAAAGGAAACTACGGAGGCCTTTCACGGAAAGAAAATGGAGTACTGAGTGTAAGTGTGCCCTCGATAGCCGGCATGATAGAGAACTTTCGTTTAAAACCATTCCATGAATTACAATTAATTTAGCGCCTTGTCAGTTTGGGCAAGTTTGCCCTTTTTTACTTGTACTTGTAATCTAAGTATAACATCATCACGCGAGGGCACGCGGTTTTGGTGGTAGTATAAGTAACTGTGAGTCCAGGGCTGTCCTAACTTCCTTCTATTGTGTATTCGATTCCCTTCAAGATTTTCCTACAAATATCAACTTGCTTGAAGGAGTACTGACACCAAATTTGTAAACCTAAAAAATGATATAATTGGCTTCAGTAGCTTGTACAGATGCCTCACAGAAATTTTTGCAGCGATCCGAGGCCGGAAACACATCTAAAATCGATTTTGATTGTCCAGGCCGCGAGCTTCCACAAATCGGCAGCACTAGCGCAATCGCTTTCGGCGTGACGAAACATTGGCCTGCGTGTCTGGCCGGTTCAGAGTGACGTCATATAGTCGTTTTTAGAACCGGAAACGATATCCTGCGCTGCTGTTGTCGGTGGTATTCGTTTGGGCAGGAGACGTGGGCGTAGCTGTGTGAGCAATGCTTGTAAACGTTGCGTGTTCGACGTCTTTGCTCTTCAGTTCGTTGCCGGCGCATGGTGTTCGGCACTGGTGCCGAAAACTGCGCGATGTCGACGGGCACCGCGGCGACGCGGCGGTGCGCGTCGCCGAGCTCGCCCAAGTTGTGCTATGGCAAGCTCGCGGTATGCGAAGTACTTCTCGTGGAAGCCTGTCCGAGCAAATCGACGACGACGCCAAGATGCATTATTTTCCACGCGACGACATGCAGCGCTAAACGTGGACTGAGTTCGTGCGCGCCGGCGGCCGCAAGAACTGTCACCCAAGCCAGCGGGCTCGGGGTTGCACGGGTCACCTTGGGTGTTGGGAACTTAGTATCGTGGCGACTATTTGATCGCTGGTATCTGTACAACAGCGAATGACCATCCCTTACACAACTTTTCACCACACTATACATCCCCTTTTTCGCATATGAAGCTTTATTTTGGCAATAATTTCCGTTACAGCGATCGGCGACCAAGACATCTGCCGCGGCCTGTTTTGATTCTAGCGCGCAGGTGGCGCCATCTTTCGGCCGCTCGCCGCACCGTGGTGCCCGCAGTGCTGGGTCGGAGCGCCGAACCTCCGCTGCCCGTCAGCGTAGGCTTACCATCGCGGCAAATATCTGAACGCCACTTTTAAATTCAGCGCTGATAACAACTCCTAGCACAATTTTCAACACACTAACATCTACTTCTCGCATGTGGAGCTTCTTTTTCGTGATCAGATTGATTAGAAGAGTGGCGACAAGCTGTTGCTATCACGGTCTGCGCCGGTTCGAGCCGCAGTGATATTAAAAAACGGACGACGGCGAAGACATCGCCGGCCTAATCGCCTGGCCAAATAAAGTTGTTCTGTCTGTCTGGTGGCAGTGACTCATCCGAGTCTGACGATTCAGACTACATGTCGACTGCGCGTGCGAGTCGCGGACCATGTGAAATCGTAGCAGACGATGCGGCGAACGCATGGAGGAAAGAAAAACGTCCCTGACGTCACGGGTGAGACCGTGACGTAAGGCTGGCCCGCTTGCAGGCTGGCCTTCGAACGGCGATTTTCCCGCGCGGCGACCAAATTTGAAATTGGTTGCAATAACGTGGTATAATTAATTCTGTGTTGGCAGCTGGCGGCTTTCGGTTCGATTTTCGTAATTACTGGGCCAATAGGTATTCTTTACAGCATAAAACTGAAAGCGAGAAATTTCGTGTCAGTACTCCTTTAAATTACGATTCCTTCGCAGGTATCTTATCTGCGAAATGGCAGGCAAGTACGGAAGAGCTGGACCACCAGAGCTCGATGACTCCAGCTGAATAAAGGAGAACACAGCGAAAAGTGGTGGCCTTCTACTTAGTAACGCATTAGAGACATCTGGTCAGCATTTCCGGAAAAATTCAAGCATTGTATTCAAGTAGCAATTAGTTTGATGAGAAAAAAATGTTCCATCTGAGAGCGTGTATATAGAGTTAAGAAGGCAGATTTCCCAAGCCTTCCGGTCATAGTATTAAAAAGATTGTGAATGCTTTGCAAAGAGGCGAGGATTATGATGGTAATGAGTGCACATGCGCCCGGACTGGACACGTGCCGCTGTAGGCTCCACATAATAGCTGTGCAAAAAAATGCGCGCCAATCTACCCTGTGAAGGTGGTTGGAAAGCGAAGCCGTAAACGACGCTCACAACGATTACCCATGTGACGTCACTTGAATTCACACACTTGGGCCTACAAATACTGAAACTAGGGACAAGTGAAACTAAGTTAACTACACCCTTTATTACTTCAACGAAATTTTCCTTGCTAAGGTTACATCAATGTATGATCCATGAATGGTGCTTGGTTGAGTTGTGTCGGTGAAACACATCAGTGGAAAATCTTTTTTTATAAAAGTAAAGGACGCTCAAACCCGGTGTTAGAGGATCTCACTACTCCTCCGTCTCTGCCGCCACTGACGGTTTGAGCTTCCTTTAATATTTATAACTCCTAGCGCATGCGCAAGGCCCGCACACGGCCGCTACAAGGAGGACAATCCGAGAAAACGACACGAGAACACATGCTGTGAATGTTCCAGTTCCCACCGTCACTCCACGGCCAGAAATGTTTATCTCAGAAACTGAATGATGTGAATCATTGGCGGTAGTGGATAATGGTAATAAGCGCACAAATAACGTTACAGTTCACTTCCATTCAGGCCTCCTCTTTTTCCTAGATGCCTATCGCGGGATCGAGAACCATCCGTATGATCATTTTTAGACTACAAATGATAAATTTTAATTGAATGCACGTGAAAGACCAGTAATTATCGTGTGAAAACCGTGTCATTAACATTGTAGCCGTGTTTCTAGAAGGCTTGCCTTGAGTATTTTTGAACTTTTCTTTTCGTTAATGTACATTTAAACATTTTCACTACCTCATAAATATGAGTGCGGCAGGTTCCTTTTCATTTATCCCTCAAAATGACGCTTAAATCAACGCAGTTTGACTAATATTTGTAGAAATAGTTTGTAGAAACACGATGCAACGAGTAATTAACTCCCATCAATACCATAAGCACCAAATGCCCAAGCACTCGAACGTTCAGAAAATAAACAAGCCTGACGTAGTGTTCAAAGTTAAGGTAATGTACAGCAAATACGACATTAATGCACACCTGGAATCACGAATAAATGTACAGCAAACAGGAAATTCTCACAAATGCTATTTTATTTGGAGTAGCATTTATTTTGTGTACTATACCGTAAGTGTTCCCGCGTTGGGATAGTCAAAAAGCAGGTACTAAAATTTTATTCCATTGTTGTCTTTACAGTGTGGCTGTGTAATAAAGTATGAGGGCCTAGTCATATTTACTTTTTCGTGGTCAGCTTGCATTCAGTCTCTTCATTTCATCTTTTTGACACCCCAGAACTGCTTCATTGTTCGCAATTAGAGCCATGAGTTGCGCCACTATGGTTTGCGAATTCCCCACCTGACTGTGCTACGACCTCGAGTGGCGGCAAGTTGGGTTGTGGATAGGAAAGAATACCTACCGTGGGCGCCCAGGGCTTCGTGTCAAGCGTGAAGGGCCTGCCGTGTACAACAATGCCGATTCTGAACTACTATTCCGGGTGTTGAAGGAGCCATGAAGAGAAAACACAAGTTTGGTTCATTCGAAAGATTGCCTCGTTAGAACCATAACGACACCACTTATAACGCAAACTTCGCTCAAATAAGCTACATAATTAGGAAAAAAGGAATGACCATGCGACCCACCAGCTCATTTTCCGCAACAGAACCTATGATGTCACTCGAGAATGCTCTGCGATTGGCGGAGGCCGGCACAAGCAAACGCATGTTAGGCAGGGCTTACAGTGTGCATAGCGAGCGAAATGCCCGTGAAACATATTGCACATTCTTTTTATGACAAAGAACGGTGGAGTAAACGGTTGAAGTTCCGAACGAACACGCAAGCGTGTATGCCAATGCGTACGAAACTACCGCCAGCCGAACTCGACATCTCGCCGTCGCCACCGTCGCGCAGACGAATTTTCGGGTACAAGGCTCTTCGGGGCCAACGAACCGTCCCAGCACGCACAGCCGCGACCTTGCTTGGTATCGTAATCCTTCACAGGAGGTTGGCCGTCATATCGCCAACCAGCAAAGGTAAAAATAGAAACAAGGGGAGTAAGGAACACAGAGCAGCAACGAGATAGTGCCACTCGTCGCACAGGTTTCGGTATGGAGGTCGTGTTGGCTTGCTGCTGTCGTTACGAGCTCGTTTACAGTTTACAACCACTGAAAACTTCAGTTTGTTCGAGTACTTTACAATGAAATTTCGTTGCTGTGTTTTGAAATGCCCATGTAGTACGGGCAAATCGTCAAGGGAGTGCGACATCCCCGCCGGTGAGATCTCCTTTCATGTGCTGCCCAACGACGAACCTCGGCGAAGCGCTCTGACCTTGGGGAAAAAAATGCCGTACACACCGCGCATTGACGCTCGAATCTTTCTGGTCGGAGCAGAGAGCTCGAGCGAACGGCTTTCCATACACGACACCGGCCAACTGGCATAAGCGATACTGCTACTGAAATTGAAAATACGGCACATACATACCAGTCTGTATTCGTCCGTCGCGACGGGGCTGACGAGGCAGCGGTGCCGACGGCTGGGCGTTCGTCTGTTGTGGCTATCGCGGAATGGTCGCTTTCCCGTCCACCGCGTATCCCAAACTATTGCCGCTCGTGCACTTAGAAGCATTGAGCGTTCAAGTGGGTGTGAGGTTGTTAATGCAAGCCCGAGCTCCTCGGCGAGAGTTTTTGTTCTCCGGATCAGGCGATTCCATGACGAGGGCTGCGGGTGCACTAGGTTTTACTATAGTATTTTTAAAATGGCCGCCGTCTCGGTCGACTCCCGCGTGTGGGTGCTATATGGAGTCGACATACTAAGTATCTGTTTCATGGACCGGCTCGTATGACGCCATTGTTCACGTGACGAAATGTGCCATTTTAGCGGGAAATTTAAAATTTTGGCTTAAATTGCCTTATTTCTCAGTGAATAAAGCATCATTTGCTTCCGGGAAAGAGCTTGGGGTACTATGAAACACCTAATCTTTCGAATAAAACAAACTTTTGTTTTCTCTTCATGGCTCCTTTAACGAGCCGAAGCAGCTTCTTATTAATTTCGAACGCCTAGCGATGTTAAGCGCACCGAAATCTCTCTGTACACGGGTATTTTTACTTCGAAGCAGTCTATGTCTACACCCCTCCCCTCCCCCCAGTTTTCATTCCGGTGAAGCCGATTTACTCGGCGCCGCTGCGGCGCTCTTCCTCGCCACCTCCGGCACCGCTTTCACAACTGTTAATCCCCTCGCCACCACCGATGCCTCTTTCACAAGCTGCACTATAGGCTGATAACGGCCGAAGCACCCTTATCAGGCGTTACCAGAGCAACTTGCCCGCTTTGAACGCGGACGTGAGCCCATCATTCTTTTTCAGCATGAAAAGCTTTCCGCGCGCTATTTTCACCCGTGTATATCACGCTTATAACCAGGAACCCATCACCACACTCTAAAATTGGTCATGCGTAGTAAGCCTGAAACACGCTCCTCAGAGTCGTAAACTTCGTTTTAAATGCAGAGCATTTCTTTAACTCACGATGTCACCCGGCGTTGGCGTGCCTCGGCGTCCGCAACAGCCGTTCCAGGTGCGCCCTCTCCCCCACTCCTCCTCTCTTGCATCACGCTACCCTCCTCGCTCTCAACAACAGGTCCGCACCCCTCCCCCTACACTATATAAAAAAATAATACTTACCGGCGCCTGGTTTCGATCCCACAACCCTGCGGGCGGAACGCAAGGTACATGGTGCTCTTCCCACTGCGCCACAAAGCCGACACAGAATGGAAGGCTACGAACGCACCTTATATCCTTGACTCATTCAAACTACGTCAAGAAGCTGCTGATACAATGCATTCACTACCTGTGGGTGGAACGCGAGATACGAGGTGCTCTTCCCACTGCGCCACAAAGCCGACACAGAGTGGGAGGCTACGAACGCGCCTTATATCCTTGACTCATTCAAACTACGTCAAGAAGCTGCTGATACAACGCATTCACTACCACCAACTCCCCAAACACTAAACGTTAACGCAATACACCCACCCCCTATGCGACGAATTTACTCGAGTCCCCCTCGCGGGGAGATGGGCCCTTTTTTTTAGCACCACGTGACTCGAAATACGCGTTGTTTTCTTCCATCGAAGCGTGAAGAGGGTTGAGAAAACCCACATTCGCTTTCTTTTACGCGCAATGGGAAATGGTACGCGTGTGAGCCGGAAAACTCACGCTTAGGAAAATCCGGCGCCGCCGATCGCGCCTCTTTTCCTCACGCATATACATACCGCGATACATACTCTCAAGGTTGTCGTGCGACGTGTTGCTGCATGCTGCTGTGGATGGCGCTTCCTTTCTTTCTTTCTTTTTTCTTTATTTCATGCGAAGTCATTCAAAGGTGTAGCTAGCTTCAGTGATTCTGACGGGAAAACGGAGTTAGAGCCGTTGGAGGCATCGGCCGAAGCAGGCGCTTTGTGCGTCGTGTCTGCCTGCCATTAAAGTGTATATACACACTTGAATGGCAGGCACAATGATCAGAATGATCATTCTGAATGATCATTCCGTGCGGAATGATCACTGTGCGGAATGATCGCTTCCTTGTGGTAAAAAGTGACGAAGAAGGAACAACCTGGCCCGCGTGGAGGGCTGCGCGGTAGGTGCGAGAACACCGAGTGTCGACTGCGGGTAATTCTCGCGCTACACGCCGCCGTTCTTACGAATTCCACGTTTCCGGGCGGACGACGTTCTCACAGTGGGCAGTCAGCTGTCATGCACGGTCGCTTAGAGTACCCAGGTAAGCAAACCTATTTCCTTATGTCTTTGCTAATTGTATATTGTATTACTATTTTCCGAATAACTACGTTTTTACTGTATTGTGTAGATCTTACTATTGACCTCGGAACTTCGCATTAGTAGCAGGCCTTTTTGTCTATGTAGCATCTGTTTGACACAGGTCATGTGGTCGATCGGGAAAGATGAGAAGAATGAAGGAAGGAGTGCGTTTCTTGTTGTCATGGCTGTGAGTCGTTTTTCTCATTCGCCGTCCGGTTTCCGCCGGTCTCGACGCTTAGCTCTAGGTTTCTTTGGCTCGTTAGGGGTAAATTTCGCGACCGCGCTCGCGGTTCGCGTCGGTGGTCGTTCTGGGGCTAGGAGGCGCAACAGCGCCGGTGAAGGAGTTGCTTGCTCTCTCCGTCCTCCGCAGAGCGCCTCGAAAACAACGAAAACTATACAGTAAAGCCCGCTTATATCGAACACGGATATATCGAATTATTGCCTATATAGAACCCTTGTATAATTCTGATAAAAATTACATGCATTTTAAACTTTTTATATCGAACGTGATTTTGCTCACAATGGATATATCGAACTCTCCCGCGCCGGATTTTTCGCTCTCTTTAGGCATGCGGCAGGCTTTCCCACAATACATCGGCGCGCGACGGCGGCGTGGGTGTCGCTTGGGACTCCCGCGAAAGCTCGAGCTTTTCCAAATCGTCCGTGGCAGAGTGGACCAGCTCCAGGCATGCATGCCGTTGGCGCCGAAAGCGCCACATTGGGCTCGGCGGGCTGCGGTGTCACCGATCTTCAAGTCCGCGCCACTCGCTGCCCGCACTTGCTCGGTTCGCTGGGTTCGCCGTTATTCACTTGCATCCATGCTTGTCTCCGCTCTCACTCTAAGAAAAAAGGGTAGAAAAAGGGAGGAAATCGAGGGTTTTCTCCCCCGGACCAGCGAGATTCTCCCTTTAGCTTCTTACACGTAGCGCCCTCTGTACGGCCTCTACGAAACACCGAAACGGGGGAGGAAATATTCTCCCCTGTCGTCTGCAATCTGGGGCGGTATTCCCGTGTTTTGTCCATTTTGTGTCCCTTTCAAAAGTGTCCCTTTTGAGCGAGCCCTGATTGGCTAAAAGCGAACTCCCGGATGTGACGCCATGCAAGCACGGCGGAGCTGTGAGCCGTGGCTACTGAGCAGATGATTTGGAGCAGACAATTTTTCGTCGCCTCATTGTGCTTTCGCTCGCGGAACAATAAACACATAAAAGATACTCTGATACGGTTTCAGTTCTTTAAAATGCGCTTGCAAGAACAGTTACGGTATTTTAATCAAAGGCCCACTGCTTAACCGGAAGTACGTCACGATGAAAGGGACGCAAAAGGGGCGTTTTCGAAAGGTACAGTTACAAGAATACCGCCCCTGCTGTCGGCGCTGACGCCGAAAACGAAACCGTTCATCGTTGCACTGTGGCTTTCGCCGATCGGGCGCATACGCGACAACTACGAGTAACACCGCCCCTGCGGTGTGCTGCTTGCTTGTTTTCTCGCCGTATTTTAAATGCAGAGCATTTCAGTAACTCACGATGTCACCCGCGTTGACGTCCGTAGTCGTAGTCCGCACCCATCCCCCTACACTATATAAAAGAAAATACTATCCGGCGCCAGGTTTCGATCCCTCGACCCTGCGGGCGGAACGCAATGTACATGGTGCTCTACCCACTGCGCCAAAAAGCCGACACAGAATGGGACGCTACGAACGCGCCTTATATCGTTGACTCATTGAAATTACTGCTGAGGAGCGCTCTCTCGTCAGCAGTTGACACAAGTGCAACAACATTAACGTAACGCAAACTACTTAACGTCGTGCGCCCCCGGAAATGCTCTGCATTTGATCGTGCCCCTCGCGAGGGGGATGTTTCGCACTTGATCGCACTTCCACTGCTCTCTGCGCATGCGCCCCGTCGCTATAGCAACGGAGGTGCGTCGTCTGCTTCCAGGACGCCGCGGCGCCAAATTGAAACGGGTGGTGAGCGGTGGTGCCGCACGCCGCTCGTCGAAACGTGCCGTCGGAAGCGAGAAACGTCGTCGCCACATCTACGATCGAGATAAATAAATGCAAACGTAAAGCGCCAGACATTCGGCGCATTTACCTCATCCTAGCCATTTCATCTCTCTCTCTCTCTTCTTGTTTCAAAGGTTCTGCGTTGTGCGACCTGCGTCGGTAGTATCTACGCTCGCCCGTTCTCTGCTCAGCGACCTTCCAACGGGTTGCTGTGTCTGTTTTCCTTCGGCTCCTCGGAATGGCGTTGCCGTCGTCAAGCCCAGTTGTCGTTCCCCATTTTGAATTCAACTTCTCTACTGTTCACGTAATGAGGACGCCGCGTACATTCCGAACTCCAGCGTCGCTGGTCATTCACCTTGGCGGACTGGAATGCCTCTTAAATGTTTCTTCTTTCTGTCTTACAAATAAATCCGACTTTTTTTCTTAATTAAAATAACGTTTCTTTTGTTGGTTATGTATTGGCATCTGGCTTATACCATGTTTGATGTTTCCTTACGCTACATAAACTGAGCTTGTATGACCGATGTATGTGGTTTTAGTAGTTTTGAACGGTCCCACGTGTATATACTTCTTGTTGAAGAATCTCTTCAGTCTTTGGTGGTTCTGTTTAATCAAATGACAGACAGACACACCTGGAAAATTTTCAGCGTCAGGTAGCTGAGGGAAGACTGTCGTCTTTTAAAGCGACAATCAGCTGATAGTCCCGTTCCCATTTCCACCTTATTCACTTTGAATAGCTGTTTGGACATGATTGTCGGGTTGTTTTATAGCGAAAATTCAGGATACGGCTGCCATCTTTCGAAGAGCACACACAGAAACTAAGCCCAACCCCGTTCTGAGTGTCGTTTAAAAAAAAAAAAAAACCTTGGTTGATTTCTCTGTCATAGGAATCAGTAAAACACAAAAGTAGATCGTGCAGCGAAATCTGAAGCTCCGCATGATTTTCGAGTCGGCGGCTAACCTGTGGGTGTGGTTGGCGAGCGACGACCTTCGGGTCACTTCGGCAAAGGCGTACTGGCGTCATCTCCGTGACGGATATTGCGTCAGCGAAATCTTGGTGTACACCGCCATAAAACACTTTCGTGCTAAAATATCAAACCCGAAAACGAACAACCCTAAGTATAACTTACTCTTTAGTACTAAAGGTTGCTTCCCCGTCATTTCCTTCATTTATGTGATAGATATGACGTCTGTGAAATCTGTGTGTATCCGGTTTTTTTTTTTTTTTAAACCCTTTCCGTTAAAGAAACGACATGCGAAGACTCGATTACTCGATTTGACGATGCGAAAATTGAGCGGTGCTTGGCGATTGTTCTTCAGCATCGCAGCGGCGTGGGCGCCGCACGGGGATGTAGATTCACAATGATTGTTATTTTCACATCAGTAGTCCGTAATGCGAAGGGCATAGAGCTCACACGAGGATATGTTGACAGGGGCCCGCGCCATGGCGTTAATACAGCAGTCAGCATAGGCAGTAACGTGAAGCAATAATATCTAAACATAACCACTCGCCAAAGCAGATGAACAAAAGAATAATCGGTCACGGGGAATGGTAAAACAATCAAATACGCGCAAGGAGAAAACACAAGCACAGCAGCACCGCATCTACTTCAACTACGAGGGGAAAGATGAAAGAGTAATGCAAAAAGAAACAGTAGGCAGAGCCAGAAACTGCAAAGCCAGCAAATCAAAATCATTACTTGCACTACAGGAATAGATTGCTACGACAACAAGAATAATCAGGAGACGGAAGGAAGTTATCTAGTAGAGGCCGAACTATTCGAACAATTATAAAGAGGCATTTCCAACCCAGCGGCTTTATTTCCCTAGATTATTTGTTATTATTACCATCTGCTCGCCACGCTAAGGCACGGCTCGCCAGCTGTGTGTTTGAAGCACATTCTGTGGGCACCGCTGCATGCTTGCTGTGTGCGACTCGCCTGCGCCCTGTTCAACGTTACCACTGCATTTGTGGACGTTTTATACTGACGCCCAATGGTAACAGAGGTCAGCGGTGATAGTAAACTGCCCCTTTTTTCGTCAACGAGCACGTACTGCAGCATATTGACGCATCAGTTACCAACAACAAAAAAACCCCATTTGGTAACACATTTTGCCTGATTGGTTGCCAGACCAGCGGTGCGCTCTACGCTAAATGAGCGAAGACGAGGCAATGAGTGTCATTACCAGTATTAACTCTATGTCATTACCCAAACATACCTGCCGTACTGTTTCGTGAAACGTTTTTTCTTCTTTGAGCTATTTTACTGCTTCTTACGAAACCGCCAATTATTAAAAGTTTGCAATTTCACGCGTTTTATTTAATGAAATAACAAAACCCACCTAAGGCTTACGCACTGCCGTGGGTTATCGAAACAAGCAACGATCTCACTGTTCCTACCTGCATTCTCGGCGATCAGGGTTATAAATACTTTGTCGCCGTTTCAATGTTTAGTTGTGGCTCGTGACCATGCCCACATGTTAGAAGTGTACTATATTATGGTGGTGTATACGTGTATTATGCTTGCGATGTTGTCTGTTTCGTGTATTGTGCGTTGGCAGTGCCTTTAATGAAGTGTATGTCGCTGTGTTGTGCTATGTTTTCTTCCCAATATGCCCGCCCACATGCGGCCTCCGTGATGTTGAATATATACGTTATCCATAAAGGAAACCAAGGAAGCGCCTTGATGTAAAGTGTCCACTGATGGTGATATCACGCTTAGGTAGCTACCCCCATAGAGTTTCTCATGGCTGCCCCCTCTCCGCCTAGAGGTGTGCGCCGTGTCGGTTTTGACCGGCGGCGGCGTCGGCGGCGCGGCGCCGGGTATTCATCGGCGGCGGCGCACGGCCAATTTTTGTTGGCGGCGGCGGCGCCGGCGGCGCCGAAACCGGAACCGCAAATTAAAAAAAGGCCAGCCATTAAAAAAAATCGTTCCGCTACATCCAACGCGATTTGGACAACATTCAGCTGTGGTGTCACAAGCGGCACATGTCATTAACCTGAAAAAAACCTGTACACATGTGTTTTTACGAAGAAAAGAAATGCCTCGAAAAATTTTTTACGCTATAGACGGGTACTCGTTGCAAACTGTTGGTGAATTTAAGTATCTAGGGTGTTTTCCTTACTCCGGCACTGTGCTGGCATCTGCATGTTGATTTTTATAGCTTCAAAAGCCTGTCGCATGTTTCATTTCATTCTGAACTGAGAAGTCTCGAAATGTTCACTTTCAAGTTTTCATTTCTGCGTAGAAACACCAAAGAGTTCCCCCAAACCTACGTGAGAACGGTATTGAAATATGCATGTACTGCGTGGGACCCGCCCACAACAATGGACGGGTCCCACAACAATGCACAGTCTTCACAATGTCACGGCAGTTGACCAGCAAATCGTGGAGTCTTGGGACGCTTCCAAATCCGTCCTTGATGACCAAGTTGTGTAGGCCGTGCCCAAACACACAGGTGATGTTCCGTGCATGCGAGACTCGCTGCGCGCTTCATGTTCGAGCCGGCGTCAGTGACTGCACAAACTTCCTTTCCCACCATGTTGAATTCTTCGAGGCACCTTTGAAACTCATTCATGATGGCAGCGCCTGTATGCCTCTCGGTCATGTGTCTCGTGCTCAGGGTCAACGATACGAGCTCGAAGTTCTCTGAAATAAAAACAGCAACCATGACAACCTAAAACAGCGTGGTCAGAAAAAGATCTAAGAAATCTAAATCAAGAAATCTAAATGTGAACTCTGAACTCTAGACGGGCGTCCTGATGTACGGTCGCGAAAACGGCAGCCGGTCTCGCGAGCACAACAGCTGAGGAGCGCACTGCACGGTATTAAGTCTCACAAATTTCACAATTCCTACGAGGCGCCAGCCAACGGTTCAGTTACTTAGAGAAACAAAGGAGCGCTACTTACGATTCGAAAGGCTTTGAGTCTTCCTTCTTTGAGGAGTTGGTCAAGCAGCTCTTGCAGTAGTAGTCCGTTCCAACTGTCTTCTGCTTTCCCCCCCGTGATGTATGCTAGGCGTCCAAAATGTTTCCAAACAAAACTAGACTTCCCCTTCGAATGCAAAGGAACAATTCGAAAACTTCCAATCGGCATCTTAAACACATCGGGGCCAGGAATTTCTTCCTCGCAACAAGTTGCAGATATGTCGCCGATTCCATCCGCAACCTCAGTACACGCGACCGTCAAGCCGTCATTCCGGCGTTTCGAGGCCGTGGCTACCGTAGCAGAGGCCGCTGCTTCTCGTTGCGCCATTTTGCGCGCGAAAGAGTAGTTAGGCAATCCCACGTTGCTCTGGCTAGAGACGACACGCATGCGCAGATGAGCGGAGAGCAGGGTTGCTTTTGTTTTCTGTTGCTTCATTATTCTCCTACGTGACATTGAAAAATGCCCGAGGCATGAAAAAAAATTTGAACAAAACACGAAATCTCAAACAAAGCTGGATTAATTTTTAAAAGTCATTTTTATTCTATATACGTAAATGCCGCGCCGATCACGCCGAAACAATACGTCGGCGGCGGCGGCGGCGGCGCGCCGATCAGTTAGTGTCGGCGGCGGCGGCGCGGCCAGAACAGTCGGCGGCGGCGCGCCGACGTCTCGGCGCACACCTCTATCTCCGCCCCTACTTTTTTTGCGTCATCTATCGGTCATTTTAAAACGTTTACGATTGCTTTACTTCGAGCACGCTAGAGGGCGAGCATTGTCGAGGATGCGACAGCGACGGATACGTTTTTCGTGTTGCCTGCACCGCCTTTGCGCTGAGATTTACGTTTGCAGACGATCCGCGTTTTGATGCGCCCGGTTGTAGCAAGGTAAGGCGACTAACAACAACTGGTTGTTCTCAAACGGCCGCATTGGATGCTTGTGATCTCGTGTGCGGTGAACGGCGAGGTTACGAGCCTTTCGGAAATAAAGGCGGCATTTTGAAAGCAATCGGTATGACTTCTACTGTGTTTACGGCGGCGCGTTCGCTCTGAACTCGTAGGCGAGGCGCGCAGCGAGACGAATGCAAGAAGTCGCGCATATACGATTGGCGACATCGCTCGCTAACCGCAGTTCTGGTGTTCGGTAGGTAATTTATTGGTTATTTTAGCGCATTTTAAGCGCACACAACCACGGTAACCTACGTATTTGTACTTCCTCGATCCTCAAACCGATCAGCTCGCTAGGCCTTTCTCGCATGACAAGCCTTGCTTGGGTGACGCTGACAGGGGAGGAACGCTCCTCCATTAGCTCACGAAAGGGGGACATCTTCCTCCACTCCTAGGGGTAGAAACGCGCTCCTCCCTCTTAAAGGGAGAATCTTTCTACCTTTTAGGGAGCAATATATGATACATTCCTGTTTCACCCTTCAAGGAGAAACTACCACACCCTTTTTTCTTAGAGTGCTGTCGAAGACACCGAGGACTCCGTAGCGCTTCCGAGCAAGAGCGAAGCCGTAGCTGCCGTGGCCCTGCCAGGGCGATACTGCAGTGCCATTGAGGGCAGCGGTCCTGTGCTTGTCGACTGTTTATATACCGTGGAGCAAGCAGTCACCAGCAGCGCGTTGCGCTCCAAGAAGCAGGCTACACTCAAGCAGTTCTTCCGCCCCAATAAATGATCGTTTTCTTTCCGAGAAAGTGTCGCATCAATAGTGAACTGCAGAGTGATAAGAGCTCAGCGTTAGCTCGTGACTCCGTCGGCAGGATTGCTGTCATGTAAGTTTTTTGCGCTTCACTTTCTATGTCGAATTTTTGCTATATCGAACTATTTCACAATCCCCGCGCTGTTCGATATAAGCGGGCTTTACTGTAGTATACCGCAAATCCACACAGTCGACACGAACATTACGAAGCGTTGAAGAAAGTGGTGTCCTGGTGTACAGAGCCACCGCTTCAAGGCCACAATAAAAATGTGTGGGTTTGCACTGCACATCGCGGCAGAAGTTCGCGTGTTTTATGACAGAACGCATCAGTTTATAACTGTTATATTGAAGCCACTTTCTCTTTCCCAGGTTTCACCCATGGACATGTTTTGCCGGTGCACTGTATGATGCGACGTGAAGCAGCTGGTATGCAGCAGAACACAAAGAATTCCTGAAGTTGCAAGTGTACACGTCACTAAAAAAGCCTTGGTGCTGTGTTAGCGTGTGTACTACATAGGGGACGTTAAGTACCGTCCACTTCCGTGCAGTTGCTATGATTCGTTCGGGTAGTAGTTACACGTGATGGCATCGACGTGATCCCACGGGCCCTCAAAATGTACGCGATTTGTTGATGAAACTAGACTTCGTCTGAGTTACATTCATAGCAGAGTTCACGTGCTGCTTTAAGGTGGCATGAAGAGTTCATTTGGAGCCTGTTTTATAACTCCTGTCTTTCTCGAATTTCTCTGCATGAAAGCATTCTTGTAAGTTATAGTGAATAAAAAGTTACAGTCAAATTTAAAATTTGTTTAAATTTCTTGTCCTCAGCTTTGATTCACAATTTCAACCTTCGCAGTAATTATCACAGACTTCTTAATTTTCTTCAAAAATGTATAGGTAATGGCGCCGAAAGAATGCACATCACAGGTTTAATTGCATGGGATTCACTAGGTGCACTTATGCTTTATGAAAGTTTGTATTGCACTGCCTTCAAAAGCGCTTGGGTTTGTCACAAAGACAATCCTAAACCCTCTCATTCTGGTAACACTAAATTTGCAGTCATGTATAACAAAGAATTAACGACGCAGTCGCAACGTGAGGCTTGTCTATCCGGGACTCGCGACCTTCCTAACGCTTAGTGAAGGTGAAAAAGAGCATTTGTATTTACCTCATGTGTCATTCTCCATCTGTGTATAAGACGCAATTCTAACCGTCAGAAGTCATTTAAAAAGAAAGCTGAAAGGAGATAATACTTGCTGTGCCGTGCTTATAGGCTTGGTGCAAGCTACCCAGGCCATAAATACAGCGTAGCAACTATTGCCTTCTTTCAGCTTTCTTTTCAAATGACTTCTGACGGTCAGAGAGGCTTTTTATGCCCAGCTGGAGAACGCCGCATAAGGTAAGTAGAAATCCTCTTGTTCACCTTCACTAAGCGTTAGGAAGGTCGCCAGTCACGGATGGCAAGCATGAGCGCTTAGCGTGACAGTTCACCATGCCTAAAACAAGCGTGCAAAAAATAGCCTGCACTCACGCTTCGCCATCGTTACGCATTCCCCGAATCAGTGATTTTTCAGCGTGAAAGCACATCACGCTTGGAACAAGCTTGCAAAACATCGTCGAGAGTCACGCTTGCTAAGCGCGAAAAAAATTAGAGTGCAGTTGCCGGTTTATGCGTGCACTGGTTGGGGTGGAAGCAGGGAAGCATGCACGCACAGCTAGTATTCATACCACTATCGATGACATGGGCGCTGTGATGACGGGAAATTTAAACGTGCAAGTTTCGCGGCTCAATGCTACCTGTCAGATGTTCTCAATGGTCGAGCCGTTTGGGTTTGCGTTGGTGTGTTTCACAGACAGTGAGATGCCTACGACACGGGACGGAAACGGACAGCCACATGTTTGTCCACTAGCTTGAATAATGCTTGAGTACTTCCAGGTTTTAGCTCCATATGGACATACGCGCCTCGTTCAGTCGGAGGAAGAACAGTGGGAATCGAAGGAGCGTCTGCCGGGACAAAAGCGCGAATGGGTGCGAAAACAGCAGAAAGCCGCTGCCGCCGCCGTTTCCACCGCACGTTCCAGCTCGCCGAGTAGCTGGGAATCTCTCCCGGATGAACAGCACCGTCGACGTGAGCCAATATTTCTTGTCAGCTTGAACGGTTTTCAGAGCCACAGTTTTGGCGGTGCCGGGGTATCAGGCACGAGTTTTTTCTCTGTCTCTGAAGAGAAAAAATTGATATTTCATTTGATTTCATTTGAATTGAAAATGGAGGGAGGGGGTGCACCCGCAGATAAGTTTCATGCCCTCACTGATGACATGTCCCTTGTGCTGGAGGGACGTTTAAACGTGTGCGTCCAACGCCTCAATGCGAATTTTCGGTGTCCTCAGTGGTCGAGAGGATTGGGTAGGTGTGTTACGCAGACAGTAAGATGCTTACGACGTGGGAGGGAAATAGACAGCTCCAGATTTTTCGACTAGAATAAATCTCAAGTCCTTCAAAGTTTCATTGGGCCAAGTGCTAATTGCTTGATCGCAAATTACAAACAAACGTGTTTTGTTTCGCGAATTTCGTGTACTGCTTCCAGCTTCGCAGGTCATCCTTCTCCACAGAAGTGGGAGGAGCACTATTTTTTTTCTTTCCGCCTACATCTAAAGTACATCCACAGCCTCGGGGTTCGAATCTGCGTCCTTGGGCTCAGCCAATCTCGATTCAGACGCAACTCAACGCATTAAAATGAATTCCAGCGAGATAAGCACATTCAAGCTCCTCATCTTGCATGTGTTTTTTTCTAGACAGACTAATAGTATTCCCGTAAGCAAAATTGCTTGACTTTCCCTTTCCTTTCGGTACACATTTTAGAGTTGTAACATTTTTCTTTTTTTCCTTAAGTGATCTACATGTGCAGTATTACGAGAAAACAATGTCCTAGCTTTGCCAATTACAAATTCTTGTGCAATTAACATTGCGCGTTGGTCTACTGTAGCAAAGAGAGTCTAGCGACGCCGCTTTTTTCGTTTCGCCAATAATGCGTCAGACAATATTGTGTCAGACCTTGATGTAACAGATTCGCTGCGCTGATGAAAGATCGCATTTTGCAATTTCGTCTGAAAAATCGGCTTCAGAAATGCACTAATTTAGCAAATTTGCCCACTCCGCAAACTATCGCGCCCTTCCACGTGTGAGTGCGATGACCATTAGGCGCTAGGCCTGCCTATCGGCGTGCAAATGTAGTCGCGCGTCTCCGCTGTTATATGTGGTGTCGGTTCGTCGATGATGCTTTCTCCTGCCAGAAAACGAAAAGTTTTGTCGTTCCAAGACCAGCCCGCAATTTTGAATGTTTCCTTCGCCGGCGAGAAAGAAGAACGTCGCCGCCCGGTACAGTGTCCCAGCTAGCATCCTCATACTAATTTTGAGTGCGGAAAAGAGCATGAGATGTTCTCGAAAGGGCGTCCTTTCAGCACAAGTTTGGTCCTTTAAACGCGCTAACCGAACCCCAAAAAGTGTCAAAAGCAAAAGTGATACTTAAGGTACGTTTTTGAATACGGGGCTAAGTGACCTTGCTTCTTTGGCGAGCGATGTAGTGACTAAACTCGTGAAAAAGCAGCAGCCGAAAATCACGCAGCTTTTTACTCCGAAATAAATTTTTGAATTCCGATGAGTTCACCGTCACTAATGTCTGGCGTGTCGGTTTCGTTACGACTTCATTCATGCGAACTTTAACTCGAAACCTGCATATAACGAAAACCTGCATGTAACAAAACATTGCAAATTTTTGTCAACTTCGTTGTATCCAGGCTTAACTGTATAGTCATAACCGTTCGAAACTCCCGAACCTCCGGCACTTGTCATGTACGTCCCCATTGTTTGGCGCAAAGAAAACTTCAGGTACCTGAAGCAAAATACACGTAATTGACCGGCAGCGCCCGCGTTCACTTAGTTAGGACCGCTCGTTTGGTTGGTTTTTGTGATAGTAAGCGAGTGGCAGTGCAACGCCGGAACGTGAGGAAGGAAAAGCAAGCACAAAAAGAGCAGAACTCCTGCTGACACAGTTTCAGGCAGGGGGCGCGCGAGCACTGCGAATGTGGGAAATTTGAATTGCATTGGACAAACCTCCATTTCATTCATCAAGATAGGAGTGAGACAGGGCTGCGAGGAGCATGATTGGTGGTAGCAGTGAGGGATAACGGCGCTGCAGCCCATTATGGAGAATCACTGCTCTTCCCTTCCGACAGCTTTCACGTTGAGTGAAACGGCCTTAATTTTTGGGGAGAACTGATCACAGAGGAAAGTGCTTGTCATGTGTGCTCCACTACCACCACGGTCAAGGCATTGGTGTCGGGATAGTCTACTGCATCTCCAAAGGCTCTATCGGGATTGTTCCTGTATTGTATTGTGATGGCTTGTGCTTTTGCCGTTCTCCTGGCCTTGTTATATGTGGAATCCATGTTTAAGGGTAGTGGAGTAGTACTAAGAGCTCTCGTAGCGCAGGGGGTATGTCAACAGGTGTCGATCGATAGGGACTGCGAAGTTATCTTACGAAGCGCCGCCCGTAGGAGGTTTGGAGAGTCCTTCAAACTGTGAAATTTCCTGTGCCAGGGTGAAAATACCGCAGTTAGATGTCTCTCGTGGGTACTTACAAGTGCCTCATTGGCAGTTTAGGGATTCGGAGAGTACTTCTTGAGGCATGCTGCTGCTGTTCATGATGAAACGCGAAGCTTTCTTCGGAAAAAAGGCAAAACAGGAAAACCAACTTACATGATGGGCTTCCGCAAAGGCAGATCAAGCGTCTCAAAAAGAAAAAAAGGCTTCCCCTAGTTGAAATCGAACCGGGGTTTCACGCGTTATGAAGCCTACGTCTATGCGACTGCGTCATTATGATTTTTGTTCTTTAATGCATGTAAATTTTAGAAAAAAGAACTCAAACAAGACAATTAACACACACTATAAACACTAACAGACAGCAAAGGGTAAGCACGCCAGTCTAACAAAAGTCGGCACAATTTCAAAACTCAGGCAAGCAAACGCACGCATCCAAAATATGCAGCCACCCCAGTGGATCACTCTGCTCTGCATAAACGCTCCGTACCAAAGCCGCCTGTTCCCGAAAAATGCACTTGGTCAGCCTAGGATGTTCAGCATGCCGATCAGTCATGCGGCACTTCCACTATAGGAGAACAAAAACGTCATATGGCACCCGATTAACATCCGCAAATGGCAAGAAGCGAATGAAGTAGGGGGTGATGTCAATATTCTTCTTTAGTGTCCGTTTCAAAACGACCCGGTAAAAAACCGCGTCACGGCACACCACAAAACAATGGTCAATAGTCGCTGGTTGGTTGCACAAGCGGCAATTGTCTGACCAAGGGATCGACATTCCTTTTTCGCGCAGCCATGTTTTAACTGGAAGCGTTTGCGAATGGAGCTTAAAGAAAAACGTTTTCGCATTTAGCGGCACGCACATACGCTTGACATGGACTCTAAAACATTATTCTTATGGTCTCGCAAGTATGGCTGACGATAAAGAGGCACGGGAAATAGATTATGAATTAAAGTGTTCGTCATAGCCTTCCTTGAAAGACTAAACGGGTACTCCAGAGAAAACCGCGCAGTAAGGAAATGAAAAGTATCCACAACTCCTTTTAGAAATCCCCATGACGGCTTCTTGTTCACCTCACCCGTAGAAACAAGGAGAAAAGATAAATGATAACTTATGCGCTCTTGAAGTATAGTACGTACAAGTGGATGCTCCGCCAACTTGTTGAAGAACCGAAACACTAGTTGGTGCACAAACAAATGCATTAACCCAACACCACCAGACCCTAAAGGAAGAAACAAATTATCCCTGCGCATTGGCTACCATTCCGATCCCCATACGAAGGTAGCAAATACTCTGTGTAGAGCCTGGACTTTCGCCCGCGCACAGTGCAGTACCTGAAGCACATAAACAAGCTTTTCTACCAAGAAGACATTGCAGACTTGCGCACGGGCAAATACAGAAAGTTCTCGCCCCATCCATGCATGCGAGGCGCGCTTGACATGCGTAAGTGCTGAAGAGCAGTATGGCCCTGAGTTCCTTATTTGGTACAAAGACACACCAAGGTACTCAAGCGGCGTGTTGTCCCAATTAATACCTGCAAATTTGGAAGGTTTGGTTCTCCACTGGCAAAATCAATACCCCTTAGTTTTCTCCATATTCATGGCTGCTCCAGACACGTCACAAAACTCCTTAGTCAATATAAGGGCTTCTTGAACACTACGCTTGTCAGCACAAAAATAGCCGATGTCATCGGCATACGCAAGAACTTTAACTTCACATGACGTTAATGAAAAAACCGCGTACCCTTTGGCTGTTGTATGCTAAGGCAAAGAGGCTCTATGTGCAGTGTAAACAGTATAGGCGATAGAGGACAGCCCTGTCTAACAGACGACCTGATCTGAGCTGGCTTCGAGAGGCGACAAGCTGGCTCGATTGACGACAAGTTGTGTAGTACAATTCTTGTAGCAAAGCTGAATGCCTCACGGCAACACATCACCCACATTAGCCGCTCCCAAAAGTGCGAATAAAAAATCGTGAGACCCCCGATCAAATGCTTTCGCAAGGTCAATTTGGATAAGGGCCACCTGTTCAAAACCGAATCAGACACGCATTCCAATATAGAACGAGCAATATGTATATTCGTTTGAATGCTTCTGTTCAGAATACCGCACGTTTGGTGAGTCCCAATTAAACTAGAAATTACCTGTTGGAGATGGCTAGATAAAACTTTTGCAAATATTTTATAGTCAACATTGCAGAGGAGATGGCCGATAGCCCTCTACAGATCTCAGCTTGTGTTCATCCACAGTTTGTTATATTAACACTGTGTTTCCTAAGTAAAATGTTGGTGAGCAAAACACCGTGATCGTATGCGGCCTATGAATATGTCCAGAGGACTGGAGCAAGGATATCAGAAATCTTCTGATAAAATTCCCCGCTCAGTCCATCCGGTCCAGGGGTCTTGTTTGTCATAAGCGAAGAGATGGCAATCTTAACCTCTTCCAGTGGAATAGGGCCGCAACCCCGGCACACTCATCATCCGCAAGCCTTGGAAGTGCACCAATGAGAGAATGAAAGCCATGCTCTTGACTCACGACATTGGGTCCACCAAATAACCTGCTGTAAGAGCATGGAATGCACCGGCAATATAAGCTGAGTCGGTACACCTAGTACCATTATAACCTAATCTCAATTATCTTCTTTGCTAGAGCCGAATTGGCGCTCATCACACAGCGAGCGGCGAGTGGGATGACTGTCGAAAAAAACTTGTGTTCTGGACCGAATTAAAGCACCGTGGTATTTTTCAGTAACAGTTGCCTGCAATTGTCCTTTAGTTACGCCAATTTCATTTTAAACTTGATCCAGGCATTACTGCCTCCAGTTCATGAAGGTCCACCAATGTACGGGAAAAGTTCACGAACATGACAGCGTTTTAGAAACGCAAGACGAGCTGACTCTTCTACAGCCGAGTTTCTCACCTCTTGCTTAAAAAGATCCCATTGTTGATATAATGAAAAGTCAGCTATTGCAAAAGTGCTGTGTAAACACTCCGAAACACTTCTGCAAAAGATTTCATCGGCCAGTAAGGAGACATTCAGCTTCCATATATCCCACTGAGGCAGCACACCACGCCGGCTTTGAGCTACCGAAGTATACAGATACATACAGTGGTCAGTGAAACAAATAGGGGTGCACATTATAGTCCGGAAATCCCAGAAACTTCTTCTGCAGAAATGTAAATTTGATCCAGGCGTGCATTCGAGGTACAATGAAAGTAGTGAAGTGCACGGAACTCCCTTTCATCTCTCCGACATCAACAAAACCATGCTCGTGCACTACATCAGCCGTGGTGGCTGCGCTGTGGTCATATTGCACGCTAGGCTTAGAACGATCCTGCGCACTACATACACAATTGAAGTCCCCCATGAGGAGGACTTTTCTTTGCGTGAGTAGCTAGCGACAGAAAAAAACGATGTACGCTCACGGCAGTTCACGGGTGCGTAGAGGCAAATGACACCCGAATGGTCATGGTTTGGGCCTGTTGGTGATGCGTAATGGGAACTGAAAGCGCAAATTAGACACGGACAAAGAAAGGGGACAACAGTACGAGCGCCAACTACCAACAAAATGTATTTGGAAAAAACCACAATATATACATGCCACGCTTTCCACTTGCATACCACCACACATGCGCAGAGACACTTATAATCGCCTGAGATAACAGAGTTCTTTTTGAGAAAGCGATACAGATGGTGAACTCACGCAGCTAAGGACAGCCATTAAAAAGACTCGACCAACGTCCAGGTGTGTCGTTCATTGAATGGAACCGATGGACTTGCCTCCGTATGTCGAAGATATCCTGTCCTTAGGACCGAAGTTTGCTGTGGAACCGAGGTGCTCGGCCCCTGAGTTACTTTCTTAGGTGCATCACGTGTCACGGCATGCTGCTGACAATGAGCATAACCGATGCATCTCTGAAGGTGTGGACGTGTTGTCTCGCTGCAGGGCCGGCTCCCCTCCAAGTTACCGGTAAAACGTGTTGCTACATTTTTAAAAGACCACAGCTCCTCGGTTGTTCCCGCCGACAAAGAAGGGGGGTTTGCTGTTTATATCTCACGACCTATTTCGTACATAGGCGGACGCGGCAGTTTCCTCTGTTTTTGGGGTTCACGATATTGTTGTCATTTTAGAGTGAAAAGTGAAGCCAAGAAACTGTGTAATAAGCTAAATTTAGGCATAGTGGTCAACGGCATCGCAAATTCAAAAAAAAAAGATTTTCTTGGTGTGTTTTTCAGTGCCAAGACGCACAAACCTGATAGACCACTCCGAGTTATAGTTTCCGAAACGGGCGCATGGCAGAAATCAATCAGCATCATTTTTACAAGAGAAGTTGAGCATTTTAACCTTTGACGTTCCCTTTCTTGTAAAGAACTCGGAAGATGTTTTGGACTTCCTGCATTCTTGTTCCAAACAAGTGCTCTATGCCTTTTTCTCTAGATATTAAAGACCTTTATTACTCTTTGCCACATGACAAATTGCTTAATTTTATGGAAAGCTACATTGACGAGTTCGGTAGTGTCCCTTTTCAAAATGCCGCAGGGGTGTCTGTTTAGTGTTTTTTTAGAACTTTTATCGTTTTATCTACGTTCCACTTTATTCAGTATGATGGTAAGCCATGCCTGCAACGCGAAGGAATATGCATTGGCTCATGCATTGCCCCGATTCTTAGTGATTTGTTTTTATCCAAACTAGAAAATATTGTGGCCGGCCGCCTTGACAGCATTGATTTTGTTCGTGTGTTTCGCTTTGTGGATGATTATTTATTCTTCTTAGATTGTAATTCTGATGCTCTAGAAATGTCGCGCCCATGATGTGTTATCCATTGTTAAAAGAAAACTTTAGGCCCCTCGAGTGTACTTTTGAACTTCCGATTAATAACTCAATACAGTTTCTCGACATAAACTTGACATTTAAACCAGATCACACTTGTTGGGCATACCAACCAAGGAGCAGCAAACCACTCCTCCCCTTTCATTCCGCGCACTCAAAAATTGGTGAAGAGGGAATCATAAACATGTGTCTTAAGAACGCTATTCAAGAATTGTGCGACCATTCAATGGCTACCAGCCTCCGTCAACAATCGCAAAGATTGTCCAACTCGGGGTATCCGGTTCTGTTTGCAAATCGCTGTTGCTGAGTCCCTGCTAAAAAACGTGCGACCCCGAACGCAGGTAGAGCAGCCGGCCTCACTCGAAAACCGTCCAAAGTATGCGATTATACCTTACCTCCACAATATTTCCCACAACTTGAGGAAAATTGCCGGACGTGCCAATATTAGAGTGGTTTTTTTTCTGCCCCAGGAAAACTGGGCAAGTTATGCAGAATGAGCAATCCCTGGGGTCAACGCTCTAGCCGTTGCGGTATAAAACATAAATGTAAGCGCACAACATGCACTAGAAAACGTGGTATATGAAATTCCTCTTTCTTGAGGCAAACGTTACATTGGGCAGACTGATCGCTGTGTTAATGGACCGGCTTCGCGAGCACTCTGGCAATCTCAAAAACGGGAGTGGCGGATGGTTAGCGCATCACTGTTCCACGTGTCACCACAAACCGCACTGCCAACCGCTCTTCGACAAATGCATCATAATCGGCAAGAAAAACTTTACTCCGCAACGACCCATATTTTTACAGATGGATCGGCAACACATGAGCGCACTTCTTCAGGACGTTTTATTCCGTCAGCTAACAAATCACTGTCATGCCGGCTTGAGCGAGCGACTTCCTCCACGCTAGCTGGAACTTTATGGAATTAAAGAAGCCATCCGGTACATACTTCCTCAGGCCACCGACAACACTGGAAACATATTCACAGACTCGAAAGCCGCCCTACAAAGCCTCCGACGTGCTAGCTGCTTCAGCATCCACGACCACATCCAGCGCGAAGTAAATACCTGCACCATCTCGCTTACGCTGCTGGCCATCGCGTAACCTTCAGTGGCTACCTGGACACTGTGGTGTCCTAGGAAATCAGAGAGCAGATGAGGATGCACGCAGGGGCCTAGAAATGAAAAACAAAAGAAAGATTTTCTTTACAAAAAATGATGCCTCAACTATGACCAAGGCCCTAGCTCTAGCAGAAAGAAACCGCTTATGGACCCTTCCGGACATCATCATGATTTTCTGTACTCAATTGACCCACAGATAAGACTGAGGCTGCCAGAACCACAACCTCGCCGGCGGGAAACACTGTTTCATAGACTGCCGACTTAATGTGGGCGTTCACTAATGCCTACTTACAATCGCATAGGCCAAAGTACAAGCCACATTGCGACAACTGTGGCGCCCCCGAAACCGTCGTAGCATGTCCTCCTAGAGTGCCCCCGCCTACATTGACGCAAGGAGTCGGTTAGAGCAAAGGATCACATGTCTTCACCCTGGACCAATTACGCTGAGCCTGCTACTTGGACCATGGCATTCTCCGTCATCTCAACGGAAAGTCCTGGATGCGTTATTTGGGTATCTTGAAGATATTGGCGTCACCGAGACTTATAGCCCCCCTTAAGCGGTCAGTCTATGCTACGCCGCATGTCCCTTTATATGACCCTCTCTTTTTTTTCCCTCTTTCACCTACTACTCTTCTTTTTACTACTCATCTGTCTTTTCCCCGTTCCCCTTCCTGCAGAGTAGCATGTCGACGTACGCATGTTGGCAAACCTCTCTGCCTTTCCTCCTTTAATAAAGAGCTTCTCTCTCTCTCTCTCTCTCTCTCTCTCTCTCTCTCTCTCTCTCTAAACATAGATTAACAAGAGAATTCTAGAAGCTGAAAAAATAGATAGGTTGCAGTCTCAATGCGTGAGCACACCATCTGTATCCCTTTCTCAAAAAGAACTCTGTTATCTCAGGTGATTATAAGTGTCTCTGCGCATAGTAGTGGTGGTATGCAAGTGGAAAGCGTGGCATGTATATATTGTGGTTTTTCCAAGTACATTTTGTTGGTAGTTAGCGCTCGTCCTGTTGTCCCCTTCTTGGTCCGTGTCTAATTTGCGCTTTCAGTTCCCATTATGCAAAGGACACGCCACTAGACACCCGCAATGACAGGTCACAACAAATAAAACGCCCTGAAGTATCGGCGCTACACGAGAAACAGGAAAACCCTATGCCCTAGCTGATGAAGACGAAGCATCCCCCAGACAAGCCTGCGGAGGTGGCTAACACAAACACTATTCTGCTCTAAAAAAGGCTCTAATGCAGCCGATATGTCCTCATCTCCGCAGAGCTTTGTCACCTGAATGGCCGAAATGCTCACGTCCGTCCGTTTAAGGAGGCGCAAAAGCTGGTACTGTCGTCTCCTGTGCCTCAGGCCTCTCACATTAAGTGTGGCAGCGTGCAGTGCTGTGACACTTGCCATTCTGTGGGAGCTTCGTACGTGTCCTTGTCACCTCCAGATAAACCACCCTTGCGGATGGCCTTGGATGACAGTATCTTCCTGGCTTCTTGATACCAGCCAGCGGCACAGGACCACTAGCCAGAACAGCAGCGTCGGAGGACACCAGTATGGTGGACGCCTGCTTTTTGCTTGCGATGGATGACTTCTGGCTATCCACGGCAGCAGGCCTTTTCATCGGTCCGCTGCTACCACCCGGAACGTCTTCAGGCATAGCCACAGCATCCGCCCAAGAGGATGAAGCAACCTCCATGGGGCAAGTAACGGAATCATCGCCCCCAACATGACCGCGAGACAAGTCGCTCCTCTCATCATCGCTGCCTGGTACTGAAGCATGGTCTTCCTCCAAGACTTCAATGGGAGTCGTGGAATCCATGTCAATCGGCTCCCCCTGCTTATAACTTGACGATACAGGTGACTTCTCATGATTAGGATCACCACGCTGCACATGACCAGGTGGCACTGTATGGGGCTCAACTTGCTCACTCTTCCCCGCTGCAGGATTTGTTGGCACAGCCTCGAGAGAACCCACCAACACTGGCTGGCTAACTTACCCCGATGCGTCCACTACCTCCGTGACATCCATGAAATGAGCGGACACATCTTCATCAGTTGGTAATTATTGACCTTGTCGGAGCTTGTCCGCATATGTCATGACGCACCTTTCTGAGGTGTGGCCATACCGACGACACTCTGTGCTCCGCGGTGTTCGGCACTGTCGCCGTACGTGCCCAATCCTGCTGCAATTCAGACAAAGAGGTGGTCTGCCAGAGACCAGTACAAGGCACTGGCTCCCATAAATGTCCATCATGTGTGGTATGTCAGCGACCGAGACGCCATCCTTCAGTATGAGGGACACCTCCCGAACTCCGGTCTGCATGTGGTCCATTCCTGGACACCTCCACATCTCTCTAGCAACAGACGGGGTATTGCCGAATGGTTTCAGTGCTTCGGTAATCTTCCGGTTGTCCATATGGCGTGGCACCCAAAGTAGCTTCATTTTGATGTTTCTCGTTTGCGGGACACCTTAGTCCCTTGACGGTAATGTGCTCGAGCTGGACTAGCTTTTGCTTGACACTGTTAGAGACGCAGGTAAGCATCCAAACGTGACTCATTTGATATTGCCCGATGCACAACACATCACGGAGGTTGATAACGCGAGCCATACGCATCCCTAACGTCAGGAGCCCGGTGAGAACGGCCTTTCAAGTCCGCATGCAGAAAACGGAATTCAAGACAACGTTACCGGTTGGGAGACGAGGAAGAATTATCTTGTAGTTATCCATATTACTTTCAGACGAAGTAGTACCTCGACCAGTGACCGATGCGCTGTTTCCAGCTGAGAGTATAAAAAGACAGAGGCGTTCCGAACAGTGTCTTCTTATGATAGTTTTTTTCTCTATATTGCGCCATTCTGATACGGTCCAGGCAGTTTGGATTTTCTGCAAACTCTCTCCAATGCATCAATTCCGGTTGTATTGGAGAATGATCCGCGTTTTAACCATCTTTCTCTCAAAGTGGGGCGCTTTGAATTTCTTTTACTTTGTGAGAAGCTGGGAAATTGCTGAAATTGGGCACGATGCCTTAGCGGTGACGATTGAGTTCAAAGTGCCTTTGTTGGTTATTATGAAAGCATTTTGCCAGCACGGCCAATGGTTTGGTCACTAACGCGTTTAACCATTTGTGTAGCTGGACAAGTGACAACCAAATTGGAATATGGCCCATTCTTCTTCAAGATGTAACATCAGACTAAACGAGGGGGAAAAAATTCTGGTCTTGATGGTTTGGTGTCGTAATATTTTTTTAAAGCACGCAGCTCTGTCTGTGCCAATTCTTTGTGTGTGCTTTCCTAAAGTTTTTCGCATTCAGTCTCTTCCACCATCATTTTCTCCCGCACGTACAATTAGTTCACTTAAAAGTACTGATCCTCAAAGACTTCTTGATGACATCATTGCTTTAAAGTTTAACGCACAGATTTTAATTACACGCTTACTTCAGCGTCGATATTGCCCAGTAAATCTGCTCTGATGGCGAAATTGCCTACTGCGGAGGTTCAGTGTGTACTGTTCAGCTCTAAGACTGAGGCCTAAGACTGGGCCTGATAACGGCCGCCTTCCTGATGGAAGCAAAAAAACGGAAACTTTCATGTGTAGAGACATCGGCACACGTCAACGATTCCCATATGGTTCAAAACAATTCGCAGCCATTCATGACGGTGCACCTCATTGCAAAGGTGAAGCTGCAGTTATAATATCCGAGTTTTTTTACAATGAAATAACGTGCAAAATGGGAAGCTAATAAGAAACGGAAACCAGCAAGAAGGACAACCATGACCAAACTCATTTGGTCTTTTACAAACGGAGACAAAACCTCGATCCGGAGCTAGGATGACGACCTGGTCTTGGCAGGTAAAACCATCTGCTGTGTTGGAATGAGAACTGAAATTACGTGCATCAGTAATCTCCAAAACACTAGATTGTCAAATTGCAAGTCTAATAAGGTCTTTAAACGCGCCCGAAAACACACCTCCAATTTGGCGCCACTTTGTGCCTAGTGGTGGGAGCAGCTTGTTGAAGCAGACTGTGAGCGATCTTTTAGTTTAGTGCCCAGACAATATCATTGCCCGAGGATGAGGGAAGAGGATCAGGGTGATGGCCACCTCCTTTACGCTGGTCGATTAGTGGTTCTGACGAATATCATTGCTGTTGGTGCACCGTACTGCTGGACGAGTAGGCTGCTGCTGTGGTTGCTCCGATTTTCGGAGCCGACAGCGCCGAGTTGTAGCATGGTGGGAGTCCCAACTCCCCGGAAAGCATTCTGCAAACTTTATCCTAATTCGGATGGATGCGTTTGGAACGGGGAACGTTGAGGCGTTGTGTTATTACGCTACCGCTACGGCGGCGGGTTACCGGTACCCGACCTGTACCCGATGCGCAGGGTGGGAGGGGGTGAGGGGGAAGGAAGCGGACGTTGCTCCTCAGCGGAACGAATGCGCAGGCTCGGCGAGGCATGGGCGAACGTCCCCGCGGAATGAATACGCACCTGCCCAAGTCGGGACCCGGCACCTGCCGCCGTAGCGTTAGCGCACGCTAGCCGCTATGCTAAAGCTCTCTAGTACTGCATTAAGCTGCCTATTTTAAAGCTCGCTCCTTCGAAAGACGATAACTATACTCGGTTACAACTCAAGAACGACACCACCTCATGTAGTGTATCACTCCGCCAAAGCTCCGGACCCGTGACGTCAGTGCGCGCGCGTTTTGAAATGGGTTTGCTATGAATGCGTGATATCGTCTGCCTTGTCTCACGCAGTTTGTTTGTCGTCACTGGAGTCGTTTATAAGCATATTAAGTCCAAAAAATCACGGGAACGGCTCACGCCATGTTCAAAATATTCCCAGTAACGCCCTACTTGCGCCGCGCGGAGAAACATCCGGCTACGGTGATGAGGCACAGCGGCAACTTACGGTGCCGTTCTTAAGTTGTCACCGAGTATAGTAGCTCATTTTTTTTTAATTTAACAGTAGGCCCTCGCCTGACAGGCACCACAGAATGCCTAGAAAACGTGGTATTCATGGATTAAACGTCAGAAAGAGATTTCAGACAGGAACAGACGGCTTCTAGAAAGCCTAAAATTGCAAGGATAAGATGCTTTCGAAAAGTACGTCTTTAAAATGTATTTTAACTACTGCCTTTAGCTGTTGTTCCTCTAGCTTTTTTGTAGCCATCCGTAAGATCCCATGCCAATACTTTTGTCGCCTTAACGCGCCATTGTTCGTAGCCTCCTGTGACCTAGAAGGCGGTGGGCGGTAAAAGACTTGCTCTCTGCCTTTGCCTTTGCATCCTCCTCTGCCGCGCAGGCCGCATCCCCATGCGTATGGAGGCTATGGTCTGGGTGCGCGCTGGTTAGAGAGTAAACAGTTTTGGCGCCAAAGGCCAGTGGCATAGAGTTTGGCGGCAGCGCTGTTCCGCGAAGCCGACGATGAAGTGGAGCCTTTTTGTGCATCGCTCTCGTAGTACTTACAGGGAGGATTTTTGTAAGTATTTGCAGTCTGTGCCGGGCCCATACTTCACATTCTGTTCCTCCCGATGTAACCGCCCTGCTATACCCCGTAAATGTGTCTGATATATTTGTGACGGCGATTGCGAAGGAGAGCTTTATTTTATATCCATCCACAAGTGAGCGCCGTTACGTTGTATTGACGTGTGCAGTTTCGCGCTGTTGTGAAGTGTGAAAGTGTTGTATACGTAACGCCGTTGCTAGTTATAAGCAGGAAGTGTTTGGGTAAGCAACTGCATGCACCTCGAATATATTGTTCGTATTGTAACATTTGTTAAGTGTTTTGGTTTACTTGAGCGACAACTTGTGCTCTATCTTGGAATCATTGGTTGGCAATGCTAAGCTGAGCTTCCACCGTAATGTTTGCGAAAGCTGGCTTCAAAATTATGCGATAGCCTTTGTAACCCTCCATTCACCCTTAGTGTCCCAGCTGGAGGGTCGTACGCCAACAAACGGGTTCGTTTCACTCCTTATGAGATAATTATGTCGTTCCACGACACAGTGCCTGCATGACGAGGCGTCGTGGGCATCGTGGGTGAACGCACGCGGCCTTTAGCGCGCCTTAGCACTTCAGGTGTCCGTGTTTTGATGCCCATAAAGCTCAGCAAACCGTCTACAACATGCGTGACTCTCTGCTCTAAGTGGAACCAGAGTCCTTCAATGGTGGAACTGAACTTTTACTTGCGCCTGTTTATTCTTTTTTTTTTTGCAACAATTCAAATCCACGCATTGCCGAGTGTTGCGTACGCAGGTCCCAACCACGAATGAAGAACCCGACGTCAACATGGCAACAATGCCGTCCCAGCCCGATGATAGACGTGGTAAGCGTTGTAATTATGTCAAAACGCAATTCGCGACAAGGCTGGTTGGCCAGCATTAAAATTAAGGTAGTGCGAAAATATCGTGTGATTGTTATTTTTGAATATTTTAAGCGATTTATAAAATAGCTTGAAACAATATTTTTTCCATGCATTCCAGAGTTGAATTTTTTCTTATTTTCGTTCTGTCTACTAATAGCTGCTAAAAAGGTTTCACCATTGTTTTCTTGCATGCGCCTTTTGACTTCTTTAATTTCACAACTGGAGGTTATTTCCTGCGCAAATTTCATTAAACTGCAGTTTACTTAACGTGTTGCAAGTGCGCTTAATGCAATGTGCTGTTTTGCAGCCTTTGTAATTGTGCGGTTCCTGAAGACTGCATATGGGACAAGATTTGCTTTTGGCCGGTCGCCTACAGAAACAACACGGCTGAATAAGACAATTACTAGACTATTTGACCAACCGGACCCTTCCTTCGAAAAGCATGACTTACGGGTATTTGGCACAGCAAGTAAGTGCTTGCGCCAACCTCGTGGACAGTGTAACGTTAAATGAAGGGGCAGGGAAAACTGACTACACTGCTGTTTGCTCTAACGCAAGTGGGCAGTCTTTTTTCATGCCCTTATTATTCTGGTAACTCAAGGGGGTAGGAGTGCAGATGAATGAAGATCATTTGTTTAGCTGCAGTGGCTGTCATCCGTATTTGACTTGTCCAGTTACTCATTTATTTTTTCATTGCGTGCGATTTTCGGCACTGTTTCAGTTTTTATCATCCAGTCCAGTTAATGTTCATTTTATGCCGTGCTGGTATACGTGCTACTTGCAGTAGTCATTTTTGTAAGGGGTTTAACAGGTGCTTATAGTGCTTATTTTAGTGCTTATTGCAAGGAGAAAAGTGTCATCATGCTGCGCATGGCTTTCCATTTGTTCAGAAAACGTTTTTAACGTTGCTGGCGTCAGGTGAGCACTGGTATTCTGCCTAGTCATTTCGTTATACACTCTTTACAATGTTATCTTTCAAATAAACTCTGTTTAATTGTTTCACTTTCCTAAGTGGCTGTCATTTCTTGCAGAACCAGTTGTCCTTGCATTTTATTGTTCAATTGTAAAAAGCAAATGTATAAAGTTCTGAACTTGGTGGTAAAATTTTCTGGTATTGACCGTTTTTTGTCAGTGTTTTATTTGTGTTGCATTCTTGATTTCAAATAACCATACGCAAATGTACAAAGTTGTGGACGTGATAGTGCAAGTTTCTTGCATGTACCCTTTTTGTACAATGTTGTTTTTGTGCTGCATTCTTGCTCCCAAATATCCATAAGAAAATGCGCAGAGTTGTGCACCTGATGGTACAAGTTTCTTGCATTGATTTTTTTCGTTTTGTTTTCAATGTTTTGTGTACGCTCCATTCTTGCTTTAAAAATAAGAAAGTGGAAAGCTGTGGACCTGCTGGTACAAGTTTCTTCAAGTGATCTTTTTGGTTCAATGTTTTATTCGCACTGAATTCTTCCGTTAAAATAACCAATAGAGTTTTTTTTTTCTATGGGCCTCGTGCGCTTGTATGGTGGCGCCACTGATGCGCTGTGTTCAGCGCCATCTTGCGGACAACGGAGGCATAATTTCTGAAGTCCGTGAGCAAACGACGTCCGGAGGATAGTATTCCGCGCAGTACGATTATTAGAAGAGAAAGAAGGGATGACCGCTAGTCTGTTGCCATGCGATACGAACAGCCAAACGGTACTTTATTAAATGAGAATAGGGTATATGGTTCGCAAAGGCGACAGGAAAGCGATGCATCACACAAAAAAACAGTTTTAAAACAAGCGCGGTTTTGTCTCCGCGCAGCGCGCGGTCACGCTGTCATTTCGCAACGGCTTCCACTGAACACCAGCAGCGGCCGCCCAAATAAAAGATAAAAATAAAAAGACGGAAGCCCGCGATGTTACCAGAGAACGAGAGGAGTGCAGGAGTGTGCGTCTGTGTGTGCATCGCTCCCGGAAGCGATAATGGTGTGGTGTGAGGGAGGGTGTGATCACTGGCTCCACCAGTGGAAAATTTTTGTGGGGCCGCCGGCCCCCGAACAGCATGAAATAACGTCATAACGTCCAAACGACGCCAGCAACGCCTTCGTTGCTGTGGGTCGCTTTGGTGGCTTTGGTGGATTTGATTTATTTAGCCGTAGATCAGAACGGCTGGGTTAGAACTGCTGGCATAACAAGCAGTTGGAGGAAAGCTTATTGTGAGGAGAGACCGACTACGCGACTTCATGGTGCTTGCAGAAGCGAATTTCTCCCGTGTGTACACTCCCCTGTGCCTTGTACATGTCAGGAAGTGATTGATGTGTTGTGTGTGTGAAATCGCGGACCGAAAGGTTTGTGTGTATAAATTGCGACACCAAGGATAAGCGGGCTTCAAGAGCCCGAAGATTCAGGTTTGTAGAGGCAGGTATTTGAAAATGCCAACTGCTTGAGTAAAACTCTACCTCAAACTGCTGAAACTACGATGAGTTCGTTGGATGGGCTCATAAAAATACGCAACTGCTTTTTGAAGTGCTTTCATAGGTTTATATATGCGTACTTAATATGCGAATAATTTTGGACGATAGATGCGCGAGACGAGGCTTTCATGAAAGCCTCTGAACGTTTATTTACCTTGTTTATCGCTCGACATAGACACGGGCACAGATATGGTAGATCGCACAACAGGAGCTTTAATTGTGCACGAATGATTCCTCTCGCATTCGGAGTGACCTTGATAAAATAAGACCATTTTGAATAATGGAGATTGTTTCAAAGCTGACAGTTGTACGTGATGTTTGTGTGACTACGCTGCAAGTTATCTTCGTCAGCAAAAATATTTTGCGCAACAAGCCCCACTTCAACTCGTTTTTCAAACGCAAACTACAAGTTGTAACATGTTTGAGATATTGAGAGTCCTTTAAATAAAAGTGTAGATGCGAGTCTCCGAATTGTGGCTGGTGTGTGTCCATCTGTTTACGGTTGTGTCGCAGTGTAGCGTGAATATTTACGTTTCTGTTTTCATTTTAAAGCTTCATATTTTGCTGGTATGACTACGTACAATTCAAGCATGCATATCCGTGGGTTGCTCCATGTATTTTCTGATGGCGTGCACACCAAAGGCTATTTGAGGCGCTACAAAAAATATGCACTGGATACACGGCATTTTTTTTTTTGCAGCGGTCTTACGGCAAGTAGCGTGCACATACGCAAATGCATTTATGGATCTGTTCTTTTTATTTCTTTTCGGGTACTATGTGCTTCGTGAACGTCGGCGTCGCAGGCAGCTGATCCGTGTACTGTCGTCTGCTTTTATTGGAGAAGGGGCGCTTTCTAAATTATTTCGGCTTGTATTCCCGCACAACTCGTCAGCGTAATATTTCTATTATTATAACAATTGTGAATTAAAAAAAACGTGGTAATTGTTGTATACTTATTTTACGGTTGTTGTTTAAATAAGCCGCGTAGCGAACTGCTGTATATGTTTATTTTTTCTTAAGAAAAAATTCCACCGCCGCTCCCAGGTGGCGCCACATGTTTATTTGAAACTGCAGTGCACGAGGCCCATAATGATGCTCCTGGCACGTGCAAGGAAGATTTTCCCTCTGAATTGTGTTTTGAATATTGGTAATGGTATTTTTGTGCTCAGTACTTTCCCCCATTGCCTGTTCTTAAATAAAATGTTTTCTCAAAGCAAATTCCTTTTTTATTGCGAATGCGTGCAGCAAACCGGCCGCATTCACCCCTATAAAGCACCTCCGGGAGAAGGGGGGGGGGAGCAGGGTAATGCAGCCGTATTTTCTACGCGTAAAATTCTGCTCTAAATATTCCAAGAAGCGGATTCTTAGCGTCTTTCCAAAGCCATTTTCTAGACCGAAATTATCGAGTTAAACCATCTAAAATGCCGATTGAAAAGTCATACAGCTCTCGCAAAACCCAACTTCTAGACCGTTTTCCGAAGACGTTTTAAAGCGGGTAAATAAGTTGTCTAGAAAAATTAATACCCGCTGGACATTAGACGTTATTTAAAACCTCTCAAAAGCGCCGCGAAAGTGTTATCGGATTGTCTGGGATGTTTACAAGCCGTTTCTGGGTTATGCTAGAGTGCCTAGAATATTCTAGGCACTCTAGTTATGCTCTGCAGCCAATTATGTTCGCGACCGGTGTCAAAGGGCGCTTTCCCTGCTTTCTCTTCACTCTAATCGCTTTTTTGCTCATCTCCACCACGTATACCCATTACTCCTACCGTCAACGTGGAAACCAAGTGGTTCAGGAAAGATTTTGGGGCTCAATGAATACTTTGGCATCACATTACTGAGTTCTCGAATCTCGATTATGTCCGCATATTTTCCGCAGCATACACACGCCTCATTCTGTAGCGTGTTTTCGCTCGCGTAGGAATAAAGGCAACTGCACACCTTGTGGCGTTCAACGCTGATTTCCCCTGGCAAAGCACTTTGCTGTGCCATATTTCCTCATGAAGCTTTTGCTCTCAAACTTCTAAAATCTGTGGCGCTTGCTCCGTCGCCAGAGCTTAGCTGCCAATATAGAGTTCCATAGTGAGAGTCTTTCCTTCTCTATTTTATGAGTATAAAACTCAAAGACTTCAACCCGTTTAGAGTGAACTAGAAGTTTGCTTGATTTTGTACAGCGCCAGCCCGTGTGCGCTGAACTGCCCGAAATCGAAACCGAAAAAATTGTACACCTGTATGCCTAATGCCTTCATAAATAAATATGCTAGCGTATTTTTTGCTCTATTAGCAACTTATAGTTACTACTATAATTCTCGGTTTTATTTGTTTTTGAAAGAGCCTTGTTTTCCTTCGGAGCATACGGCATCCGTATCTGAATCAGTATCACGTCCACTATGGCGGCCCCCATGTTGGCGGCGTCAGCGACCTCAGTTCATGCCTTCGCGCTATTTTAGCTCGTGTTGTGGCGAGGTCAAGCGATCAGCATGCAAGCTTTGAGTGCTGCCTTGACAGCGAATAGCATGACACTTCTTTTGGGCCTGGGCTCCGGCCTAGGCCTCGGCTGGTTGCTGGGCGCCAAGTACGGACTCCGCAGCGGCCTGGCGAGACTGCTGGGCCGCGCCGGTGGAGCCATGCTTTTTGACTCCGGAAAGGTACGAGTTGGCCAAAGGTACAGTCACGATCAATTTGAAGGTGATCGCGGGAGCATCGCCCGGCGGGCCTTTCAAGCTGCATTGCGGACGATTTTGAGTACTTCAAAGATAAATGTAGCACTGCCTTCCCCTCGATGTCTCTAGCATGATACAACAATGAGACAACCCGCAAAACAGCGCTGCTGCTTGATTCTTCGCCACCCGAGCGATCACCTTTAAAGTGATCGTGACTGTATCCCTCACTGTCTTCTGCGCCGACTAAATGCGAGTAAAGTGAATACGCGCTCGTGTTTAATGTTGGGCAGAATTGCATCATTCCAAACAGATTTATCATTTCACGTCAACTGTAGGCAAATGGTCTGCTCTTTGCCGTGGGCTCTCCTAAGTGGATTCGATCGCTGGTTCGTAACCAGTTTTCATTCAACTACGAGAATGAGAAGATCCAGGCTGGCTCGGTCTGTTCCATTGCTCGAGAATCGGACGTCTGGGTCCTGCCTTCCCTCACGGGTCCGCATTGATCGAGAAGGATGAAAGGGGAGCTGTTGTGCTCGCCCTTTGTATTATTCCGGGTTTTCAAGCAGGCTTCCTATTTTATATTTCGAAATCCTTCGAAAAACTGTCCCTACATGTGATTCCTGTAAGTGTACACGCCGTCAACAACTAACGTACGCGTGAGAACATAAAAAAATGCCTCATAACGGACATTGAAGGATTACTGCGTACGGGAGGCAGATTTCCGCTTTTTTCTTTTTCTGACGATGCAGCGCCTCATCGTCTGACCTTTTACTTACTTTCCGGGCAGTTTCGGCCTGCGACTATTTTGCCTGCGTCTGGCTCTGCGAAGAAAAACACAAACCGTGCAAGAAAAACTCACAGGATATTTATTTCTTCTCTTGCATTCTGCTTGAAACTCCTTTACCAATATTTGAGCAGCGTGTAAAACTGCTCGAAGCATTCTCCTTCTATCGCCACAAAGAGCACAGTCCTTGCTGCTGTGGCGTGAAAGCTTGTAGATAAAATGGCTTGTCCCAAATAGCCTTTCCTCGCACTCCATATGTGCAGACGGGTCCCGATTTGCGGCTCAAGCCGTCAGATCACCCACCAGCTGTTGGATGAGGTTGTGGTGTTACTGCTGGCTTCCCTGCTCTTTGTCGCCATGATTCTGCAGCTGTGTGTACCTCCAAATAAAACTATCAAAAATGGAAACCTCTAGATGCCAGATAAAAAAGCTTTCTCCACCATTTAATTGTCTTTCGAAAAATGCGCAGCTCACAGAGTAATGATCCGCACGGTGCTGTCTCCACCTCCATAGTGGTCTTTGTCGCTTGCTTCTGTCGGATCACTGTCATCACTAACTGATGGAGGCATGCAACTCTCTTCCACACTGAAGTCATCATTGCGTTCGCTTAGTTACACCACCATAGAACGCACACAGTGAGATAGCGGCCATGCTTCTCAGCGAACAACGCCCACGTGAAAGTGCTCTTGGATCTAGAAGGCTTGTGCTGAACATTGTGTGGCACGCTAGTGCAAAAAAAAGACAACTTCAACAAACAAAGTTCACTTATCCCTCAAGGGATGGCGCAGCATGTAAACATAGAATACGGGCACATCGCAGTGAGAAAAAGCACGAAATTTAACCTTGAACACCCAAGTCAGGTATACCTGACAGCGGACCGCTATGGCCGTGTTTGTTCCCTGCCTGACAACAGAATGCAAATGGTTAAGGGTGGGGCTCTGTTGCTGGGGCTTGTGTTCCCAGTATTCTGGCCCATGCAAATGGCTGAGCCTATTCATCAGACTGGATTCTCGGAAATTGCTACTCGAACCTGGTTTTTGTCAAAAGTTCGTAAAATTCAAAACTTACCGTTTATGCTCTGCATGTAATTTTACTCACTCATATCGAAAAGTTTTATTAGTGGTCCAACTTAAAATATCAGCGGGAAATTTCAGGCAAACAGCTTCCTATAGTGGTTTTTATGTCATACGAAACGGATAAACTGAGCTCTTCTTATTAGGATCAGCCTATCTTGCCTACAGTAGTTAAACTATGAGGATTGAAGGTAAATTTAGAAAAACATTACTCAATTCACTTGCAGGCACAAGTGCTCCCAGTTCAAAAAAGTGTTCTTTCACCCTCTCACCTACACTTCATCTATCCCTCTTCTTGTAGCTTACCACATCTTCTTTTGCGCACCATTTTCTTGTTCATCAATATGGCCTCTTCGTAATTTCATTCCAGCTGTATATGTTCAACAGTAACTGTTCTTAATAAAGGAGTGGTGACACCAAAGTTCGATTTCTTAAAGCTGATATGGTTCGCTTCATGAAGATGCAACATGCCTTCCTTCAGTTATAAGCGTCTTGTGTCACTTAAAGTTTTAAATCGATATTATTTTCAGAGTATTGAGAGGCCAGGAGACGGCACAACTCAGCTGTGATGTCAAACTATCTTATCAAGGCACGTGACATAGCAGCTTCCAGCCGGTTTAACGTGGAGTATCCTGAAGTAGGAATGAAGCCAAAATACTAGGCATCAGTGTTGGCGAACTCATCCTTCAAGGATTTATTTCAATTGAGAAAGCAGTGTGATTTTTGCCTGCTGCTTCCCCACGAGGTTGGTCACTGCACGGCACTTCAAAGAAGCGAGGTCACTCACCCACGTATTCACAATGTAACTTTAGTATCACTTTTGCTTTCGACACTTTTCAGTGCCTTGACTCATTTCAAGAACCAAACTTATGCTGAAAGTACGTCTGCGTGAACTTGATGCTCTTTGCCGCACTCAAAATTGCTAACAGGATGCCTGGCTGGGATACCCTACTGGGCGGTGACGCTCTTCTTTTTTGCAGGTGGAGACAGCTATTTAAAATTGCGAGCTTGTCTTGGAAAGACAAAATTTTTCGTTTTCTGGCAGGAGAAAGCATCAGTCGACGAACCGACACCACAGATAGCAGTGGAGACGCACGACTACATGCCGACTACATGCCGCCCTCCCTTCTTGAATTTTTGAAGGTCCGAGATCCTTTGTCTGTAGATAGACGGTGTTAAATGTCAAAAAAAAAAAAAAAACCCACGAAGGTGCGAGAGAAAAAAATATTGTTTGAGTCGTTGCAACACTGGGCATCAAAGGGTTAGGTGACAGTGTGAGACACGTTAAAGCGGCCATGAAGAAAAAATACAACTAACCAACACTGAACTCAAATGTAAAAAGGCATCGGCAGTTTTCGGTGCGGGTAAAATGAATTAAATTAGTGCATTTTACCAGCTGATTTTTCAGAAAAAGTTCAAAAACGATGGCTCATCAGTGTAGCCAATTTGTTACATCAATGTTAACCGCTGCCACGCCTTCATTGCATAGAGGTCGCAAAAACATGGGTTGCAATGGGGCTCGCAATGGGGAATAGAAAAACTTCATTAAATCGAAGAATTCGTTACATTGAGGTTCATTACATCCATTTTTAACTGTAGCTAAAAACTGATCTCACGTGCAACTGTGCATGCTAACCTCTTCGATTGGCTGGTCTGTGACTCTGGCAGCAGGCTACCCCGTGTGTGCCCTGTTTGTCCACTGGAATGCACCAGTGGTGCCCTCACACTGCCTTGTTGTTGGTGCAGGAGCAGGGCGGCGAGTACAAGCTGGTGCTGGTGGTGCGGAGCGACATCAAGATGGAGAAGGGCAAGGCGGCCGCCCAGTGCGCCCACGCTGCCGTGCTCGCGTACAAGCAGGCCCAGAGGGACGCGCCCAAGGCACTCGAGCGGTGGGAGCGCCAGGGGCAGAGAAAGGTGCGTGCATCCACTGCCAACATGACGCGCCTCGCTTAGCAAACACAAACACTGCCACCTCCCTGGTTGAGTTGGTGGTTCACTCGCGAAAGTGGAGCGCGCAGAAGAAGGGGACAGGCTGGCAGCATACACTCCTAGCACTAAAGATGGAGGCTGGCCCATTCTTGGCTGGGCTCTGATTAGCCCTTTGATGCCCAAAACTTTATTATTTTCCTTAAGCGTGTGAGAAGTTTTTTCTCACTTAAAGGACTTTCAAACATCAAAATATGAAGTCAGAAAAAAATTTGGTTCATTAGGACGGACACTAGGACACACTGGACACTGGCTGCCCATATATCAGTTGAACGAGAGAGCTACCTTGATCACCATGATCTATGGTTCAAGTGAAGACAATAACGTAAAGTGTGTGTTGCTGTCATTTGTAATAACAACGAAATTGCACAATTTCGGTTACGTGTCACTAGCCCATTGAGCCACCTGGACTCGATGCGAGTTCACACGTCCAACAATATTTTTTTAGCACATGGAAGGATGTGCTGCCCTCTCTTCTTTAATTTTTGAAGGTCTGAGATCGTTAGTCTGTAGATAGCCAGTGTTAAATGTCGAAAAAACCACGAAGTGCGAGAGAAAAAAATATTGTTTGAGCTGTTGCAACACTGGGCATCAAAGGGTTAGGTGACACACGTTAAAGCGGCCATGAAGAAAAAATACAACTTTGATCAGTTTGAAATAACTAGCCTTTGGTAACTTACTCAGCTCCATACCGTAACTTCAGACTTAAAAAAAAATTGAGAAGCTTTCAAATTTCACATCATTGTGATATAATATGGGCAGGATGATGTGGATCATATCTCTGCAAAGTTGGCTCGGCTCACTCCAACTCACTCACGAATTTTTTTCGAATCACCACTCACTCAAACTAAAAACTCAAAATGTACTCAGAACTCAAAATATACTCAAAACTCATAATGTACTCAAACTCAAAATGTACTTCAAAACTCAAAATGTACTCAAAACTCAAAATGGACTCAGTACTCCAAAAGGTGTGGTACTCCAGTACTCAAAAATGTACTTCCCACTGCAAAGTGTACTCCAACTCAAAAATGTACTGCAGTACTCAAGTGTAGCTCAAAACTCAAAATGTACTCAAAACATCAAAAAGTGGATATCAGAACTCACTTCGGTCTCAGGCGTACTCAAACTCACTCATCGGGCCCAAACTCACTCAAGCTCAAACTGACCATGCACACTAGCCTCGCGCTCACTCAAACTCAAACTCGCGTGTGAGTTTGAGTCCAAATGAGTCTGAGTGAGTGGACTCATGAGTGAGTCCGCCGACCTCTGGATGTGATACAAGCCTGCACCAAAAAAACATTGTTAGCAGTGCGTTCACTGCACGTGTATTCACTGTATAACACTGCATCAGTGTGCTCATTCCAGTGATAAGATTGAGCAGAACTGGAGGTCCCACTACAATCGCCCAGTCATGCTTCTTGGCGGCGACTGGTCTGCGGCTGCCCATGGCCCAAGCAAGATTCTGTCGCGTCATAGAGAAATCACCAGGAGGTCGCGGGGGAGTAGCCGCAGGCTCATATGTTTTCTTTAATATTTTAATTATTTTTTTGAAGCTTGCGACAAAATCATTGTCATTGTTATTGGGACGCAGAACTCTTTTAAACGAACAAAACTTTTATCTTGTCTTTGTGGTTTCTTTGGCTTCATAACTTACTTTTTGCTACTTAGTGGATTAATTCGGTCGGAAATCATGATGTTGGGAAAATCTCTTCCAACCCTGGCAAATGCAAAACCAGGGTTGGTAGCTGGAGTTTTATGCAAGACATGTAGTATGTGATGGGAAATCTGCATTCTTAGGTAGTAAGGTGACGCACTATTGAAATTTTTCCAGATTACGGGCTCGCCCAACAGAGGTCTGTCTGGCTGGGGAGCACCAAGCAACAAAAGCAATAGAATCCCCAACCAAAAAGTATTGAATTAAGGAATCAGTGTTTTCCATCGATAAATCAGCTTTCTTTTTCCAGGCATGATTGCCTTACAGGCGTTTGGGGAAGGCGATCACCAACCAAGCACCTTGCACCAGTGCACAGTGCATGAGCTCTTGCCAAGAAAATGGGTATTGTTTTTAGTGTTAGTTGGCTGTGCCGACATTCAAGGAACAGTCTTCTTTAGAATGTAAGATTGTGGGCGGGAATATGGAAGTTAATTCTAGAGTTGTCCCTGCGCTGGACAGTGAGGGTACAGGGGCTAGAATAGGAAAATGTGATTAGTGGCATGCAGCACTTGCGAGGCGTTTTGAAGCGGGGGCGTGCAATCGTTCACACGTCGCCTGGCGAGGCGCGGGCGGATTGTCTGCTATGCGATTGCCGCTTTGACAAGAGAGAAGCACCGCTTGCTTCCTGTGCCGTAGCAAGTTTAAAGGTGCATTAGCGCCGCAAAAGCAGAATCACAGTTTTGTGCCAGACCGCTCTACAATGTACAAGTCCTGCAAAAAGAAACGGTCGTTTGTTTTGCGTTTCCGAAGGACACGTGTCTGCACTGGCGCAGCGGCGACGAGCAATACCTCCTACTGAGAAGCAGCTCAAGAAAAACACCGCTGTGTGCGAGCTACACTTTGGCGACAGGTACATTTCCCGGCACATTGAACACACCGTGAACGGAGAAGCTGTCTCAATCTACAGGGGCAGGCCTCCGTTGCTCCCGGGAGCCGTGCCAACGCAATTTCCTAATCTTCCAAAGCGCCAGCCAAAACAACCTCCCCGAACAGGAAGTGTGAAGCGAGAAGTGCACCGCGGCCCCACTCGGCAATAAAATGGATAATGACTCCCCTGTGAGTGCAGAGTTTGCAGAACCCCCATGCTCCTTTTCTGTCGAGAACTTGACCTTACCTTCGGCAAGCGTGGGGGAAACCACACGCTGAGTGTTTCGCCCTTCACAGCGGCTTACAGCGTGCGCCGCATCTGTGCAGAATAAAGATGAAGTCCGTACACGTACTCTTCCAGACATTAAATGCACTTACGAAGCATCTGACATACTAAAAGAAATCTGCCACTCGCCGTCCATGAATATCAATTCTTTTTGGTCACCTAGCTACACTTTTACACGAAGGCATTGAAAAAGGAGAAGGCCTATGCCTTTTTGGGAAAGAAAGATGCACTTAAAGCTCAGTTGCCTTACGTAACAGGAGAATCGAACGCTGAAGAAGCTTTCTTCAAGGCAATCCGACAAAAAGGGCTTGGATTTGTTCACACGAAAGAAAAAAAAAGAACTAGCAGCGAAAGGCAAGGTCCATTGAGCAAAGAAAGATGATGGCTTAGAGCCTTTGTAATTTTGAATAAATTACAAGAAATTCACTAGAACTGGGCAGTTTTTGTTTATTTGTAATGAGCACATCGAAAAATAAAATGCATGTTTACCGGTTAGCAGTCACAAATTCCCTGATTTGCTTTTCATGAGTGTCAGAGCCAGACGGCAATGTTCGGCTCTCAAAGCACGCCCAATCGGTTGTAAGCTTCAATTGTAGTAGTTCTTAAGGAATTACAACATTCATCTATAAACACCCATCTCAAGAACTGTACAATTTTTCAGTGGAACGCCCGTGGCTTGCGTTCGAAACTTGCCGACTTTCGGGAACTATTACGTTTATACCAATTTCAATTTGTTGTTATATCTGAATCTCGCGTTGGAGATCCATTTTTGAAGAATTATTATATTCTTCATTTGCAACGTTTAAATGGTGTTAGCCGGCTGTTCATAGGTTTTCGCAATATGTACCTGCTGCAGCAGTGGCCATCCCACCTCATCAAACCAAAGAGTACGTCTGTGCGAGGACTGTAATTGGCACTCAACCATTCACATTAATTGCTGCCTACCTAGAGCCAGGGGCTGCGTTCGATGCTTCCAGGCATGAAAGTATCATCACCAGCACTCCTCCACCACACCTAATCTGCGGCGGTTTCAATGCACACAACGAAATTTGGGGGAGCACACAATCAAATTCCCGTGGAGCAAGACTCGCCGAGCTGATGATGAAATATTGTATAGAACCACTGAATGACGGCAGTGTTATGTTCCTGAAAAACGCAGCTATCAGCAGCTGCATTGATATATCGTTTGTATCAAGCCATTTCGTACGAAAATTTGCTTGGACAACTGATTTAGAAACGCAAGAGAGTGATCACTATCTCGTTCTCATATCCTCTCACAATGCGGCTGTGCGTCGAGGTGGAAAGAGGATCAAACTCACGGACTAGGAAGCCTACACAGCCCGCGTAAATATCAGAATTACGGCGGCAACTGGAGACGACGACCTGATTCCGACCATGACCAACTGCCTTCAGGAGTGCTCCCGATCCACGGTTGAGCGTCTCAACCTGAAGCCAGACCAAGAGTATGGAAGGTTACGAGCCCTTCGCAGGCGTGCGGAACGTAAGGCACGACACACAAAGAAATCAGAAGATGTTCGAGAGGCTCGCAGAATGCAGAGGCAGGTAAGAGGCGACTTGGGAAAGCTGAGCAGACAGCGATGGCGGGACTTCTGCTCAAAACTGGACGTTCGCAAGCCTCTATCGCGAATTTGGCGCGTCGTTAAGGGAAGTCGCAACGACATTCAGCAGCTGCACCCATTCCGCGTGCCATCATTGCACGACGACATTTCACTGAAAGAGGTGGCTGAAGAGTATTGTAGGTTACTGTCTACAAGATCAGTACCGCCAACGCGCCCCACAAGTGCCCCCTCCGAAGTCCTGCCTGCGGCTTGCCCCTGCCATGGACCTTCCTTTTTCCATATACGAACTCAACGCCGCAATTTCTCGTGCGAACAAACGTTCTTCACGGGGTCAAGACGAAATAACTTACGAGGCCATTTCTCACCTGTCCCATCACTCTCGATTGCGTCTCCTAGAATCTCCTAGAATACTATAATTCAATCTGGCTCTGTGGCACAGTACCTCCCCAATGGAAACTAGCTAAGCTAGTGGCCGTCCTAAAACCCGGTAACCACCAACGACTTATGACTCTTTCTGACCATAGCTTTGCTAAGCTGTGTCGGCAAAATTATGGAGAAAATGATATTCAGAAGAATGGCCTGGTACCTCGAGAGCAAAAACCTCTATCTGCCTCAGATGAACGGCTTTCGCGAAAATAGAGCAGCCATTGACAATGTGATTGCTCTAGTTTCATCTCTGGAAGAAGAAAAATAAATTTTTAGACATTAAATCGGCATTTGATTCAGTTTTTCATGATGCCATTCTGACATCCCTTGCTGCTCTTGGGTTTGGTGGAAGACTTTACGTTTGGATTTCAAGTTACCTGCAAGGGCGACAACTTTTCATGTCCACGCCGGACGACCCAACTTCCTACTATACTATAGAAAAAGGAGTACCTCAAGGAGGCGTCTTGAGTCCTCTGCTATTTAACCTTACTCTTATCCACCTAAAGCGAGTACTCCCACCTGATGTCCACGTCACACTTTATGTGGACGATATCTGCATCTGGAGTGCGTTGCGATCGCATCGTACCACGCAGCAAAGGCTGCAGAAAGCTCTCGCAAAAATATCTGCGTACCTTTCGCCGAGAGGACTCCACCTATCTTCCGAGAAAAGTGTCACCATTGCTTTCACTCACAGCACATGAAACGATATCCACTGGTTCTCGGTGGCTGCACCCTGCAATATGTGCGACCCCACAGATTCCTCGGAATTTTAGTAGACCAGAACCTTTCCTGGGGTCCTGAAGTGAAGAAACTCCGTACAGAAATCACCGCCATCTCAAAAATCCTGGGTATCTCGCCGGCAGTCACTGGGGCAGTGACTGTCGCTCTATGGTACCGCTTTGCAAAGCCTCTGTCGACGGTCTGTTGCGTTACAGCCTCCCTGTCCTCCAGAAGCTCCCGCCCACAAGCAGAAAGCAGCTAGATGTGGCCAGAAACAACTGCCTCCGCATCTGCCTCTGCCTCCCGAAAGGGTCGTCGTGCCTAGGTACGATCGCTGAATCTGGCTCTCTGCCTCTGGACATGATTCGACTCCAGGAGACTGTGCGAATACATCTGCGACATCGGCTGCACGCCAAGAGCCGTATACTAACACGCATGGTTGAAGATGGTAATTCGAGTTTCGGGCAAACATTCCCTCCCAGGCACCAAAAGCAATGCCGTCTAATTTTCCACCCTGGACCCTTTCGCCCCTACATATCAGATGCAGCATCCCCGGAATCGACTCCAAAAAGAGCATGCCCCAAAGCGTACTCCTACAATTAACACTTCACCATATCAGCTGGCTATACTCTGACGCAAACCACATCTTCACAGATGGCTCCTGCACACCTGAGCGCAGTTCCTCCGGAATATTTATTCCCTCTACTGGCCAGACGTTCTCCTATCGCCTGAAGCGTGCGACATCATCGATGACCGCCGAGCTTCAAGCCATCAAGGAAGCTATGCGCTACATTTTACGCCAGCAGCCAAAGCAATGGACTGTTTTCACAGACTCGAAGGCGGCTCTCCAAAGCCTGCAACGCAGCCACTGCTTCACCCTACATGAACATGCCTCTCGCGACATCACATACCTGCACCACCTTGGCAACGACGCTGGACACCGTATAACGTTTCAGTGGCTTCCCGGTAACTGTGATGTTTTAGGAAATGAGAAGGCGGACGAAGCTGCTCGCAGGGGCCTGGAAATGCGCAATGTGAGGAAGATTTTTTTCACTAAGCGTGATGCCACAACTATGGCGAAGGCGCTCGTTTCAATGGAACGGAACCGCCTCTGGTCCCTTCCAGATCACCACCATGCCTTCCTACGCTACATAGACCCTGAGCTCAGGATGAGGCTGCCAGAGGTACTTCCGTGCCGATTAGAGACATTATATCACCGACTCGTCTCAACACAGTGCTTACGAAGGCATACCTTTTCGACTTGGTGTCACCACAAACCCTTACTGCGACAACTGCGGGTCACCGGAAACCATGAAGCATTTGCTGCTGGAATGCTCTGCATACATGCACGCAAGATGCAGTCTTGCGCAGAATACTAGAGCGCCTCAGCCCAGGACCAATGACCTTGAAAGTACTTCTTGGTCCATGGCCATCTCCACCAGCTCAACGCAAAGTACTGGAGGCGTTGTTTGACTATCTGGACGAGAATGGTGTCACTGCAGCGATTTAGAGTTTAGCAGACAGACTTTGTAATCTCACTACTCACAAACGTGAGTGTCATTTTCTTGTTATTTTTCTGTCTTCTTTTATTTCTTCTCTTTCTTCCTCTTTCTTCTGCCCTGTAATCTGTGGGGCCTTTTCTTTCCCCCTCCCCCTTCCCCCGCCGAGTAGCATGTCGGTGTCGCAATTCCGGCAAACATCTCGACCTTCTTTTCTAATAAAGAGCCTTCTCTCTCTTCTCGTATCTCAATTTGTGAGATCATGAAAAGCAGCTATCAAAGGGCCTTTCTCGATGTCGTGCTGCGCGCGAATACATTCATACCGCATATTCCGCTGCCGTCACAGCGAACGTGTAAGCGTGTGACAGCGTCATCTGGAATTTCCTCCAGCAGCGTCACGGGGGAGTAGGCACGGTCATGACACTTTCCTACTCTAGCCACTGTAGTGAGGTTACCTTCTTTGTCTGCTGCTTTTAGGCGTTGTTCTTGTGCTTCTCAATTTACTGTCCAAAGTGTGTCGTCTTGTTTCTGAAACCGGCGTAGTGCATGGGGCCGTGAGAAGGATGCCTGCTGCTTTCCCGTCACCTCGTGTTCATTACACCCAGGGAACAGGCATCGTAGCATACACGTGAAGGGTTGTATGTAACTCTTTTAAAGGGGTTTAGCCGTGTCATGTTTTTGAAGTATGTGCGAAACAGCACTCTGTTTCAAAGGGGTCTCAGTAGGTCTCTCTCTCTCTCTCTCTCTTTTTTTTTTTTTTTTGTTAAATTTTTGTCGTCTAAGCTGTGTGTTACAGGTATTGTGCTAGCAGACAGCTTCCGAATAGCTTTTCTTTTGAACATTCTAAAGTAAAGCTACCCAAAAGGCTTCATCCAGCATGCTGCTCTTCACGGCAGCTATAAAAGAAAGTGGTGTTGTATTATTGAAGGGCACGGGCTCCGGTGTTATTGCAAATAGATTTGTCTACTCGCTTGTTCTTCTGAAGTGAATGCACTGGTGTTCAAACTGCGACTGCTTTAGGGCTCTTGAAAGGGTCCCAGAGCACCATTTGTTGTCGCCATGGGGCCAAATCTTATGCCGTCTGCACTGCCACGAATTTGTTTATTTTATTGCTGAGTGCACAGTATTGCACTTTTGTAAAGAGTGCACTTTTCTATCCTTCTTTCCTGACCTCTTTGTAGTGCTGCAAACGGTAGAGCCACTTTCATTTGGAATGGCACAGGCCCGACGACCTTGCATACTTGTACATTTGGACACATTCTGGTTTAACGTTTCCCCTTCAGCTGTGCGAATACACAAAATTCCAAACATGAGGCAGATATGTTTTGACACTTGCTTCAAAAATTTGGTGATCTGCGTTTTCAAATTCAGTGGAGAGGGAGAGAGAGAGAGTAAATGTTTATTGAAAAGGAGAAGAGGTTGGCCTGAGAAATTGATCTTGGGCCTGCTACTTCCCTCTGGGGGGAGGGTACTGGGGACAGAAAGAGAAAGGAATGAATATGGAAGGTATGGGAAATGACAATGAAAGCGACAAATGAGAGCACAGTCGCCAAGTGCTCTAACCACACTGCCAACCCGGAAAATTTTAAGGGCAGAGCACTTTAGGGGGCCTTTGTTGCGGTTTGTTGCAAGCACTTTGTTGCGGTTGCTCGCTGTAATGCTCGATGTTAAGCGACTGCCGAAATCAGGCAGCGCAGCGAGATTACGGACCCAAGTAGAGCCCGGCATACCAACGTAAGGGCGTCCCGCAGAGGCTTCAAAAACCAAGCGGTTTAAATATTCATAAGAATTCGAAACTCATGAAATGCTGGTGTTTGTCATACATCTCCTTGTTGTTTAGCGCAAAGAAAGCTGCCGGTACATTTGAGGCAACATGTACGTAATTAATCAACAGCGCCCGTGTTCATTCAGTTAGGAACGCTGATTGGATTGATTTTAACGATGGTAAGCGAAAAAAAGTGGCAGTGCAACGCCGGCACGTGCGGGAGGAAAAGCAAGCACAAAAGATCTCAACTCCTGCTGGTGCAGTTTCAGGCAGGGGGCGCGCGAGCACTGCGAGGGCACGAAATTTGAATCACTTTGGGTGGTAGCAGTGAGTGGATAATGGCACTACAGCCCATTATGGCAAATCACGGCTCTGCACTTGCGACAGCTTTCACGTTGAGTGGGATGGCTTTAATTGTTTAGAATTGAACAAGAAACAGCCTGATGCATGCGCTATGACAGGTGCAGGTGGTGGCACATGCGTAGAACAGGTACACACAGAGGAGAGCTCTGACTGTGGGGAAGTTCCCGTGGGAATTGTGGGCAGTCTGCCTGCCGTAGTAATTACTGTCAAAAATGAAGCAAAGGAACAAAGATGCAAGCATGGTGCAGCAGTCAAGAAGTGTTTGGATTGCCAGGCTTTCGCCTTGCAACAACATAAGCAGATGGTGCCTGAGGAATTTTTCTGCATTTTTACCACTGTATTGACAGGCAGCTTCTTTTCGGCTCGTAAATTTTGCAGAAGTCGATTTCCGCTTGAACTAACATAGGCCAGAGTTGGCACGTGGTTGGCTTTCTTGCACAGCATCGACGCCGCCCAACAAAGCCGACCCAGAGGGGCAAGCTTTGCGGCGAAGGTTGAAAGCTCCCAAGCAGTGCGGCAGAGCCAACTTTTATTGCTTGGTTATTTGTAATTTTTTAATATTTACTTCGAACGATAAAACTTCACTGAAAATCTAACCAAAAAAACTATTCGTGAAGTATTTGAAGTTCGTATGTCCGCACCACTCTAACGTTTGGTTTAGTTATGGACGGTGGTTGTTTGGGCGATCTCAAATTGCTCAGGGTTGCTTGGGTGATAGAAGATTTTTGGGTTGGAGGTTTAGTAGAAAATATTTTTGAGTCAGCTTGGTTCATTGTCAATTAAAAGCGCCCGAGTGTCACTTGCCAGGAGCGTTCAATTCTTTTAGGAGTGAAGCTGCACTCATTTGAACATGGTCGCTCTTAAAATTTAAGGCCTCATAAATACAAAGCAGTGAGAGTCACATTGGCATTAGTCTTCTAGTGCCATCAAAATGTGCCTGCAGTTTAAAAAAGAAAAAGAATTAAGTTGAACTGAGTAAAAGCAAGGGTAAACGTAGGCAACAGAAAAGGCCTATCAAGCACATCAGGCGACTACTTGTCAAATGAAAGTGCTTTTGAGAATTTTCGGTTTAGCTTTGCAAGCCACACAAGGTTACCCCACTGTCAAGCAGCTGTGGGGGACTGGCATTGCCATTGTCAGTGTTCACGGAGAATGGGCTTAGTGGCCGAGAGCTGTAAGTGCTGTAGTGGTGTCATGCACGAAGACCAAGGAGGGAGAGGGCGACGACATCTTTGAAATTAATGGAAACGGCCGCTGGATGGTAAGTTGCGCGAGTTGGTATTGCAACGTGGTTTAGAAACAGCAAAAGCGCAAAGGAAAGAACCGGACAGGACAAGCACTGTGTCCCGTCAGGTTCTTTTCTTTGTGTTCTTGTTATGCAGCTCTGTTTCTAAACCATGTTGCAACAATGGAAACGTGTTGTTTTTTGTGCATGTTTTTTATCACTTCATAGTAAAGCGTTTTGAATACGTCCTTGGCTAAGCAGCAACTGCGCTTAAAAACCATCCCATGTTGAATCTTGAACCGGCATCGTGACTGGTTAGACCACTCTGTAAGCGGGGGTGGGGTTTTTTTCTTTTTTTTTTTTCTTTTTTTGCACATTGTTCGGAGCCAATTTTAAATCAGTGTTATTTATTGCCGTAAGTTCTGAGAGGTCGCGAAACAGCAGTTCAGCCACTGTGCGTTGTCATACCGGCTTAACCAGGCGTGGGGCATCGAAGATCCCAATCAGTCAAGCCCAAAGTTATCTGCCCCTTTCTTCTTAGCAATATGCATATTAGTGGGGAATTGAACCAAAAAGCCCATGGGCGGCAGAAGTAACTACACAAAGTCGGCATTTTGGTTGTGGCAACTTTGGTCTCCTTGTGTCTCCTTGCGCTGCTGAGCATGAGTCGCGGGTTCGATTCCGGCCGCGGCGGCCGCTTTTCTGATGGAGGCGAAAAGCAAAAACGCCCGTGTGTACGAGATTTCGGCGCACGATAAAGATCCCCAGGTGGTCAAAATTAATCCGGAGCCCTCCACTACGGCGCGCCTCATCGCCTGCGTTGCGTCGGCGCGTTAAACCCTACAATCAATCAATCAACTTTGGTCTCCTTCGAACCCAGCGCTCACCCTCTGGACAGTTTCAGACTTTGTAAATGCAGTGGGACTAATCTTCACTGAACTAGTGAAAAAGTGGGGCATAGGTGGTTGGAAAAGGCCACTTTGGATGCTTTTGAAGTCAATGACAAGGCTGGCATCTTGCTTGTACCGAAAAAACAAAGAAAAACACATGTACTAGCCCCCCCCTACCCCACTACTTGCTGCCAGGCTCTAAATGGCCAAAACTGAAAGTGATGTTATGAATGGCGCTGCTGTAATTTGTACTTGTAATTGGCAACAGGGGACCAATTTTAATCTGTTTGTATTTTTAGCGCAGTTGTAACGTGGAAAGCAAGGTTTAAGGCACCGTGTAAAACTAAGACAGCTTAAGGCACAGTGTAAAACTATGCTCTGCCAAAAAAAAAGGACGTAATGTAGTAAGTTGAAAAGTTTATTTGTGGAAGAGAACAAATCCATATCCACTGCCATAGCTCTATGTCTAAGGCATTGGGCGGTTGAGACTAAGGACATGGGTTCGATTCCTGGCCGCTGCAACTTTTTTTGTGGTGGTTGGGTGCAGTGAGTTTTTTTAAAACAAACAAGCACTCTCAGGATTTTGGGCCATAGCTGTGACATTTTGTTTTGCCTTGTCAGCACTCTTTGTCTTATTATGGTAGGTACCCTGCTCCAATAAATATGAAACAATTAGCAGCCAAGATGTTCTTGTTGTTGCTGTTCCTATTTAGCCCTGTTTAGGCTGTTTTTTTATTATTATTATGTCGATATTGTGTAGGGTAAGACATGTTGGTATAGTCTTCGTTGTTGCCGTTTTGAATGTGATAACGTTCGGTAGCACTTGTTGGTTGTTCTAGTGCACGGAGTGCGTGGCTGTTGGCTATCAGTGACTGCGTTTTATACCCAGTTTGCTTTCTCTTGCTAAGGAGTGCTCTGGATAAAAGAGCTGCGTAGCATAAATAGTAGTGCTAGGCAGTTCGATGCGCTGACTGATAGGTGAGGGCAGCACTATTTTGCCACTACTAATCTCTTTCTCTATTTGAACACTAGTCTGTGCATGTGGCCATGAGCACGACCTTTGGCATGGTTTTTGCCATATCGGTGTCATTTCTGCTTCGGCTTTGTAATCGAGGCTTTTTATGTTTTTTACGTGTGCATACTAAAGGCAGTAACATTAATACTCTTGGTAATCTGAAGTTATAATACCTTCCATGTATTTGTATGGTGAAAAAGACTTCTCTTTCTGAGGTTGACAGTTTTTGAACTTAACGAAATGTAAGATTCATAATGAATCCAGGATACTAAATTTTGAGAGTAGAAGAGAGGGAGGAATAAGCAAAGAGCAGAAATTGTAACTTTTATCAGCGCAGTCTTGTACTTATTTTCATTGCGTGAGCTATTTTGTCTCTCACTCAGTCAGACAGAGCTACCAAAGAACGGGGAATGGGAAAGTGCTTGGGTATGGCAGCGTTAGCCACGCACCGCTGCTGATGTCGTTTGGGAAATGTCAAGTGGAAGCACGGCTTGCCACCTACCTCTGCCAGCACACCTGTTGCATGTTGCCACGACAGGTCGCTTGACTCCCACCACCGCTTTTACGTGTTGTAAAATGGGGTGTGCGGCCAGCACAGGCGGCAAATGAGGGAGGACGACGGGATGGCTATGACGGCAACAAAATGTCCACACTGGGGGGCAACAGAAGGAGGGACAGGAAGCCAGTGCCGCTTCTGAAGCGAACAAACGTGGCCAATGAGGTGGTTGGAACACAAAGAATTGTTGGCACAGTGTGTGAAACACCATCTTTTGGGCTTCTAAAGCCGGAGTGAGGTGTGCGCATTAGGTCGAGGGATGAGATGCTCATGCATTCTTAAGGCTCCACCGACGGAGCTGACAAAAAAAAATCCCGGGCCATCTTCACCAACGTGAAACCTGGGGAGGTGCGAAGCATGCAGTGTAGTATAAGTGTATTCTTGGCGCCTTGTCGTTTTTGCCAATGCAAATGACACCATTGGGGGGTAGAGGCACACAGCTTTGCTGTAAAAGTTTCTTGTCTTTGAAGCATGAAGCTCTCTAGCGCAAGGCGTAAATGAATGTCCTGGTATTTTTTTAGTACGCGTTACAAAGTGCTCCAGTGCGAGTCCTAAAGGAATGTGCCAGTGCTTTTTTAGTACGTGTTAAGTTGTAGTGTGAGGTGTAAACGAGTCTCCCGGTGTTTTAGTCCCTTGACTGCAGGAGACGACGATTACCATAACAACGACAGGAGACGTCAACAGCTCCAGCCCCTAAGGGGCTTCGTGCCTAAAATTTCGTAATGTTATTATCTGTTCGTCTCAATGACCAAAGTGTGCTTGGAGGGCCCAGTGTAACTATCTTGTATGGCATGCATGAATTGGAGTATGCAGTGGTGGCCTGGGGGCTCGTATCTAATCACAGCGCGGCAGACAAGACAGGCAGGAGAATAACCCCAGGACGAGTGCTGGCTCTCAACTAAATTTACTAAAAACTCTTCACACACATTTATACCTATGGCAAACCATGCCAGTCGTGGCAAAGTTGTATACGAACCCAGGAAAGGAAACAAGAATTATCTGTTATTATCCAGAAACTGAACTTCTTTATCAGTAAGTGCCACTGAAGGGTGACTTACACGCTTTTCATCCCTCTTAATACTAATACATATCTCTCGATGTAACTGCTTTGGGCGCTTGGTAACAACATCAGTTTTTTCAGATATCGGTTGGCAATTGTATGTTCCACAATGTGAGAGCAAATGTGATCGCGGACGTTTGTTCATGGAGAGCACATGCTCCCGCAGTGTGTCATTGGCATACCTAGCAGTCTTCCCTTTGCACCGCACTGTAGTAGAACTTTGTACACAATGCCAGTTTGGCAGTCCACATATCGTTGCAAATGCTTCAAGCCACACTCCGATTTGTCTACATTTTCCGTCAATGTAGCCTTTCTGTGTACAGCTGCGCATGTTCCTCTAGCTTACGCAGGGCGCAAAAGGGCGAGGCCACTGTGAGGCCATACTGACTAGCAACATTCTTCAAATCGTGCGACATACAGTGCACATGGGAAGTGACGGCCAATCTTCACACACCTGATCAGCTTATTGTCACAACTTCACAGGGCTGCTCTAGGGGAACTTGCCATCTCTAGCCTTCTTCACTGACCCCTGAAGCTCTCATCAGCAGTGTGGTAGCAGGACTGGTTTAAGGCTGCACTCCATTCTACCCCAATTTTGAATGCCCTGAACTGTAACTGAGGAGGGGTTTTGCCAGAGTGAAGCAAGTATAACCAGCACACATAGCCTTCCTCAACTCTTAAACGCAGGTGCAGCAACTGCAGCTCCTGTTTTTTTTTGGAAGCTGAGCTGTAAACTTCAATCCGAAATTACTCTCATGGAACACTTTCAAAAGATCAATGGCGATGTGTGGGAATTCTTCAGACTTCACTAAGGTGAGGTAATCATCAATCTAATGAAAAATATTACTTGCCAGACCACGCAAGTTTCGCTCAATGGCACAATCAACCCTGCTAAGAAAATATCGCCAATTTGAAAAGTGGATGAGGCCGTTTGCTCAAGTAATGGCAATTGCTTTCCTGGTAACAGGGATGTGTGAAGCTTGCTTGCTTCGACGTCTGCTGCCACCACGGCGATCAGCGATAGTGCAACTCTTTCGCACAAAAAAAAGCGAAAACAACTGAAAGATAATTAAAACCACCCACTGTGTTCTGAGTTTCTTTAAGGGACACTAAAGGGTGGAAACAAGTTGGCCTGTATTGATGGATCACATTGTCGAGAATCTAAGAACACCATTCTCGCAACCAGGAGATTTTAAATTAGGCAGAAAATTCCGGAAATGTGAAAACAGGCGACGGCGCTCCATACGCTTTCAGGAACTACGGGTTTGTGACGTTACAATAACTCTGCATGGCGAGAGCTCATTGGGGGAGCATCTATAAATGTTTTCCTTAAATAAACAGTTATAAGTTGTTGAGAACGTGAAATAAATGTAAATCAAAACTTTCTGTGAGCTGACCTAATTTAAAAAACATAGACTACGCATCTTGTACATTACGATTCGAGACAGGTTGCTTTCCTAACGCTTCACAGTCGGCCATCATGCTTTCAGTTTCGTTTTGGAAAAGCATTGCTGCACAATTAGCGAAGTCAATAATTTACCACGGTGAATACCCAAGCTTCTGCAAGCAACATCCTTGGCAGGAAGCGTGCCCGCGCATGGTTCGAAGCTTATCACCATGAATGGTTAGGGTACTTACTTCCGGCGGTTATCCAAAAGATCCGAACTTGTGTTTTTACGTTCACTGCGAGCCGCTGTTCATAAATAATCTTTAAATTGCGCACGCGTAGCTCTACCTTTGTTATGTTTGGGCCGAGCGGAGCCTCGGCCACGAAAACTTTCGCGACTGATGCGGGAAGCAAGCGTGCATTTCACGCCAGGTTGGCATGTGGCATGAGAGAATATGAGATAGACGTGATCACTGGATGACGCAAGATGAAGGCTCGCACCTGAGCAATGCCTAGCCGGCAGCCATGGCTGCGCGACGCTTGAAACGGTGATTTTCACTGCTTCGGCGGTTGGTGTGATGGGATCCGGGTGTCCGGTGTAGACGGGCACACCGGCCGCTGGAGTGGTGAAAAGCGTTGCTCGGTCGGTCGGTGGCAAATATTAAAAGTGAAAGCCAGCAAACGTTCCCGGCGGTCGGCCATGACTTGGTGACGTGGCTTGGTGACTGTTGCCTAGCGACAACCATTTACGCTCTAGACCGCCCCGGTGCCTCGCTCCTATTTTGTGACACGATATCTACGTCACGAAAAAATGGAAGGGTAGTGGGAGAGAGAAATGCCAGCTTTCTTTGCAAATTTCTCAAGAAGTGACGTATCGCTGCTCGTCGATTTATTGCCAAAAGAAGGAGGTGGATAAACATACCAATGTTACTGAGATTACGATCGTAGTGAACATGCACCTTGGGGATAGAAATGGGAGGGCTGGTGGGGTGCGACGACTGTGACTTTGCTTTGGCCGTGTCTCTACACTTGTGCGTAAAGACGAGTCTGCATGGGATTACAAAAATAACAATTTTGGCATTCACATGATAATAAAAATTCCTTATGATCGCTTAGTTTTTCAATTTGATAGTATCAATGGAACTCCACGCTATCTATACATAGAGCCTAAGAATTCAAAAATGGCTAGTAAAAAGGTAGTGCAGTTCATACCTTGTGATACTCTGGTAGAAAAAACTTTATTGAAAGGCTGTTTCAGTGTTATGTACGTTCAAAACCAATTAAAAAGTGCACTTTTCACCCGTGAGTTGCCAAAAATTTGATTTTTTTGGTGCCTAAGGTGATATAATAAATGTCGTTCTTCTGCTCCAAATCAAGGTTCTTCTGCTCCAAAATCAATATTTCGCTGCTCCAAAAACTGCTCCCAAATCTGATTCAGCTGTCTCACCCCTGCATAGCCTTTCTGTGTATCACTGCGCACATTCCCTCCAGTTTACATGGGCGTAAAAGGCCACTGTAATGCCATACTGAGTAGAAACAGTCTTCAAACCGTGCGACATATGGTGCACAGGGAAATCACGCCAGTCTTCACACACCTGATCAACTTATTGTCACAACTCCAGAGGGCTGTTCTAGGGTAACCTGCCACCTCTAGCCTCTTTTAAATGGTCCCCGACGCTCTCATCAACAGAATGGTAGCAGGACTGGGTTAAGGCTACACGCAACAGGGAGAAACTCACTCCTTCTTCACCAATTCAAATTCCCTGAACTGTAACTAAGGAGGGGTTTTCCGGGAGCGAGCAAGTGTGACCAGCACACATGGCCTTCCTCAAATCTCAAATGCAGGTCCAGCAACTGCTGTTTCTTTTGGAAGTTGAACCGTAAACTTCAATCCGAAATTACTCTCGCGGAACACTTTCAAAAGATCAATGGGGATGCGTGGGAATTCTACAGAGTTCACAAAGGCAAGGCAATCATCAACGAAATGTAAAATATTACTTGCCAGACTGCACAAGTTTTGCTCAATGGCACGGTCAACCCTGCTAAGAAGCCAAGTTGAAAAGTGGGTGAGGCCGTTTTCTCAAGTAATGGCAATTCCTTTTCTGGTACAAGTGGTGTGTGATGCTTGCTTGCTTCAACATCTGCTGCCAGCACGGCGATCAGCAATTGCGCAGCTCTTTCAGACAAAAAAAAGTGAAAACAACTGAAAGATAATCAAAACCACCCACTGTGTTCTGAGATTCTGAAGGACACTAAAGGGTGGAAACAAGTTGGCCTGTATCGATGGATCACATTGTCGAGAATCTAAGAACACCATTCTCGCAACCAGGAGATTTTAAATTAGGCAGAAAATGCCGGAAATGTGAAAACAGGCGACGGCGCTCCGTACGCTTTCGGGTACTACGGGTTTGTGACGTTACAATAACTCTGCACGGCGAGAGCTCATTGGGGGAGCATCTATAAATGTTTTCCTTAAATAAACAGTTATAAGTTGTTGAGAACGTGAAATAAATGTAAATCAAAACTTTCTGTGAGCTGACCTAATTTAAAAAACATAGACTACGCATCTTGTACATTACGATTCGAGACAGGCTGCTTTCGTAACGCTTTACAGTCGGCCATCATGCTTTCAGTTTCGTTTTGGAAAAGCATTGCTGCACAATTAGCGAAGTCAATAATTTACCACGGTGAATACCCAAGCTTCTGCAAGCAACATCCTTTGCAGGAAGCGTGCCCGCGCATGGTTCGAAGCTTATCACCATGAATGGTTAGGGTACTTACTTCCGGCGGTTATCCAAAAGATCCGAACTTGTGTTTTTACGTTCACTGCGAGCCGCTGTTCATAAATAATCTTTAAATTGCGCACGCGTAGCTCTACCTTTGTTATGTTTGGGCCGAGCGGAGCCTCGGCCACGAAAACTTTCGCGACTGATGCGGGAAGCAAGCGTGCATTTCACGCCAGGTTGGCATGTCGCGTGAGAGAATATGAGATAGACGTGATCACTGGATGACGCAAGATGAAGGCTCGCACCTGAGCAATGCCTAGCCGGCAGCCATGGCTGCGCGACGCTTGAAACGGTGATTTTCACTGCTTCGGCGGTTGGTGTGATGGGATCCGGGTGTCCGGTGTAGACGGGCACACCGGCCGCTGGAGCGGTGAAAAGCGTTGCTCGGTCGGTCGGTGGCAAATATTAAAAGTGAAAGCCAGCAAACGTTCCCGGCGGTCGGCCATGACTTGGTGACGTGGCTTGGTGACTGTTGCCTAGCGACAACCATTTACGCTCTAGACCGCCCCGGTGCCTCGCTCCTATTTTGTGACACGATATCTACGTCACGAAAAAATGGAAGGGTAGTGGGAGAGAGAAATGCCAGCTTTCTTTGCAAATTTCTCAAGAAGTGACGTATCGCTGCTCGTCGAACAAATGCTGAGAGGGCTATGAAACGTATGATCTTTTAGTTAAAACAAAATTCCATTCAGCCTTTAGTGTCCCTTTACAATTGCTTTTCCCTTTTCTTTGTAGATGGCACAATCACTCATCTAATGAGTCAGAGTTTAAGTGCAGCATGACTAGGGGGTTCGCTTTTATTTGCAGCATTAGAAAGTTTGTGATGATGATGCAGGGATGTTTGGAAGCAGAGCGTCTTGTCTAACGTACACTGACACTGCAGGCGAGAAGCACACGTATATAATTGTGCTCTGAGCTGCTGTACTTTCTATTCGAGTGCTTTGCAAGACAGGCTGTGCGATATTTCAGAAAACGTGCGCACGAAAAAATCAATGCGTTGGACACACAAAAATCCCGGGCCATCTTCACTGATGTGAAACCTGGGGAGGGGCAAAGCATGCAGTGTGTAAGTGTATCTTTTGGCGCCTTTACATTTTTGCCAACGGAGATGAAACCTTTGGGGGGCAGAGGCATACAGCTTTGCTGTAAAACTCTCTTGTCTTTGAAGCATGAAGCTCTCTAGCGCGAGGCCTAAAAGAGTGTCACGGTGTTTCTTTAATACGTGTTACGAAGCGCTCCAGTGCGAGGCATAAATGAGTCCCCCGGTGTTTTGTTAGTGCGTGTTATATTCTAGCATGAGGCGTAGACGAGTTTCGCGGTGTTTTAGTACCGTGACTACATGGGACGACGATTATGATGACAACGAAAGGAGATGCCAACAGCCCCAGCCAGCCCCTAAGGGGCTTTGCATCTAATAAGTTCTCGTGAATATGCAGTTGTCCAGACTAGTTTGTAAGGGCCACCTTGCGTTGTTGTTTTCTTGCCACGTTGTTTGTGCCGCAGGTGGTGCTTCGGGCATCGACCGAGCAGGAGATGCTGTCGCTGGCATCTGCTGCACGCGCTGCGGGCCTGGCCACCAGTCTCGTGCGCGATGCGGGCCGCACTCAGCTGGCACCCGGCACACGGACCGTTCTGGGCGTCGGACCAGCGCCCGAACAGCTCGTCGATGCCGTCACAGGACACCTCAAGCTCTACTGAGTGGCAGCCGCCGTGTGTGCGCTTTTGAGGCCTCGCTGGCAGTCGTCACCCGAGCAGACGATAGAAGTGCGCTCCAGTGAACGTTGACTTCAACTTTGCGGGGTGCATTCACTTTGTCGTGGTGCTGGGAAGAAGGGATTGTGCCTGCCGGCATACAAACTACAAGGGCCATTCATTGATTTTTTTTTTATACCTGAACTTGCTCTAGGCATAAGGTGTCGCCTGTGTCTGCATTGCGCTCCTACTGATGGGTGTACTTTGACCTTGCCTATTTTGAAACGTATATTCGAAAACTACTGTATAACTTAGTGGAAGCCTGATGCAGGAATGCATTGTGCGGATAAATTAGCGGAATCAACTTAGCAAGCTTTTTTTTTTCTTTTTTTAGCTGTGTTGAGCAGCTTTGTCACTGCTATAGCTGGGTTAGCCCTACCTTATATGAGCGCAGTACCATATTTATTCGATTATAAGGCGGTCATGATTACAAGGCTAGGGCACAGTTTGAATAGTAAAAAAAATCGCCATATATCTATACTCAGCTTCGAATATTAGGCGGGGTATGACTTTGAGACTACGGATTTTGGAAAAAAGGCCTCGCCTTATATTTGAATAAATATTGTAATTGTGCTACCGAACCTGTTATAATGAGTAGAACTCGGGCCTCCGAGTTTAATGTTAAGCTCTTCATGTGCATTACTAAACTAGGCATGACACTGTATCAAACTAAAGCATTGCTCAGTATTGTGTATAATACTACACGTCTCAAGTTTATGCAAAATAAATGGGGCCTGTGTCCTTAACTGGCCAGCTCAATGAAGCAACGCAAAGGGTGGTTGGAATGTGTCACTTCTTTATTCTGAGACAAAGAAAAGCAACATAGAGGTAAGGCAGAGTGCATAATTGGAACATTGAAGTGACAAAGGTGGGTACATGATCTTGTCAAGTTTCTCTAAGAACCAGCGTTTACTTTACACTATTGCAACACCATGTGCCACTTGGATGGGGAAATAAGCAGTATTATGAATATTGTTTGAGAATAAACTCATGAACACCTACGTCTATCAGCAAACATTTAGGGGTCAGCGCTAAAATAAAGCAAAAGTCTATTTAAAGAAGACATTTGGGCTAGTTGGTGTGGAGTGAACTTTGACACTATTAGAGTGTATAAAGGACCCGAAGTAAAAAAGACGCAGCTAGCAGTTATCTTGTCCATGTTTCTTTTATTCATGCAGCTGTCTTTCTCACACTGGCAAGTAGTGTTAACGTTCAAACTTGAGGGGCGTGAATATCAAATCTGGAACTGTAAATTGCACATGAAGAGAAAAACTGTGTGCGCATCAAATATTTTTGACTAGCAGTATTTTTAGCTTCAAAACTTAGCTGCAAAACAAAAGAGGTACCACATTTTCACGATTGTAATGCACGGGTAAGTTCACCGAGGAAAACTCGCAAAAATAATTTGACGCCCACTCTGCCACGCATAGGCAAAATACATGCCACCATGTATCAAGGAGATTTGATTTGGCGGCGCACGCAACTGTGGAAGCCAAAAAGGAATTGTGCTTCACAAACTTGCTTATCCAGCTCCTGCTGGAACTAAAGTTATAGGGGGGAACATTGAAGCTGTTTCTGATTTCAAGTGCCTTGGCCTTAATTATTCTAGGCGTTATGGGCTGATTGCAGCAGCAGAAAAATGTGCAACACGTGACCAGTGATGTTCCGTACTCGGTAGAAAAATTACCGTTTCTAGGTACAGAAATTCCCTATTTTTAGCAATTTTTTCCCGCAGGTTTCTCAAGAATCCCCCACAAATTTTCCGGCATTCTCTTTTTGCAGCTAATAGACCTCTACATGAATTCCCGTTCGGTTTTCGGCGTTAGCCAGTGCCACTTATGTCTACTTTTACGTAGCCTTCCAGGCGCAGACGGCGTTCGAGAATCAGAGTTTCAGCGGGCAATAAATTTTACTACATCTACCGCTCCGCAGCATTTGACTATACATTTCTTGTTTTGTACCAAACAGCATGCTTATTTCGCATTTTAAAGATCTAAGTTAAAACTTCCCGTAGGAAGAACAACGCGACATTGTTGGGTAATTAAGATAATTTTAGCTTAGCCCAGGTCTGCTGGCGCCATCTCTTGTTGACAGCATGCGAACTAAGGCGCATCCAAAATCTTTTTGGTTTTCACGGTCGTTGCAAACAGGGCAGCCCTGCTGCTCCCGCTTACGTTACTATCTCGGTGACAACTGAGAATCAGGAGTTGCAGCTGTGCCTATACGTAGCCATTCACCGCGCGGCGCAGAGGGCGTTACTAATAATTTGAACTGTTGACCAGTTCACCATGTTTTTTGGCATTTTAATATGCTTAAAACTTCCCGTAGGACAGAACAAACGCGACATATGTTGGGACGATATCAGATTTTAGCTTAGCCCTTCAGCTGGCGCCACGTGATACATGCACTAGGGATCCGGCGAACTTTGTTGGTGTACACTGCACATGAATCGTGCAAACGTCTGTCAGCCCTTGTACCGCGTTACGCTCTTTCTATTGCTCATTCTCATTGAATACTCTTTTTATTCTCCCTCTTGCTTCATGAACCGGAGTGGAAGCAGTCTTTGATACTTTTGGCTTGCAGGAACACGACTTCGGATATTTGAACACAAGCTGATGAAGCGTTACGAGAATTAAAAAAAAAGTAACAAATGATGCAAGGTTTGGTGTCCTTGCATTACTTTTCCTTTTTATTCTGGTGGCTCCTAAAATTCCCTCCATCTAATAAAGATTCCCTTTTTCCCTTTTCGGCTAAATTTGCAGCCAAAAATTCCCCGAAAAAGGGAAAATTCCCTGCACGGAACATCACTGCACGTGACCAAGGTGCGCCATTGAGAAGTGAGTGCACCGAAATTCACTCGCGTGGTTTTGACGAATTGTTTCTTTATTGAATTGAGTGGTATTTTGGGGACTTCCGTGTCTATGGCAACGCTGCTGGCCGCTTTAAAGCCTGTTTCGCTTGTGAGCCAAATTGTAACACGCACACAGATTTTAATACTACCTTCAAGCAAAAAAAGAGTGTGCGTTAGAATCGTGAAACAGTCAGGACTTTACACATTTGAGTTTTTAGGCACTACTGCTTGATAAGGAAATGGTGCGAAAGACTAAAAATAAGGTAAGGACAAAATGGTGAAACGGTGGGACAAACATTTTGTGTACATTGATTGCCATGAACAAGTATGAGTTTCTGAACATGCTGTGAATGCAGGAAGTATATTCGACTGATTCCTGCAGTCACTGAAGAGACACTAGGCATGCTACTGGCTGGTATGACCAGTTCCCTACTGCCTGCATTGCCAACAAGTAATAACGTGTTATTCCTCACTCATGCACTATATTGAAAAGAAAGTTTTTTTTTATTTTACATGAGAAGCATTTCACTTCAGGCAAAATACACCACCGAAGTTAGCTCACACGTTTCATGCAAGGCATATGCATGTTAGGCTTTCTTGCACTACTTCAGCGTTGTGCAAAAAAAAAAACCCAAAGAAGTCTGCATCGCAGTGAACCCTGGAAAATTTTAACTCTTTCGTAACCCCGCCTATTCAAATTGATGCCTTGTATTGCTGATTTCTACATGTAATCATTTCTCGAACACCTAATGCACCCCAGTGGTTAGTCTAGGCAACTGCACTTTTATAATCAGTTTAAATTTTCCGCTCCAGCAACAAATGAGATTTATGACAGCGTTTTTTGCGAGCTGAGGTGCGCGTGTTTTTGTGAAAGGGGGCGTGGCTGCTGCACTTGACAAAAAAGCATGCTACTCGTGGTTATGTTGCATTACCACCGTCTTTTTTTATCAAAAGGCTCCTAGCAAGTCAAATACCAAAATATGTTGTCTGCTTTGTAATCTAACAGCGTTGAGAGGTGATAATTACCTGAAGATGACACCAGCTATTCACTAGTGACCTTTGGTTCAGAGAAAGGGTAGCTTTATTCTGCCAAAGCTTATTTCTGAAGGTCCCCAGCATGTCTAACAAGTGGACCTTCATTTTCAGCCAGTTTCCAGCAGTTACGGTTTTATTTTTGCATTGCAAAATTCATATTTGGCGCTACTACGCAGTTACCCAACTGCAAGCCGATCTGCCGTGGAGCCTCCATCGCCCGCATCATCCTCGAAAAAAGCACGCCGACTCGTGATTCCATTTCACTCATGCCTTACTTCTTTGATAACAGCTTCAGCTGAAAGACGAAAGATAACACCAAGTCGTTGGATATCAGTTCAGATGAGAGAGCGCTTCCAATCGGCCTTGAACACTGCCAGCTGTTCACCGACCAGTTTCGTTTCCGTACGAGGGTATTTCCGGAGGTCTGATGTCGCTTCTTAGTAGAGCTTTCTATTCTGACTAAGTCTCCAACTGGCTTGATAATGCTTCTTTTTGAAAATTTTAGGTGACGCTGCGATGTAGGAGGCTCGTAGTGCTCAACTCTCTTCATAGCGCGACAGCTGCTTGGTGAAAGCTTGGAGGGCATGGTTCTAGCGCATTGCATTTTATTCCTGTTAGCAGGGCTACTAAAGCGAGCCAGAAGATGATAATAAACCCCAAACGAACGTTCTGACTGATAAGTGATGATCAGAACGTCAACAAGTATCCACCAATGAGTTTGGTTTTCTACTCCGAACGGATTTCTTAGCATCGCTTGCTTAGCACTGAATCTAGTGCTGACTGCAGTCATTGACAAGGTATTTTTACATCACGTGGGGACTCATTCGTGCCTCTAATAATGTCAAACCACCAGATTTCTTGCAGAGAACCATCCGAAATTGCAAAATTTGAAATTAAAGTTGGGCTTCACCACAAGGCACCACACGTGCTCGTATTTTCTTTCATATCTGGCAAATTGCTCCGCGCAACTCAATTCTTTTTTTCTAGGACGGGTTTTTGCAATCTTTAACTACAAAATGTATATTCTAAATTTTCTCTACTACTGGGGGTTCGTTATACATAACTTCATTTTTAGGGCGCAGCCCTTTGTCGTCCGTCTCTGGGCTGAGCTGAGTCGCCGTCGTCGTGACCGAGCAAACAATGGGAAGTTCAACGAGTGAAAGAAAAAGTGAACGATGGGAAGACCGACGAGTGAAAGAAAGGAGTGTTGCGAAATTGGGAGGGTAGGGCAGTTCGCCCTGGCAGCGAGAGCCAGGGCTCTCCGAAAGTGTGCGGTGTGGGAGGGGAAGGCAGTATGCTGTGCCCGCATGAGGCGCTCGACGGCGCGACGCTCGGGGAAAACGTGAGGGGGACGTGCGAATGCCTGTGATGTGCGTTCCCTGCCTAAGACGCAGTTCGCGATCCCTTCCTGAGACGCACTTCGCGCCGTCGATGCAGAGGCTCATCATCGCTGCCGTCGAGAGAACCGACGAGTGAGTGCTGCCTCAGCGTACTGCTGCTGCGCCCAAATGTCGCATTAGGGAGTACTGTGATCGCCAGCCAAATTTTTCTTATTTAGATGCAGAGCATCTGATTCACTCACCTTGTCCCTCCGGCGTCGTCGTCGTCGTCGTCGGCGTTGTCCGCCCCTCCCCCATTCTCCTCGCCGCGCCAGCTGCGCTCTCCGCCGCTCACCCTCTCCTCTCCGATAGCGAACACTCTCTCGCGAGGGGCATGGATTGAATTGGCTTGGATTGGATTAAAGTGGATTGTGTTGGATTGTGTTGCGTCATAGCCGCGGCACGTTGCGTCATAGCCGGGCAGACGCGCTGGGGCCGGCGCATGGCAGTACTCTCTCTCCGCGGTTTCTCTCCTTCGGGCGCGCTGCGCATATAACCGGTGTGCCGTTCTCGCGAAGCAACATCCACGCTTGGCTCAAACACCTAGAGTCCACGCCGCTTTACAAGTACGCCAACGTCGTCATCGACTGGGACTGGCTTACGCAGTCCCCTCAACGTTATGCGCGCTATAAAACGCGGTCCCTTCGCCGCTCCGCCTATGCGTCGCATCTACACGGGGGTTCCCGCGAGGGGAGGTGGGAGTTTTTTTCTTCGACGCCTGGGCAAAAATTTTGAATGTGATCATTTTTTTGTAATCATTATTTATGAAGGCATTATTAAAACTAGTGTCGTTGGAAAGGGCGTGAAATGATGTGCATTTGATGTAACTGCAATATGTGCTTAACCGATATGTTAAGCAGAAAAAAAGTTTTCTTACACCCCTCAAAATCGGTTGATTTCCCGCGTTAACGGGAGAGATAAGGTACAAACCCCCCCAAAACGGCTATTTCCTTGTAGAGTGAATATGGCCTTTAGGCTCAACCAAGGTCAAGCCAGCGCCTCGTTGCGCAGTGAAACCGTCTAATCAACCGTTTGTTCAAAAAGGGACGGGTGTGGATAGGGGGATAGGAAGAAAGGGTATGGACGTGTGCCGTCAGAAAAAGATACAAGGAGGCTCTAGCTGCAGTGAAGCTCACTGCACGTTTTTGCATATACAGAATCTGCACAGGGCAGCATCTGTGCTTTGTCTTGTGGTGTGATTGTGTCCCCATTCGCTGCGCGCTCTGCGCGAACGCCAAGCTATTGCTAGACAGAGAGTCATGCTTTGCTGGTTATCCACCTTACAGGGTGAAATCGGCTCTTTAATTTTTTTATGTTGTGTGCCAGATCCAACCTTAATTGCTCTATTATTGTTAAATTTCTAATACTTGGTACACTAAAATTATGCTGCAGTTTGAATTGAAAAGCGGACGTTATTCTCAAAGTATTCGAGGTTTCAAATATTCGCGCACCCCTAGTTCAAGCATCAGGGACTGATGCTCTCCTTAACTTCGTGTCTTGCTAAAGCTGAATTGATTGAAATGTAAGAAGAGGATGCTGCTCTAGTTCAGTAGTACTAACAGTAATATAGTGTAGCATGAGGACAAGTGGGCGCTCATTGACATGACAAAACCGCCAGGCCGAGTTCCTGCTATAGTTTCATGCTCTACAGCCATACTTTCATGCAGAGCATTTTAGCCAGGGTAGGGGATACGTTCGTCACACACAGAAAAAAAAAATCAAAAAGAGCGCAATGCGCGAAGACAAAGAAACACAGTAGACTGGACGAGTGCTCCAGTCTACTGTGTTTCTTTGTCTTCGCGCATTGCGCTCTTTTTTGATTTTTTAGAAGCCATGAACCAACTCGCCCAACAAAGCATCTTATTAAGTTCTTCCCACAGCTGGTTTGTCTAGTTCAGTAAAAGCTTGTAAATGTGAACTTGAAGAGTGTCATAAATTAGTTTAAATGAAGTGGAGTTCGAATTAGTGGGCAGGCACTAGAATTACCCGCCGCGGTGGCTCAGTGGCTAAGGCGTTGCGCTGCTGAGCACGAGGTTGCGGGTTCGATTCCCGGCCGCGGCGGCCGCTTTTCTGGTGGGGGCGAAGAGCAAAAACGCCCGTGTGTACGACATTTCGGCGCACGTTAAAGATCCCCAGGTGGTCAAAATTAATCCGGAGGCCTCCACTACGGCGCGCCTCATCGCCTGCGTTGCGTCGGCGCGTTAAACCCCACAATCAATCAAGGCACTAGAATTAGCGGTCAGCTCATTCCTGCTCATTCTGCGACCGCAGCTGACTGCAAGCCCAGCAATCCAGCAGTATGGAAACCTGCTATGACTTTGCTGCTGATGACTTTGCTGCGGAAACCTGCTATGGAAACCTGCTAGGAGCTGTTGGCGGTGCCAACAGCTCCTGCTGCGCAAGTGAAAACGTGCTGCGGCGTGCACCGTAACGCTGGCAGGCTGGCATGCACTGGCTCCGGCAGTCAGGTGCACTTCGCACCTGGTGCATGACTGCTTGTGCTTCTCTCTTGTTGACTTTCGTCTTTGTTAAACTTGGTTTGGATTTTCAACGCACTGTACTCACTATGGGTCAACTTTTTTTTCTTATCTCCGAGGAGCAGTGTAAGCCAGGGGCTGCTAGATTAGATTAATCGTTGGGAATACCAACGTGTTTGAATTATCGGGAGTTTTCCCGCGTTGAGATACACGTTGTGGCGGGAGCTGGGTGTCAGTCCGAATTAACCTAGTTCAAATTAACTAGCTTTTACTGTAGCTACTCCCATGAACCACTGGATTAAGGATTAAAGCAATCTCATTCAGACGCCCAGCAGGTAGCTGCCCTCATGTGCTTCAAATAAAGAGAGCACCACCTGGACAACGCTGCACAACTTAAGGGGGACACAGCTCTTAAAACAATCTTTTAATTTACAAGTAAACTGTGCGAAACTTGCCAGTATTGCTGCTTTTCTCCCACTATGTCAAATATGTCATTATTTTTTGAGTCAATCAATTAGTTCCCAAGATAATTAGAGATAACTGGCAATTTTTGGAGGAACAATAGACAAAACAGTATTGGTCATAAAACTGTCACGTTTATGTTTTCCAATACTATGAACCCTGGTGACGAACCGTTTGTTTGATGCACCACTTGTAACTAAATTTACAGCTCATTAAACTTTGGTGTTTGAAATGGGCATAAAAATTGGTTCCTTGCCACTGGTGCCACCAAAGTTTAATGAGCCATAAAATTAGTTCCAGGCGGTGCATCAAAAAATCGACTCTCTTACTGCACTCACCAGGGTTCATAGTATTGGTAAATATAAAGATTACAGTAATAGGGCTAACACTGTTTTGTCTATTGTTCCTCCAAAGATGGCTAATTATCTCTAATTATCCTGGTAACTAATTGACCAGAATGGCATATTTGAAATCAGCGGGAAAAAAGCAGCAAGACTGGCAAGTTTCACAGAGTGTACTTCGAAATTAGAAGGAGCTGTTTTACGAGCGGTGTCCCCCCTCAACCACTCTACGAGGGAGGAGCTGCTGACTCTTTTGAATGAAATTTTGGCATCTGGGCAGACGTGTGCAGCTTCTTGAGCGTGGGTGGTCGCCTGCATGGTGGTGAAACTGTGGCCTATATCACCTACCCTTGTGGGAAGCAATCTAGTAGAAGTGGCTACAATAATGCGTACACATCACCTGGAAGAGCTGTTTCTTGGTTCCTCTATCCACCAATGGGGTTCGAGCTTCACACCTAACCTTGAGGCCAGTTGTACCATCTACCTGCTCCAACGGCTACATACTTTGATGCCTGTGCCACCTGCAGTGAACCAGACCTTTGGTCACGGATTTCCTTAAGGCATTTGACACAGTCTCGCATGAGGCTGCACTAGAAACCCCTCCTGAGGGCTACCAAACCACAGGCTGCTGAGATTTGTGCTCAATGCTGAAAGGCTGAACATCTGGTATACGTTTGCCACATGGGCATGTCGTGCTTGCCAACAGCTCTGGTGTCCAGAAAGGTTCAGTTCTTCATGAATACTGTTACGCGGTGGCAGGACACGATCAGTGAATGATTATGAACGATTATTTACACTATTTACAAACGGCCATGTCCGAGTCAAAGCGGAACGTCGCACAGGCATCGCCAACCGCACAGCACCCGTCTTCTGCGATGGCGTTCAACCCATCAGCATCCGCGTCAACCGTTGCAGCCTGCCCTGAAGCGTTGCTATGACAAGTTCGAGCTACTGATCACAAACCCTCGCAGGCGAAATGAATCAACGACACCGACGTCGAGCCGTGCCATTGTGGCCTATACCGGGACGGTCGTCTTTGCCCGGGGGGGGGGGGGGGTGTAATGTTACGGACAGGTGGACAATGCCCCATGGCGCCAAACAAACCAGCGTCGAGGACGACGAGGAAAAGCCGGGCGTTCAGACTGAGCGGACTCTGATATGGCTGGCCGCTTGTAAATAGTGTAAATAGATCGTTTATAATCATTCACTGTTCGTGTCCTGCCGCCGCGTAACAATACCGTTTCATTTAGTTGTGGCAAGGCTCACCCAAGGCATTGCCTACACCGTCGGATCTATGGCACAGCATACACTGACAACGTGATCAGGTGGGCATCATAGCACTGCTACCAAGCCAACAATAGAGACGCAGTGCTGTATGGTGCAGCGAAGAATCTGACACAGTGGAAGATACTTGACAGGCACTGGAATACTTCAATACGCCCCTTGTACCTACAAACACAAAGTTCTTGGCAGCCACTAGCTTGCTGTGTGCAGTGCTAGAATGTATTGCAAGTGCAAGCTAACCACTTAATTTTGCCCCCGAGTGGGCTGGGTGTAGCATGTCCATCTATGAAAACTGGGGTACTTAAAAGTCGATTCAACAGCCAAACACACTGTGGTGATTTCTTCTCATCCACTGCATTTCAGGAACGTTTGGTACAACCTTTCAGCACATTGTCCTCTGCTTGGTGCAGGTGGTCTCTGTACTGACGGAAGGGCTATACAGTGATTCTTCCAGCAGGATGTCCTACGCCAGGCCATGCTGTAGACTGTCACAGGCTTTCCTACCACACACTGGTGTCACAGCTACTGAACATGGGGCTGCGTACGTTGACAGATCCCTCAAAGTGGTCATGGGAGATGCCCTGAATCGCAGACGTTTCGCTGTACAGGGTCACTTGCCGCGGTGGCTCAGTGGCTAAGGCATTGCACTGCTGAGCAGGAGGACGCGGGTTCGATTCCCGGCCGCAGCGACCGCTTTTCTGATGGAGGCAAAAACACCGAGTGTTTGAGATTTCGGAACACGTTAAAAATCCCCAGGTGGTCAAAATTATTCCGGAGCCCTCCACTACGGCGCGCCTCATCGCCAGGGAAGCGTCGTCGCGTTAACTCCACAATCAAACAAAACAACAACTGTACAGGGTCGTCGCCTTCTATGCACATAGATGAACGACGCCTGCTGTACCCACCCATATATCATCGCATGACCACCACAACAGGGGCATACAAGTCGCGGAACAGAACTGGCACTATGCCTGACACAGTGCACAAATATGCCTTGTGGCAACCCACCCAGATGCTGTCACACTGGTGGCGAAGGTGGACAAAACATCAGTAAAGTGGAGAGTTGGGCGAGTTTGTCACCGAGTAATGAACTCATCCTGCTAGTGAACTTCAAGACTGGACGAAGGAAGAAAAGACGAAACACATGTTAGCGTTTATTTCGTCTTTTTCTTTTTTGTTCAGTGTTGAAGTTCACTAGCAGGATGAGTTTATTAAAAACATCATACATGCCATTGATGCCCAACACCTCAAATCTGTACGAGACGGCATGAACCTGTAGCTCTGCGCCATTCGCAAAGGAGACCAATCTGTGCACTATGTCTTGGTAGGTAATTTCAGCAGAGGATATCAGAGACTCCCGGAGCTTTCATCGGGCCACCACGTTAGCACTCTACAGCCCATCGCATTAATCATGCCTGCAAATGTATTTACCAGATATACAGCTGTGGTAAAAATCAGCTGCCTTATGTTCATGTCCAAATTTTCGAATTTAATTAGTTTTATTTTTTTGCAACTCTTTTTGTCCGTTGGTGTCTGCAATGCATGCCTACAGTAAGCCTTGCTTTAGTACGCCGTTTATTATTGTCCGCATTTCTGCATTCTTCCCTCACATTATTTCCAATTTTTGTGTTAACAGGAATCACAAAATGTTGTATTCTGTGTCCCACTCCCACTTGTCCTCACAATTACCCGCAGTATATTGTATATAAAATACAAACGTTATACAATACTGGTTGCCTCGAAACCCAGACGAATAATAGCTGCAATAGCTGGAGCAGTAAAGGAGTGGTGTATGTTCCACTAATTCGCCCTATTGATTCAGCAGGAAGAGATCTGAAAGGAATATATATCATGTTGAGAAAAAAAATGTTATTTCCACACAAAGGAGTAGAGCATTTTCTGAACAGCAGAATGGCTTTCCGGCCATAATTTGAGCTTGTGTATCTCTACACAATGGTCAGCGCAACACTTGAGAAGCCTTGTGATTGCTGTTCGTGTTGGGCAGACGCTTTCCCAGTTCGCGCGTTGTTTGAAGCCGCCTCCAAGCCAAAGGCTGTTGCGATGCCTCCTCTTCTTGCTTGTCGCTCTCTTCATTTATCAAATATTCACCTGCAAAACAAACCGGTAATTTGCATATTACGGGGAAATTAGTGTGACCACCACCAGTGCCGACGTTCATTCTCCTCTGCTATATTTGATACTAAATGTTTTCCGTCGCTTCCGAACGTTCTGAAGCACAAGAAATATATTAAGCAGACAAAATTCCTAGGGACAGTTAAACGTCAGCATGCATATACCGTATTTTCGCGCGTATAACCCGCACCAAAAATGCCGAAATTTCAGTGCCAAAGTAGGGGTGCGGATAATACGCGGGGTTTTTTTTTTTTTTTGTTTAGTGCAGCTTCACGGCAATGCGCGTTCTGCCGTGAAGCTCCTACGCAGTAACACTGATTAAGTCTTCCATGGCAGCGATTGCGCAAACCACACAAGGACAAGGAAGAAAAAAAAACAAGGAAGAGCGCACTCTAACAACTGAACTTTATTAGTGAATTGTGACTTTTGCCTTGCAGTCAGTACATGTATTCTACTTGCTAAATACACGCTTCTTCTGTCTACATAGTATGTGATGTGTTGCTTGAGCAGTAGTTTTGGTGCAGCCTTCTCTGTATCAAAACTTTCCTGCATCAAACGTGCGGGCAATACGCGAGGATTGTTTTTTTTTCTTTTCCGGCGGGCTGAAAAGGAGGGGGGGGTGTGGATTATAGGCAGGGGCGGGTTATACGCACAAAAATACAGTACTGTGTATTTTGAATGCAGAAGCAGTATGGCTTCCCCTAACAATACTTATCTTAACAAAGACTTCTTGACTGCTACACCATCTGCACGTCTCCTTCTTCACTGTCGTTTCTTTGTCTTCATTGCTTACCAGGCCACAGATTATTTCAAAGTCCATACTGAAAAGCTGGTAATATGTATTATAGTAGCCTCATGGAGCCAGCACGACACACACGCAATGCAGCAGAAAAGTATCGCCAGCGGAAGCCAAAATGCCTTAGCATTCAAAGCACGTAATCAGACTTTAGCGCCACCAGGAAATTTTTCTCCTCTTGTCAAATAATCGCTTATATTTAAAGTAATACTTCGAAATCTGTGTTTTGAATCCCTACTTCACACATCGGCGTGAAGTAGTGATTCAGTCACTTGATTGTCCCCACCCGCCGCGGTGGCTCAGTGGCTAGGGCGTTGCGCTGCTGAGCACGAGGATTGGGGTTCGATTCCCAGCCGCGGCGGCCGCTTTTCTGACGGAGGCGAAAAGCAAAAACGCCCGTGTGTACGAGATTTCGGCGCACGTTAAAGATGCTCATGTGGTCAAAATTAATCCGGAGCCCTCCACTACGGCGCGCCTCATCGCCTGCGTTGCGTCGGCGCGTTAAACCCCACAATAAATCACTTGGTTGTCCCCGTGCTTTTTTTGCTTCAATTCCTGCCCCTGCAACATTTTCTTTTAGTGAAAAGATTGCGGGTACTTTGTACCATCGACTGCTCAAACACTGTGTTTCGTCGCATGGAGCACAAAATGCTTTCCCACTGATAGGAAGAGGGTAGTAAGGGGGGGTAAGGGGCTGGGAAGGTGCCATCACGCAACCAAGAGCTAAACTAACCAAAAAATAACCATTATTATTTTCCAGAGATCTTAAAAACTGTTTGCGGAAACTTGTATCAGAAGCCTTTAAAAATGCCAAAACCAATTAACTTACGGTCTTAAAGTTTAGTAATGAACTTGTGGAAATAATCTGAACCTTTTTTTAGCCATATGGCTTAAATTTCGTAAAATCTTGACCGTGAGCATGGAAGTCAGAGCGGAAATTTATTTCAATTCCTGAGGCCCCCGGCTAAGTTGTGTGATGACAAATCATTCAGCCGGTCAGTCCAATTCACAAGGCTTCATTATACGTATATAGGTCATATCAGTAGGTATATGGGACGTACTACAGTGGATACCTTTCTTTTATAAACGTTGCTTGTAGGAACCTTGCATGTATAAACTTGGTATCGCAACAGATTTTTAGTGATTGTGATATCGCAGGTTTGATTTCTGGCTGCTGTTCTGGTGGAGGGAAAAAAAGCGTCAATGTGTGCGTGTGTGCAAGTTTTACGTGCACGATAAAGATATCCAGCTAGTCTAAATTATTTCATGGGCGCCTCATATAGTCCAAGTGTAGTTTGGGCGGAATGGACTGCATAGATTTCATAAGAAGCAGGTCACTGACCAAGACAAAAGAGTTAGTACGCTTCTGAATCCTTATGGGTTCCTTGTTCACAATGAGGCGAAAAAGGACAAGTAGTCGAAATTTAAAGACGAAGTTTGTGATGTAATGACTGCATCTATATTAATGGCAGCGTCCCATCTTTCCGGTTCATCGTATCTGAGTGTATTTGTATGAACAGTGATTCAAGCAAGAAGTGTGATGCCGGGATGCGTCCTTTAAACCTGGAGAACTGCAGCGTTGTTCATGCCAATATCGTGCTGCTGCTTGTGCGCATGCTCGGCAATTGCACTGGAAGTCACGTTTTTGTTTTTCGTATCGCGTTGGTGCTCTTTTACCTTTCTGGTGAACTTTCCTGTTTCGCCGATGTAAACATGGTTGCAATCATCACAAAGGATGCGATAGACAACACCGAGGAAATGATTACCGGGCAGCGGGTCCTTGAGTTTTACAAACATATTCCGAAGCTTGCTGGCTGGTACGTGCCCGATGTGTAGGCCATAATCCGCAAAAATACGGGTCAAAGCTTCACTCATACCATGTATACATACAGAATGCCGGCAGTGGTGGTGAAAGCCTTACAATTGGAAGCCTTAGGTTGCTGTGCCTGTTTCTCAATTCTTCTTGCAAAGTGTTGAGAACAGCCGGTACCAGAACACTCCGGGCGTACCATTCTTAGTTCCATTTGCAAATTGTTTGTGTCCTTGCAGATTCTTTTCGCACAAGTCACTAACAATGGAACGACAGCTCTTTCATGTGGAGCAGGGTGGCTCGATTGGAAGCCCAAGTTCTTCCCGGAGGGCGTTGGTTTGCGGCAGGGCCGGATTAAAAGTGCTGAAGGCCCGGTTCAAAAAAGACATAGATGTCCCTTCCTCCCCGCCATCGCCTTACCCTCTCATCCTTCTTGAGAATAAATGGTTTTTAGCATTCGCAACAAGAACACATGCCATATTTGCTCGAAGAATCTCCGGAGTGTTTATGAACATCGCCTGGACGTCTACTTTCTCGGAGAGCACTTGCAGAGATTGTCATAGGAATTCAACTACACCAGGAGATGAAGTGACATAGACAACATTAAAATTTGTCGGGCTTAAAATCCGTCAGCATTAAAATTAGTTGGTTCTTACTGAAAAAGTGGTAAACTGCGCGAGAAGTTACGACGAAAGGAAGAAATAGATACGACACTAAGAAGGGCAGTCTAAGTGTCGTATGTGTTCCTTCCATTTGTCTTAACCTTTGGTGCAGTTTACCCTTGTTTTAATAGACAACCTCTTCCCTCGACAATTAGGAAGCACATAATTTGGGAGAAATGGCTTCTATTATCTGGTTCAATAAATCGGCAGCGCACGCTTTGGTTGCCTGTGTGTGAGCACTGCCGAATCAGACAAGTGGGCACTTTTGCAGAAACTGTTCGCACATCCCTATGATAAATACACTACCATTCGTCTGGCTATTTTGTTATTCTTCCAGCACAGAAATTAGTTAAGTTCTCCTAAAGCAGCATTTCCATACGAACAGTGATATTTTGTATATTGTATATGACGACTGAGCACAAAAAAAATTAAGTGGCTTATTCAATTTTTTTCATTTAGCGGGGAACTAAAGTTGGTGCCAACAGAAAACTAGATCCATACCGAACTTTCACAAAAATGTTTTAAGTAACTTTCTTGAATAAGCTATACATATTTTCATTTATGCTACGTCGTTCACTTTTAAACAGGTAATGAATACATTTACATTTTTGAAGGCAATATCACTTTTACAAGACCAGGAAAGACATTCATATTCTTTTTTCGAATAAATATAAAATTTTCCAAGGCTTTTATACTTCAACACAGTGTAGAAAATAGGTTATGCATTCAGCATTGAAATTAGGCATGCATATGTATTACTGTGCTTTTCCTTTTATAATCTTTTGAGAAAAAAGAAAGGTATGTAAGTTTCTACAAGCATTTTTTTTTGCTTTTTGCTAGGACTGCTTAATAATGAGATTCTAAACATTGCCCCTTCAACAAATCCCAGTCCAGTGCTCTCTGTGTCCGTCAGTTGGATCAGCTTCGTCGCTCTACGCGATGGATGGTTTTGGCGAGTGCAACCTTCTTACCTCAGACTGAAGAACGGTGAGCTGACTTCAGGATTACGCACAATGGGCAGTGAGCAGCCTTTTTGAAGCTTTCATTGTTGAAATAGATTATCTCTGTTTCAAACAGGGGAAATCAGCAGGAGGCTTAAACTTTTCTGAACCAAACTACTAAGTCTGCCTTGTTTTTCCATCCCTGAGAAGGGTCCATCCAGAAATTTCTATTTATGGGGGGTATCGAAATCCTCCTGAGGGAGTAGGTGTCGGGGTCTGTTAGGAGAGAGTGTATCAATCCCTGGGCGGGGTGCTCGTGGTTGTGAAATCTTTTTTTTTGGGGGGGGGGGGGCGGTTGTCAAAATTCTTCTGGGGTGGTGTTGGGGGTGATGTACAAATCCCTGCCCGTCAGCCCGGGGGACCCGGTTCATTTGAACGCTTTTAGCCATGGACAATCAGCCCCTGCTTGCGGTATACACTGAAGGAGAGTTCACCATTCTTGCGTTTAACCAAGACGTCAATGTACAGCAGTCATTTGTTTTTTGAGTACTTGAGGCTCAATATCATTCAGTTCATGCAAAAACAGGGAGAAGTCTTCTTTTCGCAGGATGTAAAAACAATCAAGGTAGCAGTGAGGTAGCAGTGGAAAACCTTCGGTTAGGATGTGAAACTTGAGAGGACTTATTCTTCCAGGGATTCCATGACAAAGGAAATGGAAGCACCCATGACTTGGCCGTGCGTCTGCAAGTAGAACTCTGAGCACTGTATAAAATATGTGTTGCTGAGGCACAACTGTAGTTCAGAGGTCGGGGGTATCAAAGGGTGTGTGGTCAGTAATAGTGGTGTCCTTGTTCAGAAGCTCTTCACAAGTTACAACGGCCAAGTTGACCGGGATACTAGTAAACAATGACTTGGCGCCAAAGGGTACCATCACATCTTCAGCCTCGAGTTGCTCATTGAGCACTTTTTCAACAAAGTCTCAAGAATTGGCCACATGTGTGGCTGTATTAAGCGCCGAATGGCTTAATATGCGGCTGAAATCAATGATGGGTTGAAGAGGGACGCCTGTTTTGTGGATCTTTGGTAGGCAATAACTGCAGGAGCTGAGCCGTTTGTGCACAGTGGGCGGTATCATAGACCCTTCTTGTCCGGAGGTACGAACCGGAAGATATCCGCCAGCAGCTCTTGGAGCTTCTTTTGTAGCCGGACCCGCAGGGTTGCGCTGCAATGGGGCATGTACGTCTCTGTCCTACAGCAGGTCTCTCATATTTCCGTTGCAGTCTTCCTTGTCAAGCAGCACAGTTGTGTTGCCCTTTTTGGCCGGTAGAACGACAGTATTATCATTGCACCACAGGCTCTTGATAGCTTGTTTTTCAACAATTGAGGGTCTGTCTGGCGCCTTGCCGCCACTTTGAGAGAATACCAGTGGCACGAGTACGTGCTTCGTCTGGTTTGGAATGTGGCAAACTGATTTACAGCTTTCTCGAAAGAGCATATTACCTTACTTTTGTCCGGACCCCAGGCAGTATTAAAATTCAGACCACGGGAAAGGACGGTCGCTTCGGACAGCTGTGGGCTGGTAAGAGGATAGGTTGATTACATCTCTTTGGACAGTGTGGGTTGTGGCCGGCCGCGGGGCTTGAAGTTATTTTTTTTTTTGAGATGTAGAACATTGGTGCCCCCTCAATTCGGCGTTTGATGTTTGGCATGCAGATGGACGTCAGTGAAATAACCTTGAATGTTGTGTTCCAGCTGTTGCCGCGCAAACAAGGCATCAGTCTCCAAGTGCGTGATTTCCTAATGGCACTCTTGAGCCCGTGCTTTTACGAACTTGCACTCGGCTTGTCGTACGATTGGGTGACCCCACGACATCCGTACCGGTGTCTGCAGTTGAAAAGACTTGGGCACTTGAGCCCCGCTATGCGATTGGCAAAACGTGCTGGTTTTTGACGTTTTTTAAACTTGGCCACTCAGTGACCTCCGAGTGATGACACATGCAGGCTTCTTTTTCGTGAGGTGTTGTCTGGGCGGTGCGACGATCAGGGCTAGGAATATGAACTCTCAGTTTTGAGCTTGTTAAAATGTTTTCTGTCTCTGTCACTTGTGGCAATAATGTTCATTGCAACACTTCAGACCCGTGTCGTTTAAGCACCAGTCTCTTTCACGTCGGAACTTAGTGTCCAGAGGATCAACTTTTTTCAACGTTAACGACGTTGCGTTAAACTATCAAAATCACAGTAATTTTTCTACCCACAATGCAATGGCAATAACCTTTTATCCCAGTTCAAAACTAACCGAAAGCACGTGTTTTGCAATCCTAATGGTTGCTGCTGTAAAGCCAGGTTTGGTTGTACATTGGCGATGCTGGTGTCTGCAGCAGAAAGGCAATCCAAGTGCCCATGGCATGAACCCATTTTTTTTTTGTTACTCTGGGTCAATCTCACTGCTGGACAATTTAAAATATCTCCAGCTTTTTGAACACAACAGAAGACAGCTACTTATAACTATAAGTTCAAATTACGACTGAGCTGAGGTAGGTCATAAACACGCACATAATTTCACTTAACGATGTAGTGGCACCATGAATTATGAAAAGTCATTTGATCGTTATTTGAAAAGTTCTAAATAAGTAAAAAATGACATTGTTGTAGCTCACTTACTAGGAAGAAAGAATTATCTGGATATTTGGGAACCAAACCGGGAGTATTTCGTGGGGTTGTAGACATAAAACGTCGAAAGTGAGTGGTTCACAGCAGCTGTAAGTTCGAATATTTTCTGCCTCTATGAAGTTTCAATTGCTAGATTATAATGTGAGAAACTTGGCATAGTGGCAATCACGCGTACGAGGTCACTAGATGCTACCGTGCTCCATGTCTAACACTGGCAAGATCGTCAACATGGTGCAGTCTTTCACCATTTTGTGCGTCTGGATTTTAAACGCACAATTTCAGCTTGTGTACTTTCATACTTTTCGTCAGGGAAGCATCACACGCGTTAAATAACAAGCATTGACACTGAACCAAAAGTTATTCTTGCAACGTCTGTAAGACTTACCGTTGAAGCTAAATGCCTGGCCGGTAAGAACATGGCAAAAATCTCTGGGGGAACAGTCGGCCGTGATTGGTTGTGCCTAGAAAATGCAAAGTGCAAAGTCAAAGCGATACGTGGAGCTTACTGGTCTCACATGATCAGAGGGAAACGTGAAGACAACGGAATGCAGAGAAAGGAAAGACACGCTACACGGCGCCGGCTAACAAGCTTGATTTAGTTACCACGTGAGTATGGATGGTATTCACGTAAACATTTAGCGGGCAATTTTTTCTCTTGGCAACACTTAAAGCCGCCATGACCGTGTCCACCGCGCTTGCGCATGAGTCTGCATCTGGCAGAGAAAAAAATACAGGCCCTGGCGTCCGTCGTCTGCGCCATTACCACGACTTTCCTGGCCGTGGCGTCAGTCAACAGATCTGAATAATAGCACTGACCTTGTGTGGTTATTCTCTACTTGCCCAAGAGAACTCTGTGTTGCCTAAAGCAGAGTCGTTCAGTACAAATGACAAATAATGGTTCCGAAGAAATTGTGAGGCTCACGCAAATGCCGATGAGATACGGCGGTAGCGTAACCGCGTAGCAGTGAGTGCATTCTTTGCTGGGAGGCTAGTGATGTCTATCGGTGAGTGGCTGAAGGCCAAAGTGGAAGCATTGGTTGAAAGCTGAGCAATCTGTGGCCGATACCAATACACGGCAACTGGCAATCACTTCACTCCTGTCTTGCGACAGGCTGCACGAAACAGCAGTTAACGTCGAGGTAATGCTATTGAGCTCGCTGGCACAGCCTTATGCGTGCGCTGCCATGCCCGAACCCGCTTGTCCCCGCTGCTAAGGCGACACACTCGGTTGCCGGCATGCGCTTCACGCCAGTGAATACAACCTATATGATCCTATCACGACGTCACATACGTTGCAAACAAACAGGAAAAAATGAATCAGGTGTAACGGATCTGAACATATTTGTTACGACCGAAAGCAAAGACTATTATTTCAGTCGCTTCATATAACTATCGCCTAGTGAAGTGGTTTGCTTGCGCTAAACCGAATGCCCAGGTAGCCCAGCCGCCGCTGGGTGATAAGATACAGGCGAAGCAGCTGTTTGACCCTCGCCTAGTCATGTGGTACTGCAGCAGCGAAGGTCCGATTGATTGATTGATTGTACGGCTTAACGCGCCGACGCAACGCAAGCGATGCGGGGCGCCGTAGTGGCGGCTCCGGATTAATTTTGACCACCTGGGGACCTTTAACGTGCGCTGATATCTCGTACACACGGGCGTTTTGGCTATCGCCTCCACCATAAGAGCGCAGCTTCCGCGCCCGCAGCTCAAGGACATTGTGACTTTATGAATGACATTGAAAATGCAGCGTAGTAGGCATTTCGCTTTAAAAAACAATTTACCGTATCAAACAACTTGTCTGCAGCCGGTCACTCCCCATTCAGGCATGCAATTTGTTTTTCCATCCAGACATGACAGTTTCCAGAACTGCAATATCACCTTCGCGAACAATTTCGCGGGCTACAACTATTTCTGAGGTGAACCAGCCACGGTGTCAAACAAGCACCTAAACCTCGTTTAGAATAGGATAACATTGGCAGTAACGGAAACCAGCACCTAGACGTCTGTTGATAGCATTACCTGCTGTATAGCTATGCTCACGAACCCGATCGGTTTGACAACTGCCGCATTGGCTGATGTATACTTTCTTGCAGGGCAGACGAGCCCTGTGCACCATTCCTTCCATACAGGCTGCAAACGTATTCAGGTGTTTTCGTATCCAAAACCGTTGATGGTGCAGTGCCATAGCATTAGAAGAACTGTCTTGTTCTTTTTTTTTCTGCGTTGAGACACACCAAGTGGACTGGCCACTCCTTCTGGCGGGTTTTCAGTGCTCTGCCCACGTATTTTTCTTGAAGGGAGGATAGAAGTTGTTGCGGCGTATTTGGGTAGGAGTGGACAAGTTGGGCCATGAGGTTGGTCTGCGCAGTTTTGGATTGAGCGGGTCGAGGAGGTGAAAGAGGAGGGAGCACGTGCGTTTCATGCTAAAGATATAGGGACCGGGCGGCCGTTGTGTGGCACCACCGTCGCTTCAGCGAACAGCGCCGCCCGTGGCGAACCGCTCGTCAGTGGAATGCCAGTGGCGGTCAACGCAGCGTAGTCGTGCATGACTTTTTGTCGTTCTGCTGCGGTGCGGCTTGCAAAGCGTAGATAACCACAAGGATTTTTTTCAGATCGGTAAATGTTGAGCGTGGAGGTGACCTTTACGAGGCATGCCATGTGTGTTAATTGCGCCCATACTCAGTAATTACGAATAGCAGACGACACTCAATGCGCCAAGCTGGAAGTCAAGCTGGAACTGAAAGCACGTTCCTTCGCGCAATTTTTTCATGCTTGCATGTAGTTTGGCGTATCCAGGAGTATATTGCAGCTAAATGCTCCCACAAAGCCGGTGTGTAAAACCGATCCAGAAATGCTGCGGCGCTGGTCTTTGGCAGCTGGCCACAGATTTCTCCCCATCGGGTTGCGGCTGATTCTGCTGCGTATTTTATTTTCCGTTCTGGGGCTTAGCTCTGCCATTTTATTGCTGAGGCGCTTATTATGTTTATTTGTTCGCCATTTTCGGCAAAGTCTGCGAAGTGCAGTCCACGTAGTTTGGAGACGGGAGTCTACCACATCAGCCGGGATCTCAGGTTTGAGCGGTAGGTCGCGGGCTTCAGGCCCGCTACTAATGTATCCAGGGGCTGTACTCTAGAAGGTTGAGTGGGGCGTTCATTGCAAGTGGACTTGAAGGCTTACCAGTCCGCTATGTATTGTTGTTTGTGTTGGAGGACCGGAGTGTGTTGAGGGGGATGGTGAGTTGGATGATGCACTGGTCCTTCCCAAGAGTGTGGTCCATGTTGTGCCTGTGTAAATTGGCTGTGCGATGTGTAAGAGTGAAGATCTGGCGTTGTGTCTCGTTGGGCACGGGCACTGCCAGGCTAAGAATTCTTTACGGGATGGGGACAGCTGTGATATCCAACACTTGGGCTAGCGGTCCGTCGATAGGAGGCCATTATTCGCTGGAGGTAGCTATGCATTTCCGCTCTTATCGCTTACCCACCTCCTCTCATGTAATTCAGAATTGGCCAAAATCAATTGTCTTATCCTCACAATATACAAAACTGCTCTGCAACTCCCACTCGGCACCTCCACTGCCAGATAGAAGAAACAGGGGTGTACAGCATGGCCCAAGAGTTGATAGAGGAGCACCGCATCAGCCAACTATATATGCTGCCTAGCCAAAACTACCCCCGGCAAACAACTTCTTTAACGCCTACCACCCAATGCGTCCATCATTACTGACCCAAAACTCCTCATACCTACGGACATCCACGCCCGCCTCAAAGTACGTCCACTACTCCGTAATATGCTCCCTCATATTCACCAGGGCTGCAGAGAGCAACGTGCCAAGTATAGCACGTTAACGTTGCGCCACATACGGCCTGCCACGGTGTACGTAGATGCTCCCGAATGCTGTCACAAGAACTCTTTCGCACTGGCGATCTCTAATGTCCCACCTCCCCCTAATAAACTCACTCACGATCAGTGCCTCGGAA